>LPNX011122914.1:72938-102945 GCA_001517045.1 Pseudotsuga menziesii
CCATGTAGTTTATTTACTTATAAATAACAAACTAAACTAAGTTATAGAATCCATGTTTTTACTTTTTAAAGAACTTCGAGTAATTTCAATTTGTCAGTTTAAGCAAATAAAACAACAAGAATATGATAATAACTAATATAAATAAAATACATATCTATGTAAAGAACTGTTCAGTAATTATCATCAAGTTTATACCTGCAAAAGAAAACTATAGGTTCAAAACCCTAGTCAAAATATATTGTTTCAAATAAAAACAACTAAGCTATAATGCATTTGTTTAGATCATTATATATCAGTAAACGGTTAAATTATTACAGACTGGTTACAGTCCTTATAACAAATATATGAATAGATACAAATTTAAGAAATCTCAAAATACACTGGTAATAATAATAACTTAAAACAATATTTGTTTTACAAATTAATAGAACCCATTTAATTAAATTAAAAGAATTATATAAACAAGGGTTTCCTTCAGGAAAAACCCTAGCTCGTATTTCCTGAGCAATATGTAATTATTATAAATACACTGTGATTGAGTTACAGTCCTAAATTAAATAGCCATATTATATATATATATAATATAATAAATAGTAAATTTTTTATTCACAGTCGAATAGGGTAAAACCCTAAGTACACAAAGTCACAAAAATAGCATTACTGCAAGCAAGTCCGAACTCAAAAGAAATCTTTAAAAAAAATTGTTTTACATTAACAAGCCATAAGGCTGAAAATTTAAACCAAATACAACACCCAACTCACGACCGGGTCTACCCATCAACTAGAGAGGGTTTGAAGACTTGTTGAAACCAACAACAACCTTTAAAAGGAGACTGTTTAGCTAATGGTGAAGCTAGACAAGCTTCCAAGCTTGGGTTTTCCCCAACCGACAACCCTGTTACAAGTAAGGGAAGAACCCAATCGTCGAACCCAGGGCTTATAGAATTGGAGCCACGGCATTTGAAGACATCCAACATTGTCCTCTTCATGATATGCAAATGGAGTCTTGAGTTCCTGAATTGAGAATTTAGAACTACGTTATTTCCAGAACTCTTTTCCATTAAAAAAAGAAAAGAAAATTGACTCTAAACCAAACTTTGTTGTAAAGCTTTCTATTATGGATTGGAAACTAAATAATTACCTTGATATGGAGAACTAACAGTCTAGCAATGGGACTGTAACTAACAACAAAGCAAGCACACTAATTATCCAAACCCTATGACAAAGAAGGAGCACAACCAACAACAGCAAAGTTTCAGCTTCTCAAAGCAGTGATAGGCCACAAAAAGAGCAAAATGGAGTTATAGACAGACTGCAAGCCAAGTGCAACGAAACCAACAAACTCTTGTAGAGTAAAAACCCACAGTTACAAAGAAATGGAAACAATACCAAACACCAGAGGCTACATCAACGTTAAACTCAAGCGTTGAAGCAATATAGAACAGGGGAAACATTCACGGCCGCCATGAGACCTTGCAGAATAGCCCGAAGGCCAGCGTGAACATCGGAATGAAAATAACCAAGCGTTAAGGTTACAAGAGTTTTATACAACGAATACATGGCCAGGAGGTGACCACGTGCCCTCAATAATTCAAACCATGCATGGTTCGAGTTCAATAGTTCACTTGCATGCCAATAATTCCAATTATTAAAACCTTGATTCTTATCAAAACGATGCATGAACTTTAGTATATGCCTTGATATATATTCCATCGCTAATCATAGATCAATTATATCATAATATTGATAGCACAATATGGGCATTTTGTTAAAACATAATTTATCAATGTTGACCCTAGCAAAGTGTAAAAACCTTTTGATGTGTGGAAAAATCCAAAGTTCAATTGTTTAGAACCTTCAGACCAACTATAAATTTGTATGTTTATAAACATAGTGGTTTATGCATATTTATAACCCTTATAAAACCAATGATTCGAATGGTATTAGATTATAAGTTGGATAACATAGCAAAATTATCATCATGAGTTCCTTTTACAAGTTCAACTTTGGTTTAGCCTTACTTAGAACCCTTCGAACTATTATAGTGGTATATGCATGTAAAACAATGTTGGTTATACATGGTTTATAAAACAAACTTATCACTCTTAAACCAATCAGTTTGGGGTGGTTTTAATTTATGAAATTAAATAGAGTGGAATGGCTTAGCATTAAAATTATTAACATGACTTTTACCAAGTTTGATGTTGATTAAAAACTTTCAAAGACACTAGGTGCTGCACAACTTGTCAATTCTCGAAGGTTACCTTATCGTGTATGTTATACTAATTAGTTTTGTAAGTATATAAGATAACCTATACTTATTATAAGGTAAAGATTTTATCTACCATAATAGTTAATGTATACATTAACTCGAATGTGAGAATGGCATTATGATAATAATAAGAATTATAATGATATAATATTACTGAAGTCCTTAATCTTTGGAACAATAATGATTGACTTAGATGTAAGTAGTAAAGGCAAATAACTTTCCATGTGAAATGATGAAATTTATTTTACCCTAATCAAGCTTTTATTATCAAGAAGATTTGCAGGCAGTAAGCTTCCCTAAAGAATGCAAATATCGACCAGTTGGGTACTTAAGTAAATAATACAATAATTTATATGATACAATAGTACATGCAGCACGACATTTACAAGGAAGCTAATAACATGTTAGTGAGCATCTGATTTGTACATATAAGTGATAGGTTGATACTTACTATATCAGTAAGTTAAAAAGGAAATCGAATTTTACATTCTAATGAGAATCTTACTATCAGTATTGATCGAATTTCTTCCATGTATAAAAACAAATAGTACGTAATAGTGTAACGATGCAAGTTAAGCATGTTAAAATAAAAATGAATATATCGACAAATATTACAAGTCTAGAGTCCATAATAGGTATCTTTATTGTCACTAAGATTGACAAAGAAAGGAATCATTTATTTTGAACTTTGCTTACAAGAAATACCAAAGAAAATAAACTACTTTACCTCTTTGAAGTTGCTTGGAATTTATCACCTTGTTTACTAAGCATATTAATTGCAAATAAGAAACACTTCTTGATAATTATGAATTTAAAAACGTCTACTTGTTCGATCATAGCTATAAACCTGTAAGAACCAGTAATTTTTCTGCATTAGCATTAAATGCTAAGTAAGCCCGGGATTCAAAATTAGATTCCACCTACTTTCCATAAAGTAGACTCATTAGTAAACTGAAAGAAAACTGTATTGAAATAAGTATTCCTTATGTTATGAAAAGGAAACAACTTAGTTAAAGAAATTTTAAAATGTGTAATACTAATCGTTAGACTGTTTCATTTTCCGCTAACCATTAGCTGTTAGTAAACCGTATATTCATCATTTTATGTTATCTCAAAATTTTAAATTTTTGTGAAAATTTGGGGTTTTGACAGTACCGTCTTTCTTCTTTACGAACAGTATTGGTGCTCCCCAAGGAGACACACTAGGTCGAATATGGCCTTTCTCTATCAAATCCTGCAATTGCAGTTTGAGTTCCACTAACTCAGGTGCACTCATGCGGTAAGGGGCTTTGGAGCACAGAAGTGATCCTAGGGTCAATTCGATGGAAAAGTCTAGGTCTCGTTTTGGAGGTAATCCTCGGATTTCCTTGGGAAACACATCCTTGAATTCTTCAAGAATGGGGAATTATTCTATGCACTGCTCTCTATCAGACAATATGCCTCGGATGTTTACTGCAAACACTTGCAACCTTTCCTAACATATTTCTTCACTTGTAAGGAAGATATTTGTCTTACAGAAACTTTCTTTGGAATACCCTGAACCTTCACTTGGTTCCCTTCACTATCAGTACACAAGATAGACTTGTGCAAGCAATTGAGCATGACATGGTGTTGTTCTAACCATTCCATGCCAATAAGTACATTGTACGATCCTAAAGATAGGATTTTCAAGTTTACTTTCGTAGGAAAACCTTTCAGGTTTACCTCACATTCTTTAACAATTTTGGAAACCTTCTGTTTCATACCTGTGGCTAACTAAACTAGCCAAGGTTTATGATGTTTTTTTTTCCTAGCTTGCATATATCAACAATTTCAAGTGAAACATAGCTCTGGCAATCACCAAGATCAATAAGTATTGAAATATAAGTGTTCAATATATTACCTTCTATCTCAACCATTGTAGCTTGACGATCTGCTTGTCGACCATCCAACGTTGCATAGATCCACAGTGTTCCAGCTATGTCCTCAACAGTTGGTTATTCTTGTAATTTGTGCAAGACCCCACCAGTCTTGTTCTTACAATATTGGGCATAATGAGGCCCACTGCATTTCCAACACTCGATCTGTAGCAGGGTAGCATTGGCTCCACTTGCTATTGGATTGTTAACATTAGTAGCTGGTACATAAGGCTTCGTACCATATTTATTAAAGTTCTTGTTTGCTTGAAATATGTTATTCTACTTTTTGTATGACTGTGGGTTGGACTGAGGTTTGCGGTTATCAGAAAAGTTCTTAGACTTGTCTTTGTTTAAGTTCATGTTCTCCTGCCTCAACTGTCCATGCTCATAATAGAGCCTAGCTTTGTGTAGCGTGGTATCCAAACTCTTATGCATGTCGAATTCATTCCTGTCCTGAAAATTGGGAGGAAGACATCCTAGGAACTGCTGGAGTTTTACCTTTTCTTCTTTTATGTATGGTACATAATGTAATAGATATAGAAATCTATTAATAAATGCATCCATAGTCATGGATCCCATGCGTATTTTGTGAAACTCTTTCACTTTTTTGTCAAAGAACCTTTCCGACATATATTTTTCTTGGAAAATTTTTCGGAAAGTATCCTAGCGTATTTCCTACAACTCATCTTTCTTAGTGTGTTTTAAATCTCTCCACCATCTTGTTGCCTTGCCATTCAGGTTATAGATGGAAATACAAGCCTTCATCTCACTTGAGTAGTTATGAACCTGAAAAATATTTACTCATGCCCAACAACCACTCTTCAACCTTTTCCCCAGTGTTTACTTCACCTTGATAGGTCGGGGCTCTTATTTTTCAAAATCCCCCCTGAAGAATTTCATTGCTTCTTTGTTTCCTTCTTCGGGGAGAAAGAGAGTCATCACTAGAAGGACTGTAATGATCTCCTTTCGGTGCTTTAGGGTTACGTTCCTCTTTTTCTTCTTCTCTTCAGCTGCTGACCTATTTATGGTAAGGTTCTCTTTTGGAACTGTTTGTAGACTAGGTAGGTTTACCCTACGAGCTACCTCCCACAATATTTCTTAGTAATGCTTTGTTTATAGGTTTTTTTTCACATACCCATACCCCGTTATCATGCAGAATTAAAAATTTCCTACGGAACCATTGTCATTCTTTGAAACATAGGGCATGATCGTGAAACACTCCTCCACATTCCATGTTCTGATACCACACGGTCATTGAACACTGCATGTAAATTTTCCAACTTCCTAGTAGCATAGAAGAAAGATCTCACAGGAGATAAGATAGCGGAGAGAAATCGCAACGAAAACCAACGATCGCAAATGGTTCCACATCTGAAATCAAATCAACGATGCAAGATCATCCTACAAAAATCAACGATGCATAGAGCTTCACTTGCGGAATCAAAAACATATCAAAATTTCATTCTTGCACCCCACATCTTGCATGCAGAATGACCATTGTGGAGATCGGAATTGTGGAAATCAAAATTTTCCATAAGTCATTTCCGCATCCTGCATCCCGGAAATCGCGAAAAGCACATTTCGCCAAACGACATTTTCGCATCCCACGTCCTACATCTCACAAATTGCGGAAGGGAAAATGCAGAATGGAAACTTCTACAAAGCGTCTTTCCGCATCCCACAAGTTGCAGAAGGAAAAATATGTGGAAAATCGATCTGTTCAAGAAAATTTCTAAGTCTAAAACTGATTTTGAGCATTCATGCCATCACCAATCTGGTTGATCTAGCTCCATAAAAACTTAGAAACTTCATCGAAATGAAACTACATACACATATACATCATCCATGAAATATACAACTGCATTAAATACATTCCATTCAAGCATCATCATATTCATATTCATTTATAAACAAGTACAATTGCAGGGATTGAAACACAAGAAATACTTGTCTTTATCATAATCTTGTCCCACAACCAGTCGTGTCACTGAAACATTCCACCCAACCATAGGCCAGTGTGCTCCTTAATCTCTCAACAACACTGCCACCCCCGAGCTGGACATGATCTTCCCCAAGGAATAAGGAACACTAGCAGACTTTCCCCATAGCCAAGGATACAATAAAACTCAGTCAAGCCAACACAGTTGGGTTTATCAGAATTACAAAGGCAACGGTTTACACTTAAAGAAATTCACATGAGACATAGTCAAGCCAACATATGGGTTTATCAGGCTACTAGCCAAGCCATCCTTCCAGTTGGGTTTATCAGGCTGCCAAGGAAGTGGAAAGACAGACTGCTAAGCTAGTGATCAGCTCAACCCTAGAGCTATGAACACCCACATCGAATCTATCATGATTTCTAAAAAATTACACACCCAACACAAGGAATCATTCCCTTCTCTACTACATAGTCCCTCAAGCCATACCTTCCCTTACAGTGCTATTCAGGGCATGTAAAGAAGAAAACCATCCTTCTAGATTGGTTGGTAAGGTTCTTTCACACACTAGGTTTATCAAACAAGTCTAAACTCCATTTCCATTATTTCAATCAATTCAAATACCATATGTGGATGAACACATGGTAATGTCAGTCCTGGGATTTATCAAAACGTAGCAAACGCCAGGGATTACATACACACACAGAAATTTATGAATTTCTGAACATTGCTGGTACCAGAATGATTGCTGCAAATTACCAAAACAAAAACATCTGCCGATATTTCAAAACAAAGACACCAAATCGGATTCAGGGCAATCGTATTCAGGAAAATGACTATCAAACAAGATAAATGTGAAGAGAAACAATCCACACAGGGAAATTCATGAAAGGTTCAAACTTAGAGTCCTTTTTTTTGCTTGCTTGTTGTTGCATGAATGCTCAATTGGGTTTCCAAAAACGTTTTGTTCAATCCAATCATGAGGGAAGGTGAAACGTTTCCACATGAGGGAAATGTGGTTGTTTTTTGTGTTTCTTCCCCAAGAAATTTAAAAAAAAAACATTTTTCCCAAAGTGGGGCTCTGCCCAATTCGAATTTCCCCACTCTTCCAATCCCCAACTCCCTCATCCTTAGGAAAAATCATGCCCTCCTCTCCTTTTGTTGTGTTGACATAGCCGACTATGGGTTTTAATTAAAAAATTGCAATTTTAACATGATGTCTAGCTTTTTAATGTTTAGCTAGCATAAAAAAAATACCATCGGCCACACCTTAATTGTTGAAACATACATACTAAATCAATGGTGGGTATTTTTCCTAGCTCCACACCATGATTATTTACATCATTTATTTAAATGCAACGGGGTCAAAATCGAGATGTTACATTCCCCTCCCCCTTCAACAACATTGTCCTCAGTGCTTTGCAACATTGAACACAAATGCTTGCTTGTACTACCCTCAGTAATCCGAAGATTCAAACAAAAATAGATGTGCCAGTCGCATGGCATCCTCCAGCTCCCACGTAGATTCTTCAGGACCATAGTGCTCCCATTGCAACTTCACCTGTCCTATTGCTTGGTTCCAGAGCATTGTGACCTTCCTGGCGAGGATGCGCATAGGATCGATTTGGAACTCTCCCTCTAGTTCCACATGTATCAAATCCAAATTTATTACATGGTTAGGATCATGTATATATTTCTTAAGCAAAGAAACATGAAAAACATTATGAGCTCTAGTGCTAGAAAGCAATGCAAGTCTATATGCAATTGGCCCTATTCTTTGAAGCACTTCAAACGGCCCACAATATCTAGGTGACAACTTGGCACAACTTCCAAGTTTCAAGGAACTCTTCTTTGCCTTCACTTAGAGGTAAACATGATCCCCAACACTGAACTCTCTGTTCACCCTATGCTTATCTGCATAACTTTTATGTCTGTCTTGGGCTATCTTCAAATTCTTCCTAATCTTTACAACTTCCTACTCCATCTCCTTGAGCAATTTTGGACCAAGCACAACCTTGTTCAGTGGATTATCCCAAGTCACTAGTGTCCTACACCTTCTACCATACAAAGATTCATATGGACTCATCCCCAAGGATGCCTACTATCCATTGTTATAAGCAAACTCTACCATGTGTAAATAATCTTCCCAATTGATTGGTTTTTCCATCACATACATGCGAAGCATGTCTTCCAGCACTTGGTTCACTCTCTTGGTATGTCCATCAATCTGAGGATGGTAGGCTATGCTGAAATTCAACTTTGTACCCAAATCTACAAACAACCCCTTCCAAAAATTGGAAGTGAACTTGACATCTCTGTCAAGGACTATTTCCTTAGGAAATGCATGCAATTTGAAAATATCCTTCATGAATATCTTTGCAATTTCATCAGTCTTATGCGTAGACTTAACCAGTATAAAATGTGCTACCTTCGTCAACTTGTCTATCAGAACCATGATGGAATCATGTTGTCTCCAAGTCATTGGCAATCTTGTAATAAAATCCATGGAAAGAACTTCCCATTTCCATTCTAGAACTAGAAAGAGCTGCAACAAACTTGTTGGATGTTGATGCTCAACCTTCACCTGATGACACTTCATGCACCTTGAAATATACTCAGCCATGTCCTTTTTCACTCCTGGCCAAAAGTATTGATTTCTAACTGTAGCAATTATCTTTTGATATCCTGGGTGACTAGAATATGGAGCTTGATGGATCTCGTCCATAACAACTGTCTTCAAATATGCTACATTTGGAATATAAATTTTGTTCTTATACGTAAGAGTTCCATATCGTTCGATTTTTTATCCCTCATACTTATTTTCAAGGATTTTCTATTGCAACTTGTCCTTGACCTGTGCATACAATTCATCTTCAGCAACATGATTAGCAATCTGCTGCCTCAAATCTGTTTGGAAAATACTAATGGATGCCACATGCATTTCCTACGCCTTCCTACTGAGTGCATCAACTACATTATTCTCTTTTCCTTTTATATGCTTGATTTCAAAATCAAACTCACATAAAAATTCCAACCATCTGGTTTGCCTAGCATTCAAAGTAGGTTGATCAAACAAATACTTCAGACCACAATGGTCTGTCCTTAGCTCAAATATTTTGCCCATCAAGTAATGTCTCCACATCTTGAGAGGATGTACTATGGCTGCAAGTTCTAGATCATGAGTGGCATAATTATTCTCATGCTCCTTTAATTTTCTTGACTCATAACATATCACGTGGTTGTCTTGCATAAGAACTCCTCTAAGTCCTTGGCCACATGCATTCGTACATACCACAAAATATTTCTCTAGGTCTGCAACTTTTAAGACCGGTGCACTTGTGAGAATATACTTCAACCACTGGAAAATTTCTTCACACTTCGAGGTCCATTCAAACTTCATCCCCTTCCTTTGCAAATAATTAATAGCATGTGCAACCTTGGAGAATCCTTCAATGAATATCTTGTAGTATCCTGCAAGCCCCATGAAACATCTTACCTCTATCACATTCTTTGGAGTAGGCCAATTCTTAATAGCTTCAATCTTGTTAGGGTCTACAGATATACCCTCCTTTGAGATAATGTGACCCAATTACTGAATTCTATCCCTATAGAAGTCACACTTGCTCAACTTTGCATACAGCTTATTTTTTCTGAGCAATTGAAATGTTAGTCTCAAATGCTCTTCATGCTCTTCTTCATTCTTAGAATAAACAAGAATATCATCAAGGAAAACAAGAATGAATTTGTCCAAATACCTACTGAAGACACTATTCATAAGGCACATAGATGTTGCTGGTACATTTGTGAGTCCAAATGGTACCACAACAAACTCATAATGTCCATACCTTGTCCTAAAGGCTGTCTTATGAATGTCTTCGTCCTTGATTCTCACCTGATGGTAACCATACCTCAAGTCAATATTGGAAAATATGTTTGCTCCTTTCATTTGATCAAAGAGGTCATCAATTCTTGGCAAGGGATATTTGTTCTTCACCGTGACTTTATTTAGCTACCTGTAATCAATACACAATCTGAGTGTACCACCTTTCTTCTTTACAAATAGAACTGGTGCTCCCCAAGGAGACACACTTGGCCTGATATACTTTTTATCCAACAATTCTTGCAGCTGCATCTTCAACTCTAAAATTTTTGGTGTACTCATTCTATAGGGTGCCCTTGACACTAGTGTTGCTCCTGGCACAAGTTCAATTGTGAAATCTATGTCCCTCTTTGGAGGAAGTCCTGGAACCTCATCAAGAAAAACATCCTTGAAGTCTTGCAACATAGGATATTCTTCCAACCTAGGATTTTAATTCTCTGTTGTCTCCTCAATATGGGTTGCATACAACTGACAACCTTTTCTACAAAACTTTTTTAACTGCATTGTTGAAATCTACCTCACAGAAATTACCTTTGGAATTCCTCTTACAACTACTAGGTTCCCTTCTTCATCCATGCATTCAAAAGTCTTATTATAACAATCAAGATTCACTCTGTGAGCTTCTAACCAATCCATTATAATGAGAACATCATAGGAACCAAGTGGTAGAACATTCAGATCTACGCAAGTGACCAATCCATTCATCACCAATGGACATTTCTCCACCACTTCCTTAAATTTTCTCTTAGTTCTAGTGGCTAGCTGAACTAACCATGACTTGCTATGCTTTTATTTCTTAAGGGCACAAACCTCCACTACTCTAGGAGAAATATAACGGTGATTAGAACCAAGTTCAATCAAAATAGAGATATATTGCTCAACAATATTACCTGCAACTTCAACCACAGTTGACTGGTGATCTGCCTAGCGGTCTTCCAGTGCTGCATATATTCTAGGTATGACGTTTGCTACTTGTCCCACTATTTTTGCCTCTTTAATATTGTATGTTGGCCTTTCATTCTCATTCTCAAGTGGAAATTACCTACGCATGTGAGTTCATCCACATTTCCAACATTGGAGTGGTCCTATGTTCTACTATGGATCTTTTGGCTTCTCTCCCATTGCTCTAGATGGCTACTTCTCAACTTGTGCTGGTTGCTTTTGCTGATTCCTAAAGTTAGAAGGTTTGAAACATTTCTTCCTTTGATCATACTTCTCACTCCTTTTGTCCTTCCATATTTTCTGGTAATCCGGCTTGTTATTGCTTTGCTCGTAGCAATACTTAGCTTTTCTTATTGCTTCTTCCAGATTTCTAGGTTCATAGAACTCAATCCTGTCTTTGTAGGACTGAGACAGTCCACTCAGAAAACATTGGATCTTCACCTTCTCATCTTTAATATACCTAACATACCTCAATAGTTCCAAGAATTTGTTTGCGTACTCTTCCATAGTCTATTGTCCCAATCTCAGATCATGGAACTCTTTAATCTTGTCATCATAGTACATGTCAGAGAGGTACTTCTCCTTGAAATACTTACGAAACTAATTCCACACAATATTCCTTTCATTGATCTTCTTTACTTGTCTGAAATTCTTCCACCATATGGATCCTCTTCCAATTAAATTGAAAATGGCTACTCTAGCTTTCATATTCCCAGAATAGTCTTGGGCTTGGAAATATTTCCTCATTCCCAGAAGCCAAGCTCCAGCTTCTTGACTAGTATTTACCTCACCATTAAAGGTAGGAGGCCTTGCCTTCTTAAATTCATCTCATGAGTGGTTCTGGTAGCGCCTCCTTCTTTGATTCTCATGAGAAGAAGAACTTGGATCTCCAGTGGATCCTTCAGAGTCATATGACTCACTAGGTGATCTCTTTCTTCTTCTAGCAGTGTTCTTACTCCTTTCTGGATTTTCTATTGGGTCCTCGGAGTTCATATTTCTCTAAATATATTTCAAAATTTGCAGCATGGCTACATTCAACTAATTCTTCTCCTCTTAAGCCTTAACCAATGTTTCATTATCTGCCTTGTAACTCTGCATATTTTCCATTAGGCTTCTCATGGTGGTTGCAAAATCTAGGGGAGTCTCTTGCAATCTTCTCCCATTAGCTTATGTCTCAGCATTTCCAGCTTGGAAATTTTCTCCCATAGAATCTTCCTCATAATCATTGGGGTTCTATACATCATCGTGCATGTTGTCATTTCTCATGGCTAAACCACAACTCACTTTACCCAACTGCAATATCTGGAATGTTGATTTTGAAGGTGACTAGGATTTTGCAAAATGTATTAATAACACCATCTGTTAGATACATAGTAATTCAAAATAAAAACCATTTTACTTATAGTCACATGTCCTATCTAGGCCCAATGTTGTAACCAACAGCTTTGTGAACTGATTTCTGTTCCATCCAGGCCTGATGCTGCAAACCGCAGCTCTGATACCACAATGTCACGTACCCATTGTTACAGCTGATTTTACCACACATGGTAGATCACACATTTATGGCCTTCCTTGTCCCTCTGCAAACTCTTTGGACCCCATGAAATATTTTTGTACCTTTTATGTTTCCAAGAGAATCCCTAAAAACACATGTTATTTGTTGTACGTGACTTTTAAACCCTTTCTCGCGTATCCACACGGATATAACCCTTAAACCTGCGTACATCAGGATGTGTGAAAAAGGCCAAATATTTTTGGAGTTTTCCTTGATGTAGATCTGAGTCACTTTTCTCCTAGCCTTCCATATAACTCAATATCACTTGGATTTGACCTTCCATTACCCCATTGAAGTGCTATATAAGGAACCCTTTGGATACATTGAAGGAGGAGAATTGAAGATCAAGAAAAATATAGTCCATTGTTGTCGTAGCTTGCTTATACTTGATTTTGCATCCCTTTGTCCCTTGGAGCACTTGGTGTTATTCCCCATCTTGCCTTTGCTTGTGAGCTTGCTATCAAGAGATGGAGGATTGAGGTGGTGGAGGCCCAAGTGGAGGACTCGGTTTCTCCGGTTCGCAGACGTGCCAACAGAGGTTGTCATTCATGTAATCTCTGATTTATGTTAATAGAAATATATTTTCCTGTCCAATGATGTGCTTTTAAATGAATATTGAATTCATGGATGCTTTTAATTGCTTATACATTATTGATTATATATTCTAGAGTAGGTCTAACACTATTATATAGCATGCTTGTCTTGTTTGTTGTTGTTGAGAGAGAAAATCGTTAACACAAGTGGTATTGGAAAAGCTCAACGGGGATCTACATCAACCATCCAGAATAAAGTATGTTTCGAGATCCTTCAGTTTTAGATTTTTTATTTCTCTTGCATATTGGGAAGGGATTGATTTTTGCTGTTACTCTATCTATTGTGGTACACCCCAAGCCATAGGAATTTTTCTCCGTAATATAATTAGTGACCATATTGGGGAGTTCCTAGTCATTTCCCTTAGGGTTTTGTCGGCATTCAATGTTCTTGAATTGCTCTGATTTCTCTATTTTTGAGTTGGGTCTGGGGGCATGTTTTCCCAGTAGTGTCTTATAAGAGTAAACTTTGTCTCAACTTATCTTTTTGCCTTCTTCTTATCTCTTTTTCTTCCTGTACGTGGGTTTTGCTTCCACGGTCGTGTGTACACGCAGGTTTTCCTAGAATAGCTGCGTATATACACGGATTTACTGCAAATAGTCGTGTATGCCCTGATTTTTTCCTTTTGGGGGAAGATTAAGTGTTGTTGGGTGAGTTTGGATGATTGTTGAGTCTTCTTGGATGCTTCTAGAGTCTATATACACCCCTGTTTCTGACCAGAGACACTTTTTAGTTTAAATTTTTGAAAATGTTCTTGTCATTTCATTTTCTATTTTTTGTTTTGGGATTGGTGCATTAGGTCTCTTTTACCTTGGTGGTTTGCTTGGGTGCTATCTAGTAGTGCTTGCAGAGTCTGAGGGTTGTAGAGTCATACTTTTTCTTTTTATCTCATTTAATTCAAAAAAAAAAAAACATTTGCTTTTTGCATCATTATTCATTGTTTTCATTTTGCATTTGCATGGTACTTTCATTAGGTTTGCTTAGAGAGTATTAGTTAGATTTTCATATAGGAATGATTGCATATTCATTTGAAGGAAAATTTTGTACTTCATGTAGTAGCATAACCTGTTCTTCATTTGACACTGCAGTTGCATTGATTGTTAGGTGTGCATTTTACTTCTTATTGTGTCATAACATCATTAGTTGCACGACCATTTGCCCTTTGAGTAATAAGGCAATTAAAAATCAACGCATAATAAAATGAATTACACTCTTTTATTTTATAGGGTGCACCAACAAGACTAGGTTTTAGGGTCTTGGAATAGTTCATTGTGAGTAAATTCTCCAAGACCACTAAACAAAACAGTTATGTGCCTATCCAGGTGAGATTGTGAAATTCCTTTATATAATTAGTGTTCTTAGGATCATCCTCTTACAAGGGATTTAAGCACAAGGAAGTGTGAGCGGTTATGATTGGGATGACCCCTGGTTGTAACTGAGTAGCACCGAATATATTTCCAGGATTGTATTCATATTTGGGGGCTCTTTCGAGAGTTTCGAGCTTTGCTACCCTGCCCATACGGTCAATCCCACCTGCGACTGTCCGTCTGAGCATTGATTATATTGAGGTGACCTTAGTTGCCTTACATAGGTTATCAAGGAGGTACTTCGCAGAGGTTATTCTGGAGGTGTTCTGGCTAGGTAGGGGTCGGATAGCACATTCGCTATATGCGTTGAAGCTAAGGGCCACTATAATTGGTTACGAACCTCTGCTTGTTGTGTATGGGAGTCTCAATCCTCTCCTAGGTGAGACATACCTGCTTCATTTGGGAGCTCACATATCCTACCCTTGTTTGCTTGTGATTTGGCTTTACATTTAATAGGTGTATGCTATGTGCTTGCTATTTTTCCTAGGTTTTGTGTAATTAGATCGAGTCTTTTCATTTTTTGAGTCATTGTGGATTCAGGAGTAGTGATTTGCCATTCTCATTGTTTAGCAGGACTTCTACCTTCCACATCTCCTCCTCCTTTGGGAGAGAGAAATAGACAGTCTAGGCGGACTACTTCTCACTTTTATTCACACACTATGGGAGATTATGAGGATGAGATTCCAAAGTTCCTACTCCCGTATATGATCCTTCACTGGAAATACCTTCACAATCTAGTTATGATCCCTCATTCACAGGTCACCGGTATTGGTTACCAGGCGATGAGACTCATTATGAACCCACAAGCACTAGTCATGTTCGTTATGGCATGTCTGATATCCCTGCACCCAATCTGGAACGTCATGTCGAGTCGAAAGTTGAACCTAGCACTACACCTGGGGGCACTCCTATTCCTTTCCATGCGGATAGATTTTGGAGCACTACTCACATTACACCTTCCATCCCAGTAGTGGAAGCAACCTCACATGTCCATCCTAGACCTAGTGTTAGTAATCATATGCGGATACTAGAACCGAAATGAGTGACCATTGGGAACACCACTTATATTCCTTCACATGTCCCTTTGTCATCAAACCCTACTCCTTTGAATGCGTTTTTGAAAACCCTTCCTCCCCCTCATTCACGTGGTCCTTCGGACTGGAATATCGCTACTAGCCATGTTCGTGCTGTGACTGCTCGCACGGTAGTATCTCAAAGTCAAGTACCTCCTATTGTGTCGGGAGGTCATTTCCCTATTTCTAAATCATCTTATGGTCCATCTCAAGGACTTCCCCATATCCCTATTATGGACATTCTCATGGGACATCCCATGGGACACCTTATGGAGCTTCTCATGGACAATCTTATGGACAGCAGTATGGACAGAACTATCAACCCTATGGGTATGGGTATCAACAACTTGCTTACTCTTCCAATTATGGATTTGTAGCACTACATAATCAAGGCACCCCACATCACAATGCTTCCATGCAGCCCTATACGGTTCAAATGGGAGGATTTTATTATGGCCAAGGCCACGGTGTTTATAGAAATCAACCTTACATGAACCAGAACTATTAGGGAGCATGGAATAGACCAGCTCAACCTAGGATTCATTTCCTCACAACGTTGAACTTACGTGACTTATCGAGACTTATGAACGATCCAGTATCTCATGACCTGCCTTGGTCAGTCATGCCTAACAAGCTTCCTTCGGACATTCCCAAGTTCGAGGGTAAATATGGAGAAGATCCTAGTGAGAATGTCACTACTTTTCACCTTTGATGCTCTTCCAATTCCTTACATGATGATTCAATCCATTTGAGGCTACCAAGGGGGGCATACGTTTTATTTGATGACCTTTCCATGACTTTCCTCAATCACTTTCAGCTACCCATATTGAACTCTTGCCAACATTTCGACAAGATAAAGCCACACATATCTTGTATCATATTCAAGAGTGGCGTAGACAAAAGTGGTTGATTAAAGCCTTTATACCACCGGAATTTCTCCTTGAGTGGTTCCTCAAGTCGTTATTACCTTACATCGCGAAGGATGTTTCTACATCTGGAGTCCAAAACGAGGAACAAGCAATCTTTAGGGCACAAGAGTTGGATTTGATCTACACTCAATCTAGAATTTTGTATGAGATTATACCTAATGCTCCGCGATCTAGTTTCGATCCCAAGATAAAGCCTAGGCCACATGCCGATGGAATTTTGGGATCTACAAGTACCAAACCTGTGGATTCGGTTGTGAAACAAGTGAGCCAATTGTCAATTAATCAATCCGTGTCAGGACAAGCCACGGCTTTGTCTCAACCTACCCAATCGGCAAGTGTACTTTCTGTGTAATCGTTGGACCAGAAGGGCAAGTAGCATCCTAGAAGGAATAAGAAAAAAGGGAAAAATAATCGTAAGGGTGGGAATAAGAATGAAAATGCTAATTATAATGACAAGAACACTTGTAATGCTGGGGGGGACAAGTAGAATAAACATAAGGTAAAGTTTCCTTGCAAGTTATGTAAGGAGAACCACCTCACTCACTTGTTCCCTCATATGGAAGATGCCTCGAGGTTCATAGCACAGGGCCCAACCATGCTAACTAATCCTTTACCTAACAATCAAAATATGAACTCGAGGACCATTGATCCTCATTATGCATCGGGTGGAGATCAAAATCTGCCAAAGGCCAATACTGGTCATGGTTGCATCAACATGGTGCATGCCACTAAGGTTGTGACTCATGCGAAGGATTATGGTTTGTCACAACCGGACCTTGGAAAGGAACCCGCTCCACTCAAGAGCCCTTCGCATATCGAAAAAACTATGGATAAACCTGAAGTTGCACCTCGCATTCCTAAGGGAGACCTAAAGCATTCGAGGCATAATCCTAATGCCCGAGTCACCCAGAACTATTTCGTTGTCGAGGATTTGGGCCAAACTCCTTGTGCGATGTTCGCGCTTGAAGTACTTCAGACTTGTCCTCTGCAGAGGAGAGCCTTTCTTTCTGCTCTTGGGATTGATGATGATAACTCTTCTTCCGTTATCAAATTTGAAACATGGGAATACAGCCTTGCTTGCCTTACTATGTGTCTCTTTTGATTCATGTAGAGTGTCTTAATATGACCATCAAACGCAATGTCATTGATGAAGGCGATGCTGTTTCTGTGATGTCTTTGTCATGTTGGAAGGGTTTGGGTTCTCCCAAGTTGTCTCAATCCACTACTATGTTGACAGCTTTCGATGGTAGATCATTTCGGTCACATAGGATTCTTCCTTCTCTTAAGGTCCAATTGGGAGGGAATATCGTCGCGATCAAGATCGAGGTGGTTTGCGCCCTTTGACTACAATCTTTTGTGGGGCCAGAATTGGATGTATAGTATACAAGTCATAGCCTCTTCTCTCTTTCGAGTGATATGCTTTCCATTTAATGGGAAGATCATTACAATTGATCAGATGTCATTCCATAATCTAAATCTTAATGTATCTTCAGGAGCTTCTATCTCGATTATCAATCATTCTCAACCGAAAACTGGTAGTGTGGGTGTGGGTATGTATCTGTCTCTTATGGGAACCTTTAGCTTTCCTGCGCCCATTCTTATGATTGGATCTATTTTTGTGGGGCTTCATCCTCATTGAATTCAGTGTCTTTTCGAACTACCCATATGGAAGATCCTTGGATTCTTCCTTCACTGAGTCCTTCGATTGGACCTATTGAAACGGATGTGCCGTTGCCTGCAATGATGGTAGCATATCAAGCAAATATTTATCAAGTTGTAGAGCCTATTCCTTCCTTTTTGTGGATAGAGGAGGAGGACCTGTATGTGCTTCCTGCACGGACAATTGAGTCCTCTCACATACATGATTGCCTCGACGATGTTTTTCCATCAGATGAATCCATTATTGAGGCCATGTCTGGGGTTGAGCCACCTTGGGAACAGTTACATCATCGATAATATTTTCTTCCTGAACTCGACCGCATGGACCGTGATGACTTTAGGGAGATTCTTAGCGAGAATATTGGTAGTCCCGTGGTTCCATTGAGCTCTCCTGGTCAGATGGCCAATGGGAACATGGCAAATTTATCACCTATTATTCCTATCAATAGTTCTCACGATCCTGGCAAAGTTGAGAACATCTACATTGGGGTGAGTTGTTCCCCTGATGAGATCAAGGAGTATACCGAGCTATTTAAAGAGTTTCATGACATATTTTCTTAGTCATACAAGGAAATTCCAGGTATTGACCCTCGTATTGTCGAACATGAGATTAAGACCTATCCAAATGCGAAGCCAGTTCGATAATGTTTACATGCGGTGAATCCTAGAAAAGCACCCACCATTAAGGCTGAGATAGAGAAACTGTTAAAAGCTGGTTTTATCTATCTCATTCCCCTAACAGAGTGGGTTTCAAATCTCGGTCCAGTTGATAAGAAGCAGGGAGTAATCTGTATATGCACTAATTTACATGATTTAAATCGTGCTTGTCCTAAGAATAATTTTCCCACACCATTTATTGATCAGATTTTGGATGAGTGTGCGGGAAGTGAGGTATTCTCCTTCATGGACGGTTTTTCTGGATATAATTAGATTTAGATCAAACCCAAGGATCAACATAATACTGCATTTATTTGTCCTTGGGGTACTTTTGCATATCGAAAGATGCCTTTTGGCCTTAAAAACGCCAGAGCTACATTTTAGCGGGCTATGACCTTAATTTTTCATGATATCAAAATGATTATCAAAGTGTATTTGGTTGACCTTAGCACTCATTCTCATTTGAGAGTGCGTCATCCATACCATTTGAGGTTAGTGTTCGAAAGATGCCGCCATTACCAATTTTGGTTAAATCCTCATAAGTGCATCTTTTGCATGAATGTCGGTCGCTTGCTAGGATTCATTGTGTCCAAGGAGGGTATAAGAGTCGATCCCTTAAAGGTTGAGGCAATACTTCAATTATCTCCCTGCATAATATTAGACAACTTCAGTGTTTGCATTTCATGGAAAATTTCTTGCGGAGATTCGTAGTTAATTTTTCCAACTTGACTAAAGGCTTTATGCGTCTTTTAAATAAGGACACTCCTTTTTACTGGGATGAGTGAGCCTAGGAGTCCTTTGATGCTCTTAAGCAAGCCTTAGCATCGGCCCCCATGCTTATTCCACCTGACTATAGCCATGATTTCTTGATTTATGTGGCCGCGTCCATGGAGACGGTAGGTATGGTTTTGGTTCAGGAGGATGAGGATCTCCATGAGCATGTCATATATTATTTGAGCTGAAACCTTATTGATGTGGAAATCCATTATTGCCATGTGGAGAATCTTGCCTTGGCCACTGTTCATGCGGTTCAGAGATTGAGACATTCCATTCTCCTTCGTCAAACCTTGGTTGTAGCTCATATCAATCCATTTCAGTTCATCCTCACTAGAAGTATGATTGGGGGAAAATACAATAAATGGATTGTTATTTTGCAAGAGTTCAATCTCAAATTTGTTTCGTCAAAATCGAAGGAATCGTTGATCTTTGCAGGGATTATATCTTATTTTCCAAGTTTGGAGGAGGAAGAGGTTTATGAGGATACATTTGTCGATGAGCATATTTTCCTTATCTCAACTTTGGACCCATGGTATGAGGATATCATTGTATATTTGCGAACGTTGAAGGTCCCTCCTCACCTTTCACAGGATGAGAGATGACGATTATGCCATGTAGCTAAGAACTACCTTATAGTGGATAACACTTTGTACCACCATTGGGTAGATTCCATTTTATGTCATTGTTTAACCCATGATGAGGCTGAGTTTGTGCTGAATGATTTCCATGGAGGGGCATGTGGTGGTCATTTGTCTAGGATTTCTACAGCCCAAAAAATCTTGAGAGCAGGATATTTTTGTCTGTTGATCTTCAAAGATTGTGTTAATGCAGTTAAGAAGTGTCACCCTTTCCAGGTGTTTGCACGCAATATGCGCTCGCATCCATCCCTGTTACATCCTATTGTCACCGCCACTCCCTTCACCAAGTGGGGGCTTGAATTTATGGATTGCAACCCAGCTTCGGCTGGGGGGCATCATCACATTATAGTGGTTGTCGATTATTTCATGAAATGGGTAGAGGCTATGCCCACAGTTAAATCCGATGGTGAGACAGCCATGCATTTCATTTTCAACCAAATTATTACTCAGTTCGGCATTCCGAAAGAGCTCGTGATTGACCATGGTAGGCACTTTCAGAATAAAATTATGGAAGAATTGGCTTCAAAGTTAGGGTATAAGCAAGAGCACTCCTCTTCTTATTACCCTCAGGTGAATGGACAGGTTGAAGTAGTGAATAAATCACTTAAGTCCATTCTCCAATGAACCATCGCACAAAGAAAGACGAATTGGAATATCATGTTATATCCTACATTGTGGGCCTATAGAACCGCGGTTAAGAATGCCACCGATTTCTCTCCACATCAGCTTGTACATGGGGTGGAGTCTGTCTTACCGGTTGAATGCGAAATCCCTTCTCTGAAGCTAGCTATAGATCTTTTACGAGACACTTCCACATTGGAACAACATTTGGTCCACTTAGAGTAGCTTGATGAGTAGCGCCAAGATGCCTTAGTGGCTCTAGAAGTAAATAAGCATCGCGTCAAGGTCCAATATGACAAGTCTGTCATTTTGAGGAATTTTAGTGAAGGTGATTTGGTCCTTTTGTGGGATCAAGCTAAAGAACCCTTTGGGGCAGGGAAGTTTAATCCCATGTGGCATGGTCCTTACGTGGTCAAACGTGTGTTAGAGAAGGGCACCTATGAGCTAGTGGATTATGAAGGGACAGCCTTGGCAGAGCCTAGAAATAGGCTCTATCTTAAAAAATACTATGCATGATATTCAGCCAAGGCTGATTGTTGTATATTACTGTATATTTTTTGAATTGCATAGTTAGGTTTTCTTATGGTGATCAGGTTTGTTGATTAGCTTTCGTTTCTCATGGAAGATATCGATGGAGTCTTTCTTTTACATAGGATTCGTCAATGGTGCTAGCCATCACACTCAAAACTTAGCTTCAACTGCTTGGGTGATTTATACTCCTATGGGTCAAGTATTGTCTTCAGGAAGCGTATGTTTATGGCCTTCTTCGAACAATGTTGCTGAATATAGTGTCATTATTGAGTTATTGCGTGATGCCATTTCACATGGTGTTCTCTCTCTTGAGGTATGTCTTGATTCATAGTTAGTGGTTTCACAACTTAATGGATCATATCGTATTAGGGATCCGATATTATTACGAAGATTCTTACATGTGATATTGCTAGAATGGAAATTTGAGAATATTACATACATTCATGTTCCAAGAATTTTTAATCAAGTTGCTAACTCATATGCTAACTATGTGTTAGATTGGCATTTGTTTGATAGACCATAAACATATCACAAACATACATTTTTGCACACATGTAAATAAATAAAATCGATCATCATAAAAGTTTTTCATTAATATCCAAAAAGGGACATCATAATACATAAGTGTCATAATACAAAATTGGGGCTTCCGAGCCACCAAAATATAATACACGATCGTACAAAAAGGAATACTCTTAGGTCTCTAAGCTTGAGGAGGAGGGGGGTTCTGATCATGGTAGCACACTATGGCTCTAGCTAGCTGTCAGAATAATTGAACCCATGCTCGTGGTACAACAACCACCTGATGTTGCATAGCCTCAAGCAAGTCCTCAACTTGGGCCATGGGTACCCTGTGCGTCAAGCATACGAAGTTCAAGTGAATGCTTTGGAGCATCCACTCTGCATCCACACCCATGATATCGTCTCCTCTTCCCCTCCGTCAATGACGAGGGAAACCATTCGGTTGTTGTAGTCCAACGTCTGCATACGCATGATAGATTGTCACTATTTGTCGTCACACCAAAAACATGTCTTTTGAGTTAATATATCAAAAAACACAAAAAAAATTAATAATTCAAAAAAATTAAAAAGTGGGTTTGGGATTCATTACCTATGTCACCATATGCTGCTCTTGGTGGTAGGGGCATGTTTGGATCTCCACGAAAGTCTATCCCTGCATAGGGGTAGTCATCTATGGTGATGATCTGCCTTCGCCACCATGGAAAGAAGTCTACTGGGTAGGGGTTATCCACCCTACCTCCACCCAGTCTGTGCATAACATTTGCCCAACGTCATTGGGCGGGATCTTGAACTTCATGTGGAGGAATGTCCACTCTAGGGCTTATCCCCGATACCTGCTCAAAGAAGAACGTGCTCAGTATACTTCCAAAACTGAAGTTTTGCACCCTACCCATTTTGCATTCACTGAGCTGTTGTTTCATGTTGCTCAACATCATCGTGCTCTAGTCATACACTATGGGTCTCATACACTCCACCGCATAGAACATCAATGGCCGAGAATCCTAGTGGAGTGAAGCTAATCTGGCTATCCTGCCTAATGCCAATAGTATGGCCTTCAGTCCCAGAACCTGGATAGATTTTGTCGGGATTTGACTCCCAACCTTTTTCGTGTTCGAAAAGTAGTACATCACTATATACTCATCAATATTCAATCCACCTCCTGGCCCGCGAGATCAAAGATTTACCACCTCTCCTCGTCAAGATAAACCAGTGATAAAGCATATGTCCTCAACCTCAATGTTGAGCGACCTCCCATCAATATGAAAAGTCTCAGAGTCTAGATCCTAGTAATCCACTAGTAGCTGGAGGAGTCTTGGTTTGGTCCTCAAGCTACCAAGACACCAAAACATATACAAACCACACGCCCGTAATGCGTGTTGGGCCATAAGATCACCTTTCACGGCCTCTTCCACATCACCATGTTCTCTCTCCCTCCACTCTAACACCATATTGCACAAAAAACTAGAGTTTTGATTAGCATTTGCCTTTGAAAACCTTATTTGCGGCCTCATACATGACTGTTTGAAAAACAGCCGCATATGTACGCAGGTTTGGGTGTTTTTTTGCATATGGCAAGCCCTATACACGAAAAAAACCCTGATTTTTGTGTGGGCTGAAACACACAACTTTGGATGGCCTAAAAAATTGATTGGACCATCAAAAATTAAAAAATTTACATGAAATGGGAAGGGGAAGACATGATAAGTTACCTGGATCAAACGGGGTCGGATTTCGTTGGACGATGCTCCTGAAATTTGCGTCGAAAGTTTTGAGCTCAAATGGGTAAAATTTTCAAATGGTATGGAATTTTTAAATTTTTTACTATTTATAGAAATTTTTTACCCACTTTCTATAGTTTTTGACTATTTTTTACCATTTTTTACCGTTTTGAACTAATTTGATGATGTAGGAGTCCATTTTGAGCACAGTTTGCCCGTAGTTTTGACTCGTTCATGCCTATTTTAGGTATTATGTCTAAACTGGCATATAGGTTAGGTTTCACATCCATTGGCACTTTGCATGACTTTATAATTGTTTCATTATAACCTTAGGTACGAACCCATTCTATCTTGTTACGGAACCTTCTTGTTGCTTTTAGAAGTTACATGATGTGAATGGTAGAGCTTGACCATACATGGGTACTATAGTTAGCTCCTATTTTGTATTTGGTGCCCATGCCGACATTTTTCCTTTAAGGTGTGGGAGTCCTTGTATAGTATCGCCATGACTTTGCGCAAGAGCTTCATACTCCTCTTGATCTTTTTGCTAGCCTTTTCCCCAGGACTCCCTTATGTCAAGTTGTAATTGCATTATCATGAGTTTTTCTTGCCTTATTGAGCCTTATGCTGGCTTCCCTAACTTTGATTATCAGCCATATATCCTGAGCTTGTCTCATGTCTAGCCAAGCAGAGCCATTTTATATATCCTTTATAGCTTTATTCCCCATTTTTTACAGGGAAGGGACTTTCCCCCAAGTGTCGTTATCCTACACATGTTTCCTTGCATTAAGCATAGGTATGTTCCAATGCTTGGAACTAGTTTGTTTGCCCCTTGACACTCGTCTCTTCCTAGATTTGTAACTATAAAGCACTTTTATTATTTTTCAATCTTTTCAAAATATTTGAAAAAGTCCAAAAAAAATCAAAAAACCAAAAGGTTGGACAAGAAAAGATGTTATCTTTGGCAACAGTCGAGTCGTGTCACCTTCGAACAAAGCACTATATATCACATTCGTTGGTTGGGTTAATAGTTTGACTTTAGGAGCTGTACTCATTTCTCTGAGTTTATCTCCACTGACTGGTTAAGCTTCCAATCCCTATGGAGCCTCTATCGATGCCTCCTGTGTCGCAGAGATGTCCCAATTTTGTATATTGAGTCTATGCTACCTATATTCAGTCACCGTTCTCCTTTATGCTCTTGTTTGAAGGAATTTAAAGCATGAGTCGGCCATTCCTCAGTTTTCTTGACTTTGCATGTTGGCCATTCCCGGTACTGGTACTAGTTCAAGCACATTATGATCGAGTCCTTCCACATTATATAGCTTTGTTGAGTACCTCGTATTGGATGATGGGGGATGCCTTAATGCCCTCCTTCCAACGGATTTCATCCCATCAACTTCAGATCATTTATTCTGGGATAGGTGTCTAGAGTCATTTGAGTGCCTTGAGACTTATAGTCATCATTGGTAGGTTCTCTCACCATCAACAACTTTGGGAATACATCAATGTCCCATAATCAATGGATTCTTTCAAGTGTTCGACCTCAACACATTTATTCACACTTGTTAGATTGCACTCTAGTACCTTGATTCCCATTTTCATTATCAGTGGGTGATCTCGCGTCTATTAACGGTATATATCAATGACCAGTAATCAGATGATGGACTACTATGTTCGACCTCGACACCTTTATTCACATAGTAGGACATGTACTCGTAGTGGTTTGTGTAGAAGACTTTTCAGATTGGTGGCATTTCTGATATGCTACCTCCTTGATCGTGCCAGTGTTAATGAGACTTCAGCTCTCGTGACTTGATTCCAGTGTATGTCAGATATCTTCAGCCATTATGGAGATCTTGATCCATTGTATATATTTATCTTTCATGGAGATCATGATCCTTTGTATATATTCATCATGGAGATTCTGATCTATCTATATTGTACATCATGATGACCACACATGTCATATTTTTTATCATGCATATTCATGGCCATTGTACTCTTATGTATCAGGGACTGCTATATTTATTTGCAGTCATATGTAGAGATGTTTGTTCTATATTGTTGGATGGCTAGTTCTTTCTCCTGGTTCTTCATCACTCCACTTCTAGGATGGACTTATAATTTATTTCATCCATCATATCACCCCTCTGACCTCACACATTAGGGGGCATCTAGTATAGCTGATTTTACCACACATGGTAGATCCACGTAAACAAACATTTATGGCCTTTCTTGTCCCTCTGTAGACTCTTTGGACCCCATGGACTATTTTTGTACCTTTTATGTTTCCAATATCATCCCTAAAAAAACCTATTATTTGTTGTACGCGACTTTTAAACCCTTTCTCGTGTATACACGCAAATATAACCTTTAAACCTGCATACATCGGAATGTGTGCAAAAGGCCAAATATTTTTGGAGTTTTCCTTGATGTGGATCTGAGTCACCTGTCTCCTAGCCTTCCATATGCCTTGGTATCACTCGGATTTGACCTTCCATTACCTCATTGAAGCACTATATAAGGAACCCTTTTTATACATTGAAGGAGGAGAATTGAAGAGCAAGAAAACTATAGTCCATTATTGCCGTAGCTTGCTTATACTTGAGTCTACATCCCTTTGTCCCTTGGAGCAATTAGTGTTCTTCCCAAGCTTGCCTTTGCTTGTGAGCTTGCTATCAAGAGATGGAGGATTGAGGTGGTGGAGGCCTAGGTGGAGGACTCAGTTTCTTTAGTTCACAAACGTGTTGACAGAGGTTGTCATTCATGTAATCTCTAATTTATATTAATAGAAATATCTTTTCCTGTCCAATGCTGTGCATTTAAATGAATATTGAATCCATGGATGCTTTTAGTTGCTTATATATTATTGATTATATATGCTAGAGTAGGTATAACACCATTATATATCATGCTTGTCTTGTTTGTTGTTGTTGAGAGAGAAAATCGTTAACACAAGCAGGATTGGAAAAGCTCAACGGGGATCTACATCAACCATCTGGAATAAGGTATGTTTCGAGATCCGTTAGTGTTAGATGTTTTATTTCTCTTGCATATTGGGAAGGGATTGATTTCTGCGGTTACTATGTTTGTTGTGGTACACCCTAATCCATAAGAATTTTTCTCCATAACACCCATACCATGTTATCATGCGGAATTAAAAATTTCCTACGGAACTACTGTCATTCTTTGAAACACAGGGCATGAACGTGAAACACTCCTCCACATTCCATGTTCTGATACCACATGGTCATTGAATGCTGCATGTAAATTCTCCAACTTCCCAATAGCAAAGAACAAAGATCTCAGAGGAGATCAAATGGCGGAGAGAAATCGTGATGGAAACCAACGATCACAAATGGTTCCGCATCCGAAATCAAATCAATGGTGCAGGATCATCCCGCAAAAATCAACGGTGTGGAGAGCTTCACTTGCAGAATCAAAAAAATATCAAAATTTCATTCTCACACCCTACATCCCACATCCCGCATGCAGAATGACCGTTGCAGAGATTGAAATTACGGAAATCAAAATTTACCATAAGTCATTTTCGCATCCCACATCCCACAAATTGCGGAAGGGAAATTGCAAAAAGCAGATTTTGCCAAAGGACATTTCCGCATCCCACATCTTGCATCTCACAAGTTGCAGAAAGGGAATTGCGGAAGTGAAAATGTAGAATCCAAACTTCTGGAAAGCATATTTCCACATCCCGCAAGTTGCAGAAGGAAAAATCTATGGGAAATAGATCTATTCAAGAAAATTTCTAAGTCTAAAACTGATTTTGACAATTCATGCCATCACCAATCCGGTCGATCTAGATCCATATCAACTTAGAAACTTCATTGAAATGAAACTACATACACATATACATCATCCATGAAATATACAGCTGTTATCTTCCTTGGTGTTCATAAACTGAACTGTTCCTGTAAAAATTCCTATGACTGCAAAAAAAATTAAAGACAGGACAAATTTCTGTTAGAAACCAAAATTTAATATTATACTTTATTTTCTCTGCTGTGAATGCTTGGTGCACCCATAGTTGTCTTAGTATTGAAACCTAGCTCTTATACCAGTTGTAATGTCCCCAAAAATCAAAAATAAAATAAAATTATAGGCTAGTAAAAACTACCTAGATGAAACATTATTGACTTGCAAAACTATATCTTACACTTCATGTACCACTTCTTACTCATAAGTTGTTCTTACATTCTGTCATTTACGTTTAGTCATTATTACTAATGTATTTTACTTACGATGACGTACTGCTCTTTACTGCATAGTCTTATGTTTATACATCTATCGTGTATGTGTCATTTACTGGATTTAAATGCTTCATCCTTTCTGCATAGTTGTACTTGTTGTTTATAAGGTCCTAACTGAACTTTGTTTGTGGAAATGAAGTGGTCAGAGTGGCGGGACTCATTCACCCATGATGGTTTGAGAGGTAAAGGTGTTTACTTGTTCGCAGGTTTACTTAGTTCTATGAACTAAGGCACCTATTTCATATTATATGCAGATTACACTTAGTGATGAAGATTTAAAGAGTGCTAAAAAAAAGGTTATTATCATACCAACTGTTGCTTAAGAAGATCCTTTATCGACTCATCTTTTACGGAGAGAAATTCCTATGGCTTGGGGTACCACAACAGACAGCTAGACTCCAGAAATCAATCTTTCCCAATATGCAATAGAAATAAAAAACATCTAACACTAAAGGATCGAACCTCGTACCTTATTTCGGATGGTTGAAGTAGATCCCCGTTGAGCTTTCCAATCTTCAGCTTGAATTGTTATAGCACGTCCTCAACAACAAGTAAACAATACAAGCATACTATATTTCATGGTGTTAGATCTATTCTAGAATATATAATCAATAATGTAAAAGCATTTGACATATTCCAATGGAAACAATATTCATTCAAATACACATTACTAGACAGGAAAAGATATTTCAATTAATCATAATCAGATATTACAAGTGACAACCTCTGACGGCACGTCTACGAACCGGAGAAACTGAATCCCCCACTTGGGCCTCCACCACCTCAATCCTCCATCACTTTGATAGCAAGCTTACTAACAAAAGGCAAGCTTGGGAAGAACATAACAGTGCTCCAAGGGACAAAGGGATGCAGACTCAAGCATAAGTTCTAGCAACAATGGACTATAGTTTCGATGCTCTCAATTCTCTCTTATGCTTTCAATGTACCAAGGGATTCCTTATATATCTTTTCAAAGGGATATTGAAAGGTCGAATCCGTGCGATCTCAAGGCATATGGAAGGCCAGGAGTCATATGAGTTAGATCCAAGTCAAGGAAAACTCCAAAATGTTTTGGACTATGCACACATCCCGATGTATGCGACTATCGAGGGAATATCTGCGTATGTACGCGGTTATCGGGGAAAAAGCCGCGTATATCACTTTTATAATGTTTTTAGGGATGATCAAGGTTACATAAAAAGATACAAAGTGGTCCATAGGGGCTAATGAGTCTGCAGCAAGACAGGGGAAGGCCATACAATGTGTGATTCACCTAGTGTGGTGAAATCCGCTATAACAGATGCCCCCTAATGTATGAGATCAGAGGCGTTATGCGATGGCCGAAATACATTATAAGTCCATCCCAGAAATGAAGTGATGAAGGTACCCAAATGGAAGACCAGCCACCCAATCAGCATAATACCATAATACAACTCTGCATATAATCTGCAAATACATCTAGTAGTCCCGGATACATAAGAGTACAATGGCCATGAATAGGCATGATACATGATAGAACATATGTGGTCATCGCCATGTACAATATACATAGATCAGAATCTCCATGATGAAGATATACAAAGGACTATGATCTCCACAAGGCTGAAGATATAAAATAGATCAAGATCTCCATAGTGGCTGGAAATGTCTGACATATACTGGAACAAGTCACGAGAGCTGAAATCTCATGAACACTGGCACGATCAAGGAGGTAGCATATAAGAGATGCCACCAGTCTGGAAGCTCTTCTACACAAACCGCTACGAGTACATGTCATACTATGCGAATAGAGGTGTCAAGGTCGAACATAGTAGTCCATCGTCTGATTACCGGTCATTGATGTATACCGTTAACAGACGCGAGATCACCCACCGATAATGAAAATGGGAATCAAGGTACTAGAGTGCAAACTAACAAGTGTGAATAAATGTGTTGAGGTCGAACACTTGAGAGAATCCATCGATCAGGGGACATTGATGTATTCCCAAAACTGTCGATGGCGAGAGAGCCTACCACTGATGACTACAAGTCTTAAGGCACTCAAAATGACTCTAGACTCCAATCCCAGAATATATGATCTGAAGTCGATGGGATGAAATCCACTGGAAGGAGGGCATTAAGGCATCCCCCATCATCCAACACGAGGTACTCAGCAAAGCTGTCTAATGTGGA
>LPNX011122914.1:109386-203927 GCA_001517045.1 Pseudotsuga menziesii
ATTGACCATATGGGCAGGGTAGCAAAGCCCGAAACTCTCGAAAGAGCCCCCAGATACGAATACAATCCTGGCTATATCACCGGTGCTACATAGTTCTTGACCAGGGGTTATCCCAATCAACAACTGCTCACACTGCCTAGTGCTTGACTCCCTTTTGAGAGGAGCTTCCTGAGAACGCCGGTTATACCAAGGATTTCACACACTCCCTGGACAGACACCTAGTTATTGTTGTTTTGTGATCTTGGAGAATTAACTTACAATGAACTATTCCAAGATCCTAAAACCTAAGCTTGTTGGTGCACCCTAGAAAAGAAAAGAGTGTAATTCATTTTATTTAGCGTTGATTTTAGTTGGCTTTATTACTCAAAAATAGGATATGGTCGTTCAACTAATGGTGTTATGACGCAACAAGAACTAAAATGCACACCTAACAATCAATGCAAATGCATTGTGTCCATGAAAATAGGGTATGCGTACTACGTGTAATGCAAAAATTTTCTTCAAATGCTGAATGCAAATTTCCCTATATGAAGTCCTGACTATTAATCCAAAGCAAATCTATATCTAGTGCAAGTACAATGCAAGGTGCATAATGCAATGCATAATGAGAAGCAAATATTTTTGTATTTTTTGAAAATAAAGAGATACGAAAAGCAAAAGAATGATTCTACCCACCCCAGACTCTGCAAGCACACATAAACAGCATTCCAGCAAAGCACTAAGGTAAAAGGACTCTAATGCACTAATCTCAAACAAAAAATCAAAGATGCCATGACAAGAACTTTCCTAAAAAAAAAAAAATTAGGCTAAACAAACGTTTCTGGTCAAGAACAGAGGTACTAACAGACTCAGGAAATGCCAAAGGAGACTCAGTAACTAACAGGATTCACCCAGCAATCCACGTCCTTCTACAAAAAGGTATAAACCATAGTATACGCGACTGTGCATAGTAAACCCGTGTGTATACGCGGAAATCCCAGAGGAAACCGCGTGTATACGCGACTGTAAGCAATAAACCCGCGTACAGGAAGAAAAAGATGCACAAACCAAGGTAAATAGGCAGGCTGAGACTAAGTTTACACCAATTAGACTCTACCAGGCATACATGCCCCCATACCCAACACAGAAACAAGAGAGAGAGAGCAATTCAAATACATTGAATGCCAAGAAACCAATCCCCAAAGGTCAACTACTAGGAATTCCCCAGCAAAGTCGCCAATTCTGTTACGGAGAGAAATTCCTATGGCTTGGGGTACCACAACAGACATCTAGACTCCAGAAATCAATCTTTCATAATATGCAATAGAAATAAAAAACATCTAACACTAAAGGATCGAACCTCGTACCTTATTCCGGACGGTTGAAGTAGATCCCCGTTGAGCTTTCCAATCTTCAGCTTGAATTGTTATAGCACGTCCTCAACAACAAGTAAACAATACAAGCATACTATATTTCATGGTGTTAGATCTATTCTAGCATATATAATCAATAATGTAAAAGCATTTGACATATTCCAATGGAAACAATATTCATTCAAATACACATTACTGGACAGGAAAAGATATTTCTATTAATCATAATCAGAGATTACAAGTGACAACCTCTGACGGCACGTCTGCGAACCAGAGAAATTGAATCCCCCACTTGGGCCTCCACCACCTCAATCCTCCATCACTTAGATAGCAAGCTTACTAGCAAAAGGAAAGCTTGGGAAGAACACAACAGTGCTCCAAGGGACAAAGGGATGCAGACTCAAGCATAAGTTCTGGCAACAATGGACTATAGTTTCGATGCTCTCAATTCTCTCTTATGCTTTCAATGTACCAAGGGATTCCTTATATAGATTTTCAAAGGGATATTGAAAGGTCGAATCCGTGCGATCTCAAGGCATATGGAAGGCCAGGAGTCATATGAGTCGGATCCAAGTCAAGGAAAACTCCAAAATGTTTTGGACTATGCACACATCCTGATGTACGTGACTATTGAGGGAATATCGGCGTATGTACGCGGTTATCGGGGAAAAATCCGCGTATATCACTTTTATAATGTTTTTAGGGATGATCAAGGTTACATCAAAAGATACAAAGTGGTCCATAGGGGCTAATGAGTCTACAGCGGGACAGGGGAAGGCCATACAATGTGTGATTCACCTAGTGTGGTGAAATCCGCTATAACAGCCCTATACGCGGATACAGCTGTTATCTTCCTTGGTGTTCATAAACTGAACTGTTCCTGTAAAAATTCCTGTGACTGCAAAAAAATTTAATGACAGGACAAATTTCTGTTAGAAACCAAAATTTAATATTATACTTTATTTTCTCTGCTGTGAATGCTTGGTGCACCCATAGTTGTCTTAGTATTGAAACCTAGCTCTTATACCAGTTGTAATGTCCCCAAAAATCGAAAATAAAATAAAATTATAGGCTAGTAAAAACTACCTAGATGAAACATTATTGACTTGCAAAACTATATCGTACACTTCATGTACCACTTCTTACTCATAAGTTGTTCTTACGTTCTGTCATTTACTTTTAGTCATTATTACTAATGTATTTTACTTACGATGGCGTACTACTCTTTACTGCATAGTCTTATGTTTATACATCTATCGTGTATGTGTCGTTTACTGGATTTAAATGCTTCATCCTTTCTGCATAGTTGTACTTGTTGTTTATAAGGTCCTAACTAAACTTTGTTTGTGGAAATGAAGTGGTCAGAGTGGCGGGACTCATTCACCCATGATGGTTTGAGAGGTAAAGGTGTTTACTTGTTCGCAGGTTTACTTAGTTCTATGAACTAAGGCACCTATTTCATATTATATGCAGATTACACTTAGTGATGAAGATTTAAAGAGTGCTAAAAAAAAGGTTATTATCATACCAACTGTTGCTTAAGAAGATCCTTTATCAACTCATCTTGTTAGCACGGTAAACTCTATTTTTATTAATTATTTAACCTAGCTGGTTTATCTAAATGATATATATATCATTTATTGTATTTTTATGTTTTTCCTCATTTATCTTTTAATATATGTATTAACATATTTCTCGTTTCTTTTATTGATAGGTTAAACTCGGAATTTTATTAAAGCCATGATACTTACCATGGCATATCCCATATGCCATGGTTTCTAAGCATTAAGCTTAGGGAACATGCCACATTTTCAAACCTAAGAGCTAGGCGATACAAGTATTATGCTATGACTTTGGGTTAGCACATACTATACATGGTTTATGTATTACATGAAACCTTGTAATAATATATGGTCTGTGATCAGATTTGGGAGTGGAGAATATAACATATGGTGGAACCATATGTTAACAAGGTTTAAGCTTTTGCATGGAAAGTAACAATACACGATAGTGCAACGAAACTTAACTATGGAAGATGGGGTTCGGCATTTTGATAATGGTCACTAGCTGGTGCCATTAGTGCTCCTTGGTTTTCATGGCAGCCCCAAGATTAGGGCTTGGCTCACAATGAACTTGGCATTTCATTTGGTTTTTTTGAGGTATGAGGTCTCAGCTCTGTGCTACGAAGGAGGCAACACCCAAAATGATGAAGGTAAGCTGCATTTTGGCTTTGAGTCTACATTATATATTTGGTTCATGGTTCTTCATTGAATACTTCTCAACCTTGTCGTATTGTTGTGTTTGCAGGTTACAGGGAAGGTGAGGAGGGTCTAGCTCATAGCTTCACTTCCATCTCAAAACTGATACTATAGTGGCCACGGTAAGCCTGCTATACAAGCTTATGCTTGCCACCTCTCGACCCCTTGGGCAGAACTACGTTTCGACTTGTTGCTTGGTTAGGGGTTTATGCTATGGGGTTTCGATTTTGCCTTAGGCTTGTGATGAATAGACTTGGGTTTTATAATTGTTAAGGCTTTTAAGCCATGAAACGAATCTTTAAGCCCTTTGAGCTCTGTGTATAAGTTTATGTAAATTATTATTTTGGGCTTTGGGGATTTTGAACCATGGCCTGCATCATTGCTTGCAATGGTGCCATAGCCCATTGGCATGCCTATGTAAGCTTCATTCTCGATTTTTAATGGTGACTATGTAATAGACTTGATAACCACCGTGTAAATAGATATAAATTGTTTTTATATAATTTCCATGGTTATTATTCTATGTTGTGCATATGACGAATTTATATTGTGTTTATTTGTTTGTTATGGTGGGTTTGTATGTGGCATTTTTCCTGCTCATATTTTCTGTGTATAACGATGTTATTTATATTTTTATTGTAATACTTGATAGCCTGGGTGAAGGCCATGTCGTAAGTGACATGATCCTTTTCGATAGTGCTACGATAGATTAGTATAGGGTTTTATTTATTGTTATCAATTTATGTGTAGTGGACTGTGGAAAAAACATGGGTTGGAAACCCACGATATCATGGTTGTTGTAGGTTTATTGTTAATGGACTGTGTAATTAAGAATAACTTGGCCGAGGTCGTGCTGTAGCATGGGTGTTGTAGCTAAGGCCTTACGACCTTGCTATAGCAAAGTATTGAGTTGTTATTTTAATAGTGTTGATTTTATTTAATGTCGCATGTATACTCTGTACTTATAGTGTGGTCGTAGTTTGGATGCAAACGAAACCCTCAGGGTTCAACTCTATTTGGGGTTTAATGAAATGAGTTGAAAATTTGATATGGATGAGAGTTGGGCTTGCACGCCCACAGGATTCGATTCATGTTCATCATTGTAATTATTTGGTTTGTAATACAATTTAGATGTGGTTTGTACATGAAACGATTCATGTGTGTGTTTATGGTGTTTTAATTCGTTAAATGGAACATTTGTTGAGTTATGTATTTGGTTAATGTTTAAGCATATATGATATGGTTGTTTGATTGAGGCTTGTGACTTGGGTTGGAGTACCCACAGGGGTCAAAGCCGTGACCTCTGTTTATAATTACAGAGTTCCTCAATTTGTTTTAAATGCTTGGTTAGTTTATAAATAATGGTTATGAGCTTTATTAGAGGGGACCTTTGAAATACTTGTGCATGTGATCGTAATGTTATTTATTTTAACTACTAGGAATGTGGATTTTGATGTGAACAAAGATGAGAATATTGGACCAAAAGGATGGTCATGATACTTCTTTCTCATTTAATTTTAATGTTGTTAATTAATGGAATGATTTACTATTTAGTTTGTATTCACTAGACAGACCTTGAAAGGTCTTTAATGGTTTAATTGTCTTGTATTTAAATGTAGAATAGTTTATAGATAGCTTCCAGATTTTTTTATGTATGATGTCTTCATATGTTTATATATATATACATAATAGTTCAGTTTGTAGATAGTACCTTAGGTTATCTAGTTTGTAATTTTATGTATTTAAAACTTGTTTCTAGATTAATCTATTTTAATCTATAACATGCCTCTACTGACAAATGGAATATGTCAGTCAAATGAGCAAGGTTAAAAGTACAACCATATAGTAGTCTGAAACAAACCCTAGTTTTCATTAAACATAGTTTAAGTAATGAAGATAAATACAGAAACTATCTTAATTTAAACCTTGGTTTCTTGATTTAATCCTTTTCAATTACTTTGGGTAATTTTTAATATTTTAACTTAGGAACTTTAAACTAGTTCCTAATTAGAATTTTGTAGGTTTTGGACTATTTATTATCTTTACATAATAAATAATAATGGATGGAGATTTTCTTTCTTTCTTTCTTCATTAGTATTATTACTATATTTATTCTTTATACATCCCATGTATAAAATAAATAGTATTATAACATTTGTTAACATTTGTATTTGGGAATCATATACCATGATCCCTAGACTTAATGAAACTTCTTCATTAAGGTCAAAATAGGTAGAAGGTTAGGTCTACTAGGCTAGGAAACTCTAAACATCCTTGCATGTTGGATTTCCCTTGTATAACGTGGTAGTTCTTCAATACTTGATGAGCATATAGAAATTCAAAATTTCATTTAATCACTTATAAATAAGTATGATGAGATCAATATTTTTCTCGAGTCATTTTCACTCGAAAGTTATTAAATTATTTTTAGTAACCCCTAGCCCTCACCAAAGCCCATATTCAACGTTTTAACGAGTTACAATTCAGTGCAATTCCAGAGCTCCTCGCTCAACACTAATGCTAGGATGTACTTGTATGATACACCTAGGGATACAATGGCCAAGGATCTGATGCTCTAGAGCTTATGCTCAACATCAACATGGAATGCTCCAGGGCTTATGCCCAACACATCCAATTATCTTTTCATGTGTTCCAGAGCTTCTTGTTCAACACAAAGGTAAGTACTCATGTGCTCTAGAGCTTCTCACTCAACACAAATCATCAATCACTCAAGTTCTCTAGAGCTCCTTGCTCAACACAAACATCTCGCCAATCATGTGCTTCAGGGTCAACACCAAACACAAACAAGCATATACATATATCATCGATAATTGGATTGCGCCCAATATATAAAACAAATCATCATGTTCATATGTAGTGGGTTCTTTCACCCAATATAAAAATAAAACATCAAGATAATCATCATAATCAATAGGCACATGCCTATAAGTGTTAGGTACAAAATTCAAGATATTACACCATGATTTGGATTTTATTCCTCATCCTACCCAAATAAAATAACCCCCAATGTTTATATTATTATGTTAAATTAAAAAAAAAACCTTGACCCCTTAATATGAGGCAATATATTGTTTAGCATTTTAAGGGTATTCAAAACCTAAATATGAATGGAAGTGATATGATATTTCCTCACTAGTGAACCCCCCATGTGCCAAACTCGAAGGTGGTTATAGGTCTCCAATGGCCGTGAGCTCTTAGCTTGGCCAACAAGAAGGAGGAACCCTTGGTGTGCAAAGAAATTGCGTAGGGTTTGGAGTTATAAGTGAACCCATGAGTGGATGAAACTTAACCACATGTATTTCCAAATAATCTCTCCATCGTGGGTAGAGTTCCATAGTCAGCGCTGCAGCCAAGTGATTTACAATCAAACCAATAATCATTAAAAACCATACATTGTTTATGATTTCCATAATTTTGATATTACCATGCTGTATTGATGCTAGAATATCGAATATAGGTTATAACTTTGATACTTTAATTATCCTAGAATTTATCTTTGTTAATCAATCAATTTGGATAGTTATGTGTAATAACTAGGTTTGGTAAAAATTTGTAAGAAGGACATATTATAACTTATAACCATAGTAAAAGAAGAGCTATGGACTCTTGGAATTGTAGCCTTGATTTATATTTTGAAGGAGTGATTGGTTAACTAAAGACCAATAACGTTAAAGAAATCCCAACAAAACTCTAACAACTTGATGATGATTATATTTAAAAGCATAAGTAACTTGATCATTCATTGGGAGAAGGATGTTCTAGAGTCCTGAAGTGAAGGTAACTGTGAGCTATTTTCTCTCTACCAAATTTATGAATAACCGTTGTGGTAAACAAAAATAACAGTATTCTTAGACCTTAAAAGTATAACATTCAGTCGTTCGGAGGAACTTTGTAAAGTACTTGTTCTTGCAAAGTTTTAACCCATGCTTATGTAGCTTGTGTGAACATCAGTATAGAGTTTTGATAATAAAATAATTTGAGACCAACATTACCTCCTTGAAGACAAGCAGCATATTAAACTTTTTCTAAAACTAGCATGTTAATCATGCTAGGGAAGTAGCTTCTCGACGTGAATTTAAATAACACCCTATTGGATCTTACGCTTACCTGCTAAACCTGTAAGGAACCAACAGTCCAATTGAATTAGTTGAACACTAATTAATCCCCGATCTCATACAATAATTCTTACCTACTTGACAAAAGTTAATCATCAGTATATCTAGCAGCAGCAAAATGTAAGTCCTTTTCTAACTCTAATAGAATTACAGCTGTTAAGTCATTAATAGCACTAACACAGGTTTTAAAGATTACACCTATTAGTTCACAGGGTCTTTTAAAGAAGCAATCCCATGTTGTTTTTCTTTAAACTGTTTCATTTTCCGCTAACCATTAGCAGTTACTTAGCTACGACCTTAGATATTTTATGTCACTTGAAAAATTTTAAATTTTTACGAATTTTTGAGTTATTACATGAATGGTGCCATCATGCACAAGTTGTCTGATGTAGTGCATATGGATCTCAATGTGTCTGGTTTGTTGTCTCTGAACTATATCATTGCATATTCAAATGGTTCTTTGATTATCACAGTAGATAATAGTTGAAAACTCTAATTCAAAGCCACATTCTCCAAGTATTTCCTACAACCACAAACATTGAGTTGCTGCATTTACAACTCCTCTATACTCTGCTTCTGTAGATGAGAGTGCTATGGCACTCTGCTTCTTGCTTGACCAGCTGATTGGTCCTTCTACAAGCATGAACACATATCATGATGTTGAATTTTGATCTGTGTTTTCACCTGCCCAATCACTATCAGTAAACCCAATCAAATCAAGATCAGATTTAGCTTTGTAGAAGATCCCATGAGTTCTTGTTCCTTGAACAAAGTTAAGGATCCTTTTGGTTACTCTCCAATGGATCTCATGAGGCTGATCCATGTATCTTGAAGCCACACTAACTTCGTAAGATAAATCAGGTCAAGTTTGTGTAAGATAAAGCAAACACCCAATCAACTACCTATACAATGTATTATTTACCATAGGAGAAGAACCTACTTCTTCAAGCTTAACTCCTAAAAGGAAAGGAGTCTTGCTTAGCTTGCAATATTTCATGTTGAACTTGTTCAAAAAATATAAGGCATACTTGGACTGATGTAATTTGATTCCATGTTGGGATTGATAAATTTTGAGAACCAAAAATTGGCTCAACAATCCCAAATCTGTCATAGAAAATGCATGGTTCATTGCATCCTTCAAGGAGGCAATCTCTTTCTTTGAACTTCCTATAATCAAAAGGTCATCCACATACAAGACAATAATCATAAAATAACCATGAATCAGCTTCAAATAAACATTAGGATCATACTTTCATCGAACAAAACTCAATGACAGTAAAAAGCCATCAATCTTGGCATACCAAGCCCTGGGGGCTGCTTGAGCCCATACAATGATTTCTTTAGCCTGCACACAAAATCTGGATTAGAAACAAACCCTTTAGGTTGATGCATGTAAATATCTTCAGTGAGATCTCCATTTAGGAAAGCACACTTCACATCCATGTGATGTACCTCCCACTACTTCGAAGCTGCAATGGCTAAAGCTAGCCTTATGCAGTCCATCTTTGCCATTGGTGCAAAGGTTTCATTGTATTCAATACCATGTACTTGTGAGTAGCCCTTGGCTACCAATATTGCCTTATATTTCAAAGGTGAACCATCAGCAGCAAACTTAGTCTTGAAAACCCACTTACATTGAACTAGCTTCCTCCCTGGGGGAAGATCAACCAGTTCCCAAGTGTTGTTCTTCTGGAGTGAGCTGAATTCTTATTTCATGGATGTTTTCCATATTGTATCATGTGATGCATATTCATATGTATTTGGATCTGATTCAACTATTATATAGCACTTCTCAGCGAATAAAGGATCTTTCATACACAAGGCACTCTCAAACTGAGATCTAATCCTCCTAGTGTCACTAGGATTTCCAGCTAGTTCCCCAGCTACATGAATGGTCTTTGCTGACCATTTTTGTCTTGTAGGACTGTCAAAATATGAAATCAAATCATCATTATCAAACATATCAAAATCAGCAAACTCATTAGTCTCTCCACTTACAATCAATGGATCTGGTGGTGAAGAAGACTCTCCAACTTCAACTGCTACTAAAGGCTCTTCTTGGAACTGAACAATTCTTTCAATGAAGGATTTGTTAGTGCTCAAGTTTATCAGCTTGTACCCTTTTCAATATTCACAATTCCAAACAAATAGGAACTCTTGTCTTTGGGGCTGCAAAGCCTTTCTCTTTTCAGTTGGAATTCTAGCCCAAGCTTTTGAGCCAAAAATCCTGAAATGGGTCACATCTGGCTTGTGCCCACTCCAAGCTTCGAAAGGAGTCATACCATCAAGATGATTATGAGGCACCCTATTATAGATGTAGGATGCACATTTTATATCCCTGGACAAAAACTTTGGTGGCAAAGTCTTAGCCGCATGTAGGTTGCCATCTCCTTCACTGACCTGTTCTTTCTCTTAGCAACACCATTTTGTTGTGGTGTGTAAGGGATCGAATGTTGCATCTGAATACATGCATCTTTACAATACTAAATGAACTCAAACTTGAAATACTCACCACCATTGTCAGATCTGAGGATCTTGAGTCTCCTCCCAAACTAGTTTTCAACCAAGGCCTTAAAGACTTTGAAGAGGTCAAAAACTTTAGACTTATGCTTTAGGAAGTAAACCCAGCAATACCTGAAAAAGTCATCTATGAAGGTCATTGCATATTTGGCTTGACTCATGGACATATGAGGAAATGGACCAGCAATGTCACTGTGGATCAACACAAGAGGTGTAGAGGTTCTCTCATGACTAGCTCTCTCAAATTTTTGCTCTGGGTGTTTTCCTAGGATACAACCTTGACAGACTCCCTTGGAAAACTTGATCTTTGGTAACCCTATGACCATATATTTTTCACTCAAATCATAAAGATACTTGTAGTTAATATGGCCAAAGCTTGCTTGCCTCATTAGCATGAATCAGAAGAGCAAAGGGATTTGAGTAGGGTAGAAACTGGGAAAACATGTATACCTTCGAAGTGTGATCAACAACACCTTTTGCTATGACTTTACCATTCAAAATCTCAGTGATTTCGACATCATCAGGGGAGAATATGACCTTCTTTGGAGACCCTGTGTGAGTCATCTGATACACCGAAAAGAGATTAGAAGCAAGATATGGAACATACAATACATTATTGAACTTACCATGGTCAAGATCAATCCTTCCTTTTCCCAAACTGTCAGTGAGAGAGTCATCTCCCAAAACTATTGGTGGACCTTTCGACATGTCAAGAGAGGAGAATCCCTGTTTTTTCGAAACCATATGTCTAGAAGATATAGAGTCTATGATGAAGCTAGGTGAGCTTGATGTTCTAGCAACCAAAGCATGTACTCTCTCTTTGTCCTCTGAATTTTATCCTCCTCCCCTCTTCTTTGAGCAATCAGGAAGGGAGATGTTATTCGTCTCCAGAAGTTGGGTCAACGTGTCAATTTTCTTCTTCATACAAGAGCTCTCAGGATGATAGCCCTTACTGCAGTATGCACACTTGCTCATTTCTCCTTTCTTCTTCTTCTTCTGGAAGTTCTTCTTGGAGCCTTGGGGCTCCTCTTGAGACTTGTTCTTATCTCTCTTTTTCTCAGGTGGATTTTTAGATTTTTTCTTGCTTTTTGGATCCACCCTTGAATCTCCAGCAACCAAATCTTGGTCTTTGGAAGGTTTGATGGTGCCCATCATCACCAACTTATCGTGTTCCTGTGTGAGGGATTCCATAAACTTTGCAAGCTTAGGAATCTTCCAGGCTTGAGTTGTCAACTTGGTGGCATGGAAGGTCAAAACAAACACTGAATAGTTAGGGCCAAGCTTTGAGAGTATGGACAAAACTAGTTGCTCTTCCTTCTTTTCAATTCCACACTATTTTAGCTGCAAAACAAGGGCTTTAAACTTAGAAAAATAGAGTTCCAAGGATTCGAAGCTATAGGAACTCAAGGATATTAGCTCATTCTCAATTTGATGTCCTCTCATCTGATCTGTCTTACCAAAAAGCTCTACAAGCTTCTCCCACACTTCATTAGGTGATGGCAATCCATCAATATGGAAGAGGAGGTCTCTTGAAATGGTCAGACACAAAATACCATAGGCCTCATCCCTCCTGTTGTGACATTTTATTTTCTCTGCAGCTGCATTGGGCTCTGCCTCAGTTGCCATAGTAACCCTGTAGAGACCTTTTGCTCTCAACAATATGTCCATCTCAACTTTCCATTCAAAGAAATTAAATGGATTCAAGATTATCTTCTGAGATTGGTCCTAGCTCAGAAACTGTCATTAGAGGAAATTTGAGGTCTAAAATGGGCCTCCTAAGGAAAATAATAAAATAATAGTTAAAATAATAAAATAATAGTTATTAATTTTGGAGAAGAATGAAAAAACTACTTTTGTGTTCATATTTTCGACATATCTCCCTATTTTTTTACTCAAATTCTGAGAGGGAGAGCTTGTTGGATGCGTAATTTAATTCCACCTCCAACGAGTACCCACACTGCATATTTTTGGTAGACCCTGCTACCCCAAAAATAAGAAATGCCTGACAAAATGTGATGATGACATCATCATCACATTTTTCAGGTATTTCTTGTTTTTTTGGTATCAGGGTCCATAAAAAGTATGTAGTGTGGGTACTCATTGTATGCAAAATTAAATTCCGCATCCAATGAGATCTCCCGCTTGAAATTTGAGTAAATACACAGCGAGATATGTCGAAAATACGAACAAAAAAATAGTTTTCTTTTATAACAAATATGTCAATTCAACCATTTTGGTTGACTCATTTTATTGAAATTATATTGGTTCTTGAATTCCAATTCACAAAATTTATTGTTTGCGTGTTTTCTTATAAGGCCCATTTTAGACCCCAAATTTCCTCTAATGGCCCTTTAGTCAGCAGAAAATACTCCCAGTCAAGATGTAGAACCTGCAATAGTAATATGAAAGGAGAGAAATCAATATACAAAGGCTCTGATACCATGTGGAAATTGAACCCAAGAGATAGAACAATTACACTCACAAAATTGCTAATCAAACATGCAAAATTAACATCAAAGGAGACTGAAATTGGAGCATAACACTAATCTGTATTGAATAAGTGTACAATATCCAAACTTGTGAAGTAATGGGCTGCTGAAATATATAATTAAATTAGAGATTAAAATGCATAAGGATTCCATTCAAAATAGTCAAAAAGTAGGCTTACTAAATCTAGTCAAATCCCCCATAGGTGCATAAAGCAGTTTCCAAATCCACTAAGATGCTCACGAATTGGAAAATTCAAGTAGGAAAGATAATAAGGGATGGAAAGAAAACTCATACATGCTTTTATTAGGAGAAAAGGATGGAGAATGATGTGGGAAAAAAACAACTCAACTACACCTAGTCTAGCTTTTCCTTTTGCCTTAATTCTCAATAAAACAAGCAGCTTTACAAAAAAAGTAGATATGCACTTTGGAGGATCTAGAATAAAGAAGACATTATAAATATGGTTTCCAAGAGGTTTCCCAAGTGCTCCATAACTCATTTTTAACAAGTGTTGACTTCTATGACATGTAGAAGGAAACTAGCATAGAGTGGAATCTAGGAAACTAGGTAATAAGACAAAAATGATTTAATTAATGTCTAAGGTAGGTAACTATGGGTTGATTATTATAACAATTTAATCACATACATTTCAATCATTAGTTTCAAATCCAAAATAAACTTAAATAATAACACTATCCTTCAACCCCCATTAGACTATCTAACATTTTATTAACATCAAATAAACCATCTTCTTTTGGACTCATCATTCGACGATTTACACCATCATTATCATTAGAACATGAGTTATATACATCAAGAGTACATAAGATAAATACTGTAACATGCCCTAAAACAGAATATGAAAAGGACTCTTCTCTAGTAAAATACTACTTATACCTTCAGTCAAATATCCTCAAGACTTGTGAGTGGTAATATAAAACTAAACATATTGTAAGTCAATCATAGAAAGGGTGTTGGTCATTAAGAGGAAGTTTACTATCTCCTAAACATCATAAATGTGGTGCATTAAATTCAACCATCTCAATCCTTGTTAACATTAATATTTTATAATCACTTAACACCTTAGGTAAGGACCTTAATCCATAACTCTAGCTTTTATTCCACATACTTAGACCATCTAACATGTTATAATCATCTATTAAACAATCTTCTTTGTATTCAAAATGTTCATATGAAATCACTCAATTATTTACAACATCATTATCACTAGAGTGAAGAACATGACAATAACATCTCAGATAAGAACACATCAAGAGCACATAAGCATGAGACCAATGTACGTGGTTCACCCAATCCATGGGTTACATCCATCAAAACTATCACATCATGTAATATTTATCGACATAAAAGGTTACAACCTGCAACACTAGAATCCCTCTTAGAGAGTATTTCCATGCTATTCCTTGCTACTATCAAGCCACAACAAGAATTTTATATTATTTTAACAATTTCTTCCGGTATAAAACAAAATATAACCTGAGTTATTTTTAGTGCTTCGTTTTCCATTCAACAATCCTCAGCGTAGTGTACAAGGTAATAACTACATCTAAATATGGAGATTTAGACCCGATCTGGCATTTCACTATCTTTTCATGATCTCGACACATTTCACACGAGTCAGGATGATTTTCAAAACATTACTGATAACTAAAGAATGGGTTTGGTACTACCCTTGTCTCTCTCAAATACTCAATTACATAGTGTAATTAGCTTGAAGACCCGTTCTCGTGCTTTTGAATGTCTCTATAGTTATATATAGGTAATAAGAAAAACCCACCATCACAGGTTTGATCCCGCATAAACAATGTCGTCAGTGGAAAACCATAGTTTAAACACAAAGGAAGTGATTAGTTAATAGACCTATCTAGAATTTACATATACATATATATAAACCATGAGAGCACCTCCTCTATCACAAAATAGAGTTTAGATCAATACCAATCAATATATATATACATATATCACAATCCAGAATATATATATATATATAACCATCCAAAATAATATATTAATAATTCACAATATATATATATATATATAAACTGATATATTCATAGATTGCAAGCAAATACTTATTTACCCATCGATGCTGAGATAATAATCTATATTTAAGTATACCCATTAATTATGTCCATAACCGACATTTATTTACACATCAGTATAGAGATTCAAATCTATGTACTGATTTAATTATAGGTATCACGCAATGACAGATTTTAGATCAATACATAGATCTAAAATGAAATACACAAACAAATATCAAAGTTTAGATCAATACCTATATCTAAGTATAAATCACAAACACATCATTCTATATCTAAAAGCAAATCGTAGGAAATAACTGAGGTCAATAACAGGACCTAAAAATTGCAATGGCAGGCACATATAAAATGCATACATGAGATAGCAGTTAAATACCAGGTCTAATACTAGATCTAAAATGAAAAATGTAGACAAATGTTGGTATCATTTCATTGTGTGGATCTATTTAGATGCAGACAAACCCTGGTACACTTTTAATATATCGATCTATTAAAAATACATGCAAACGTTGATACCCTTTCAAGGTGTGGATCTATGCCATACGCAAGTAGCACTAGTAGCATTTCATGGCATGGATCTATGGTAAGATGCAGAAAAACCCTAGTACTCTTTTAATATGTCAATCTATAAAAAAACATACAAATGCAGATAACCTCTCAATGTTTGGATCTATTCCCCAAATGCAGTCAATGGTGGTGGCATTTCTAACGTGGATCTATGGTAAGATGCAGACAACCCTGGTACTATTTTATTATGTCAATTTATATAAAAAAACATACAAATGCAAATAACCTCTCCATGTTTGGATCTATTCCCCAAACACAATCAATGTTGGTGGCATTTCTCGATGTGGATCTATGGTAAGATGCAGACAACCCTGGTACTCTTTTATTATGTTGATCTATACTAAAAAAAACATACAAAATAAGATAACCTCTCCATGTTTGGATATATTCCCAAAACGCAGTCAACGCTGGTTTCATTTCCCGACGTGGATCTATGGTAATATGTAGACCCATATATACATCTAAGATCTATTAAAACACAGGAAGTATTTTATGAACTGTATTTGAGATCTTACTAAAACGCATAATAGAAACACAGGCATGAGTAAATGAAAGGTATTTCATATTTGACCAAACGTAGGCATGGATACTTACGATGTAACCCATCTCTTACGTCCCCACACATAATAGAAAATGCAATTAGTCAAAATCGTAGGAAAGGAGAAATTTGCATACCCAACAAATCAGTTCTGGTAAAAATAACTCGTGTCTCACCTAGATCCTCCATGACCTGCACAAGGATTCAAGCTGTAATGGAAAAAAATTCACGTGTTCATGCCGTAGAGACCTCAAAGTGTGTGCCCTCAACCCCCAACCCCCCACCCCCTTTAAAGGAGATCGCAACAAATAACAAAAATACCCAAACCAAAAGAAGAGACACATGGTGCTACCTTGCATACCATGTGGCGGCGACCTCCTAAAATTTGTTGAGATAAAAGTGTTGGGAATAATCCTAGGGATCTTTGGCCATTGTATCCCTAGGTGCATTGTACAAATGCATCCTAGTACTAGTGTTGAGAAAAAGGCACTGGAATTGCAATAGTATAACTCCCATTTGACAGTGTTGAGCATAAGTTCTGAATAGAACTAGGGGTTACTTTAATTAAGGGTGTTTAGTTGGAAAGACTCTGACTAGCACCAACCTTCATCATACTTATTTAAGTTGACTAATTGAAATCACAATCTATTTCACATCAAGGACTACAAGATACTAGCACAAATATGAGGTAATCCAACATGCAAGGAAATCTAGGGATACCTATCCTAGTTGACCGACCAAACCCCACATGCGGCCTTGTTAAATAATTAACATAAACCAAGGAAGCATCGAATAAACCATTATGCCATTTAATGCATGGATAATAAAAGATGAATAAATTGAATAAGTAAGTCTATATATATATATATATATATATTGTTGTCCATTAGGCATAGGATGGTTGGGAGATTTGGCTATTGCGCTCCCCACCTGGGTTCGAATATCACCGGGGACATTTTCTCCTTGGGAGCCTTTGTATGTAATGAAATATTAGGCTAGTGAGCCATTTATCGTGATTAATGTTGCCCAATTTCATGTATACTTTCCTAGCAAGTATAAGATATTTTCCCAAGTGGACGTAACCATGGTGTAAAATTGGGCTTCCATGGTGAACCACTTTTTAAAAAATATATATATAGTTATTGTAATAAATAAATATAAAATATATAAGTGAGGTCTACATACATTTATGAGAATAATATATAAATATATGTGAAAAGAAAATAAAGATAAAAAAGGACAAAGTCACTGGGTCTATATATATATTATTTTATAAACTAAATATATAAATAAGAATTATTTTCTAAACTCAAGTAAGAACTAATAGAGAGTTCCTAGTTGTCAAAAAATTAATATATAGTACCTATAAATAAAACTAAGAGTTATTTTCAAGAAAGTATTAAAATCTTGATTTAACTAAAGATAACCAACTGCCCCTTTTTCAAATGATATCTATAAAAACAAGAGCTATGAGAGGGAAGAGGAGATAATCATTATTCATGTATGGGATTGGAGAAGACTTCAAAACCTAGTACTTAGAGAATACAAATCCTAATTTCATAATACCACCAGCCTCGTCCTTAGGTGTTCTAGTTTTTCTCTTGCATGTTGGAGCTAGCTTGAGGGGATCTGATTAAGAACTAGGAACAATTCTGGGTCAAGTTTGGGAGGAACGTGGCAGTTCTGAAGTCATCCAGTTACCATCCCACATGTCAGAAAAAAAGTATTTCCTATTAATTTTGTGTTGAAGTGTGCAGGGTGATAGAGATATTACAAGCTGCACAACTGCATGTAAGAGATTTAGGCTATATCATACTTTATTTATGTTTTTGAAATTTGTGTATAGGTTTAGATTATAGTTAGAAAGTTTTGTATTGAAAGCTGTAAATCATCCTTCATAAACTTGAATAAGTGTATTTAAATTTTTTATGGTTTATGATAGAATCTAGGATTAATATCTTATAAGGATTATGATTATTTATTTCCAAATCTTGTATAAATTTCTTAGGGTTAGGCTAGGATCTAGGATTTATCTCCTATACAGATTATTATAACTTATTTCCAAACATCTTGAAACAACATTGAATCCTCACAAGATCCTCAAACATAGAAATTGTATATCCTAGAAACAACAACAAATAATCATTTAAACATTTAATATATAGGGCGGAGTTTTTTTTTTCAAACAAAGTTTTGCTCTAGCAAATCAATCTCGTACTGGAGCTTTGTTTATAAATCTAGAATAAAATCCTTAGCATATTATTACAAAACATCCACGTAGGGTTTACGAATATATCCAATAAATAAACTATCATTTATTTAAACATTTACATGCCAACGATAAAACAGAGTACTGAACCCTAGATCGAATCCCTTCGAATTCCAAGTCTATGATTATCAACGTTTCGAGAACTACGAGTATGACTCCATAAACTACTCATAGTGTGAGTTGAGAGCCATGTTTAATATATTTAAAAGGAAATATCCATCCAGATAAGTGAACTAGGGTATCACGATATCCAACCAAACATCGAATCCCATAACAAACACAATTGTTGGCCACACTTCAAGCATTGGCATGACATTGAATTAGTGTAGCATTAAAGCTTAAATAAGGGAAAAAATTTAGGGCTTTTCCCGTGCTTCTATATAGAAGCGAAACAAATAGAAGATCTTCCAATCCAACTGTAATTACAACTGGTACCATTTCTAGCAATGGCACTGCTAATGCAGCACATCACCGCCACAATAAAAATATATTTGCCCAGATAAATTTAAAACAACAAATTCGAGATAAATCGTTTCTATAAAACCAAATCAACTACATTTTCCCATGTATTCTTTTTAACACATAGGGAAAACATTTAAATCCCAAATCATTTCATCATGAAAATATTTATCTATGGGAATGTACAGGATACATTCAAAAATTAAAAAAACAGAGATAATAAACTGATGATTTACATCATCATTCACCTTGCTAAAACAAACATTAAAACAATACAAAGCACATAAAATAGAACGAATATAAAACTCTGTATTTTCAGGAATATTTTTAGATAGGTTTACTAGTATTTCACCCAAAGTCGAATTAAAAATACAAATTACTCAAATTCCTGAACATGATCATGATCATTAAATCCCATGAAAGTTTTGAGCACCATTTCATAAATACATTAAACCCCATGAATTTCCTGAGCACTATTTTCTTCCACAAACCCTTGTAACATCTGAATAAAAAACCCTTAAACCCCAAACAGTGGATCCCCAAATCCCTTGGAAAACGCAAAACAACCAACCAGAGGCAAAGGACACTTGAACATGGGCTTACCAGGTTTGGTTTGATGGTCTTCCTTTCCCTCAAATGTGATCCTACTCCAACGCAGTTCCAACCTACCACAAAACTAGTCAGAGATTAGAAATTGTTGCAGTTAATAATAAAAAAAACAATTAGAGTATACACTACATGGAAGGGGATCATACCTGAGCAAACATGACGACCCTATAGCCCACTACCCACACCTCTACCAACAAAAACCCCAACCAAGGAGCACGCTCCCCTCATCCAACTTAGTATGCAAAATAGGGTTTTGAAACCATAGAAAATTGCATTTTGTGCCTGTGAAAGCGTGGGAGGTGACCACGAGGCCTCCACACGGCCTTCATTAAAGGCTCCAACTACTCCCACTAAGATTGATATTTTCACCCACTTCCTATAGTTGTAATCCCCTTCTTGTTTACAAGTGTGCATGCATACATACCCTTAGATTTAAGGTTTAACACCTTTAGTTATTGATCAATTTACTTCTTTAAAAACCATACACTCGGGATAGGGTTGATACCTAGCACCTGAAAACAAAGGTGTTCCTCTTGTATTAGTTCATAATGATCTAAGTAAGCCCGGGTTCATAAGAGACCTTCATACCTTTTCATTGAGTCATTAGGTAATTCCATCCACTCTTTTCCTTTAGGTACAGAGGTAAGATAACCACAACTTTTTAGCTCAAACAAGGCTAGGTCACATGTTAAGTCAAAACATCCATTATAAACAAGTAGGAATTTAGTATATTTTGAATCGCATGAGAAACATCCTTAAAAAAATAAACGACATAAATATACAAGAAACATCAGTATACAAATAAACGACATAAATATCACCATAACAAAATAGAATACCATGTATTAATCTACGAAAGGAATCCAGACCAAAAATACAAGTATCTCTTTTAATAAGATTACGGGATGTTGATATTAATTTTAGATGACCCTTAGATCCTAACACTTTTATTGACCATACAAAAAAAAAATTATTTATGGATTTAAGGGACATTACATTTACATGAAAATGATGATGATGATGAAATATATGGCAATGATAGTGAGGATGTTATCAATGATGATGATGATGATGTGGGAATCATTTTGAGGTTTGGAATATCTTGATGTATATTGGGTATTGGGATATTTCATCATCATCACCATTATCATCATCATCATCATGATCACTATAATCATTGTCTTCATCGTCAGTTCCATCATGATCATGATGATTATTATATTCGTCTGCATCATCTCATGATTATTACTATATTCATCATCGTCGTCATCATTTTCATGGTCATCATCAGTACAACCATGGCCCCTAAGCCTTATAAGAAACTATTGAGGTATAAGTGAATGATTTATGTCCCCAAAAATGGCCCAATACCCAATACACATTCATGCTATTCCAAACCTCAAAATGATGCCCACATGTTAGGCATAGGATAATTTTTTAATTTACATGGTTTATGTAGTAGAATGGAACATGTGGCATAACCATGAGTCCTCAAAGCAATTGTTTATGTCATTTTCATCATCGTCATCATCATCATATAACCATCGTCGTCATCATTATGCAATCATCACCATCATCCATGTTAATTTGGTTCTCATTCTCATTGAAACTATCATATCATTATTGGCATGTCCATATTCATCATTGTCATCATCTCTATACTCTTTTATAGTATGTCAATGTACTTTTACAACCAACCATACTTACATTTGTTATTGTCGATTATAAATCTCTACATGTCAATAATATGATTCCCCTATCGCATTTATTTCTAATCCGATCTGATCATATTTTCCAACCTTAACAATCAAATCTAATTTTATTGCTAAGAATGTAGTTGGTAGAGTGAAAAAAATATAATTTCTCTACAATCTCTCATATTAGAATGTGCACAATCATGGTAGTAAGTTATGCATGCTTTAAATGGTAACCATATCCCACTAGAAGGTAATATTTTCCCTATATAGGCCATGTATGATAGCATGGCTCCTTGTGCATGGCCCACGATCCCTAAACAAAAAACTTACAACTTAAGGATCTATATTTTAAACTAGAACATGGATTAGGTCTTGAGAACCAACCCTAGTGTTACAAACCTCTAAATGGACACAACATCTTCCTCGCATGCCAAATATTCTTGATACTAGCCATGTTCAGTAGCCTCGGGCCCTAAACATGGTCTATGAGCCCCATAAGTAGATAGCATGGCCTAAGACATTGGATTTTTTCCCCACATTATTCCCTCATTGTTAGTGTCATCATAATTGTCATCACCATCACCATTGTCATTATCATCGCATTTATCATCATCGTCATTGTCATTTTCATAATCATCGGTATCATATAATCAAATTATCATAGATTCCATCTACACCATCGTCATTATTAAATTCTTCATCATCAACAGCAGTAGCATTGTCATCATCATCATCATCATCACCACCATTGTCATTATCAACATCACCATTCATTATCATTGCCATTGTCATTTCCATTTTCATCATCGTCGTCGTCATTGTCATCTCCATCACCATATAATCACGTCATCATCATTCACTTTTCCTTCATCGACATTGTCATCATCATTGGCATTGTCATCACCTTCATTCTCATCATTTTCATCATTGTCATCATCGGCATTTCCATTTCCATTGGCATTGCCATCTTCATCATCCTCCTCATCGTCATTATTGTTTTCATATCATCTCCATTTAATCACACCATTGGAATCCTCGTTGACTTTCTCATAATCATCATCATTGTCTTCATAGCCATTTTGATTATCATTTCATCATCATCCTCATCCATGCCATTGTTACTGTCATAATGATCAATGACAACAATGACAATGACCAATGATAATGATGATGATGATGATGACGTTGATGATCGTGATCATGATCATTGATCATTATCATCATGATAAGCATAGTGATCATTGTAAATTTCATTTCCATCATAATAATAGTATTTTTTAATCATATTCATACAATCACATCATCATCACCATCACCATCACTGTCTTCATCATTGTCATTGTCATCATCATCATTAATGTCATCGTCGTCGTCGTCGTCATTCATGTCATTGGTGGTGATGATGATCAAGACTATCATGATGATGACCTAGATGATGACAACAAAGATAATGATTATTATGATGACAATGATGGAATTTTAAGAATTGGGATGATTCACTAATTTCATTGTCATAGCCATCGTCATATTCGTTTTCATCCTCCTCATCATCATCATCATTGGTTTTGTCATCATAACCATTTCCATTTCCATTATCATCATAATCGGCATTATATGTCATCATTGTCATTTTCATCATCCTCGTCATGATTATCGACATTGTCATTAAATGTTCATAGAACTTACCTTTGGCATAAGAAACATCATCAACCCAAAAGATGTGATCGGTGGAAAAATGTTGTGGATGACACATACAATCTATGCATGAGAAATAACAACTATGTTTTGAAATACAATCATCATCATCTTCCTCGTTGTCATCATCACCATTCATTTCATTTCCATCATCATTGTCGTCGATGTCTTCATTCTCATTGTCAATATCATCATCATCATAATTATTTTCATTATCATCATTGTAATCATTGTAATCATCATCATCAACATTAGAGTCATCATCATAGTCACTATGAATACCATCATCATTATCCTCATCATCATCTTCAACATCTAGGCATAAAACTAGATGGACAAAAACTTGGACGCAAAAGAGGATGCAAAAGTGGGTACAAAGTAGGCACAAAAGAGGGTGTAGATTGGGGCAAAACAAAAGTGGATGCAAAAGTGGATAAAGAAAAGGACGCAACTCTGGATGCAAAAAGAGACACAAAATTGGATGAAACCATGGGCGTAAAAGTGGACACAAAATTGGATACAACAAAAGTAGATTCAAAACTAGACACAACACTCGACACAAAAGTGAATGCAAAATGGGATGCAACATTTTATGCAAACTTAGATGCAAAAAGGGATGCAAATGTGGAAGAAAAAGTAGGTGCAATAATAGGCACAAAAATGGGTGCAAATTAGGGCACAAAAAATGTGGATGCAATAGTGGATGCAAAAAACGATGCACAACAGGATACAAAAAAGGACACAAATGTGGGTGCAAAAGTGGAAAGAAAAGTGGATGCAAAACTGGATACAACAAAATTAGATGCAAAACTAAATGAAAAACAAGGTGTAAACCTATATAAAATACCGACACAATAGGGGATGTAGAAAAAAGAAGCATAAGTGGATGTAAAAGAGGATACAACAAAGAATGCAAAAGTGGATGCAAATGTGGGCACAAAAATAGAAATAAACGAGGATGCAAAATAGGGCATAATAAGAGTAGATGCAAAATATAGGTGGAAAACCTATCACAAAACATGTATTAATACCCAACGTAAAACTAGGTGCAAAACTAAGCGCTAATACCTGATGCAATACCTGAAAGTAAACTTGGTGCTAATCCTGGTGCTAAAACCAATACAATTTGTGTCAGGTTTAGGACCGACTTTAGCAAAAGGAAGCAAAAAAACACCTAAAATTGCGTCGTCCCATGAAATTGAGTCAACTTGGACAAGGAAATGGACAGAAATACATTAAAAGGGAGTCTATATGCAAAAAGGGACGTTAATCACAAGGTTTTGTTTTTGTGTCATTTTATCTATGTAAAATAGGGTTTCCATTTAAATCTCATGGAGTCTATTGTTATTATTGTTTCCTTCTATTTTTATATTTTTCTAACATGAAATCAAGGGTTAATTTTACCTTTTAACTTCTTAGTATTTTAGATTTATAAGGGAATGGCAATAAACTATCTCTTTGATACTTTTGGTGTCCTTCATAGTTCTTGAAATAATCCTAGATATATGGCCATTAACAAATAGTATAACATTCTTCATATATCGTATGACAAGTGAGGAGTCTCCGATTACTATCAAGTGATGAATTTACCTTGAGTTTGATGATATTTGGACCTTGATATAATGCTAAGACCTTTGCTTGATTATTTGATAAATCAAAGTCCCCTTTTGTCGTTATGTTATGTTTTTCCCTTGGGATCAGCAATGGTCCCTTTAAATACCTACCCTTAAATTCCTTAAATTATGAAATTGATTTAAAATGGAAACTTTTGAATCCAACAGCTTGCATTCATGGGTTGGGGTATGCACTCTGAGCTTTCGGGTTGTCACCACATATGATATAATACATTATTCTTGCTCATCCAACATTAAGTGTGTATGTTATAGTGTCGGAATGCAATTTTAAGGGATTCTAGTAGGGGAAATAATGATGGAACTTAGGAGCATGCATTTTCGCATTGTAACATGCATTTTAGACTTGTAGGAATATTTGAAGCATTGACAAAGACAAAACTAGATAAGAACGTATTATTTAATAAAAATCAATGTATTTATCCAAATGTAAATTGGATGCAGAATTAAATGGAGATTGTTGCATTACTAAGTTTGTAAATTTGTTTGTAATATTTATGAAAATTTGGAAAATACTAAACCTATACAGCCTATAATTTTTAAATTAATACAATATGCTCAATGTATAAAAAAATGTGCCTCTAAGTGATTATGAAGGTATGGGGGCGTGTCATAATCTTTGACGCAACATCAAGTACATTCGAGATGCACCCTGAGTCTTAAATTCTTGTCTACTTGTTATAAAAATGAATTTTGTATGGAAGATAGAGTATCCTTGCAAAAATTCACCTAATTAGTTATGTCCACACTTGAAAAAAAGTGGCTATATCATTTCACACATTTCACTCTATAAAATTCTACAACATGTCTTTAGTTTCAAGTAATGGATCTACCAAACAATAGTTTTAATCTTCTTTGTATTTTCTGGAAATGTGAAATCCTTCATAAAAGTGCACGTACCCTACAAAACAACTAATTTATTGATGAAATGAAACATGCCCTTCATATTTATTCATATCTAGAATTTGTCCTCTTGTAGATGCTCCTACATCATATTCTCTATTGTTAATGAAAATCAAATGTGAGACATATAAAGTTCTACTAGCATGTATAATGTTGTATTGGTTGAAAACTTGACAATTCAATTTTATATTTCTATAATGAAAATTATATTTTTGGTGTGCATTCTAATTGGTATTGAAGTATTGTTTGGTAATGGATCAACTTAGAAATAAAAATAAAATCCTTATCTTCACATCCATTTCAATGTATTTCTTCCTATGATGAGACAGCCATTTCCAAGTGTGGAGGCACATCTAAAATCTATCTTAAATATAATGCATGTTTTTCATTACTGCAATGTAACTTTGTTTGATGATATTGATGTAAACTATGAGAAGATAACGATGATTTCATTCCAGTCAATGAAAGATGTTACAACATGAGCTTACAATCTTGATCAATGACACCATATGTATAGGAAAAACATAATGCATATGCAATGTCCATATGTCATTTCTAGGTACAACAATGCAAATATTTGGATCATGGCCACAAGGGCTTACCTAAGTCGTAAAAACGGAGCAGTAATAAAGTGCAAGGCGGAACTGGAAATATAACTAGGAACTGAATTGCATCAAGAAACCAATAATGCCGATGACGCAAGAGTAACCTGTAAGTCAATAAAGAAGGTGCCTTAGTTCGTATGAACTAGGTAAGCCTGCATAACGAAGAATAACCTTAACTCTCAAATCGTCATTAAAAATTTTTGTGTTACAGGAAAAATTTTACGACACTGTTCAGTTTATGAATACTAAGGAAGAAAATAGCCAGCAGGAATAAATGACCACCCCCACTCTGGAAGTGAACTTGGTGGTCGAGCTAAACTCTGATGTGCTGAAAAATTTGCAAAATATTCAAGCTGAACTGAAACATTTCAGAGAATACAGTCTAAATGAAAGAAAGGAACAACAAGCTATAAATGAAGCATTATTGCGTAACATGACGGGAGGGAGCCCGCAGAGTAAACCTACCCAGTCCACCAACAGATCCAAAAGAGAATCGTACCATGAGCGGTCCAGCAACCCAAGAGAAGAAGAAAACAAAGGTACACCTAAAGCAACTAAAGGAGATCATCACAATCCTGCTAGTGATTACTCCCTTTCTCCAAGGAGAAAGAGGCAAAGAAGTGATGACAGTATTCAGGGGTGATTTCAAAAAATAAGAGCCCCGACCAATGAAGGTGAAGTAAACACAGGACAAAAGGTGGAAGAATGGTTGTTGGGAATGAGTAAGTATTTCCAGGTTCATAACTATTCAAGTGTGATGCAGGCTAGGCTTGCCATCTACAACCTAAATGGTAAAACAGCGAGATGGTGACGAGATTTAAAGCACACCAAGAAAGATGAACTATGATAAATAAGATGGGAAAACTTCTGCAATATTTTTCAATAAAAATACATGTCAGAAAGGCTCTTTGATTGCAAGGTAAAAGAGTTCCATGATCTACGAATGGGGTCCATGACTATGGACGCATTTACAAACAGATTTCTAGATATGTTGCATTATGTACCATATATCAAAGAAGAGAAGGTGAATCTCCAGTGGTTCCTAGGATGTCTTCCCCCCAATTTTTGGGACAGGATAGAATTCAACATACCAAAGACGCTGGATACTACACTACACAAGGCCCGACTCTGTTATGAGCATGGGCAGCTATGGCAAGAAAACCAGAACCGAAACAGAGAAAAGTCTAGAAATGTTTTTTATAACCGTAAGCCTGGTTCAAACCCGCAACCTTATAGAAATCAAAATAACAGTTTTCAAGCGAACAAGAACTTCAACAAAACTGGTACAAATCCCTATGTACTATCTCCTAATGGTAATAAGCAAGTGGCGAGTGGAGCCAGTGCTACCCCTTTAGCGATCAAGTGCTGGAAGTGCAACAGACCGCATTATGCCCGATATTGTAAGAACAAGAACAATGGATTCTTGCATAACCTGCAAGAAGAACCTATCGTTGAGGATATAGAGGGAACCCCACGAATCTATGTAGCATTAGATGGCCGACAAGCGGACCATCAAGCTACAATCGTCGAGATCGAAGGTAAGATCTTGAACGCCTCTGTTTCAATACTTATTGATCACGGTGCTTGTCGGAGCTATGTTGCACCTAATATTGTTGATTTATGCAAGTTAGGAAAAGTAAAGCATGATAAAAGTTGGCTGGTACAGTTAGCCACCAGTACGAAACGGAAGGTTTCAGAAATTGTTAAAGAATGTGAAGTAAACTTGAATATTTTCCTTACTAAGATAAACCTGAACATCCTACCTTTAGGATCAAATGATATTCTTATTGGCATGGACTGGTTGGAATAGCACCATGTCATGCTCGATTGTCTACACAAGTCTATATTGTGTACTGATAGCCAAGGGAAGCAAGTGAAGGTTCAAGCATCCCAAAGAAAGTTTCTGTAAGACAAATCTCTGCCTTACAAGCAAAGAAGTGTGTAAGGAAGGGCTACAAGTTATTTTTGGTGAACATCCGAGATGTAGAGTCTGATAGAGAAAAATGCATAGAAGACTTCCTCGTACTTGAAAAATTCAAGGACGTGTTTCCCAAGGAAATCCTCGGATTACCTCCGAAACGAGACCTAGACTTTTCCATCGAATTGACCCCAGGATCAGTTATGGATTCCAAAGCCCCTTACCCCAAGAGTGCACCAAAATTGGTGGAACTCAAATTGCAGTTGCAGGAATTAATAGAGAATGGGTATATCCAACCCAGTGTGTCCCCTTGGGGAGCATCAATTTTTTTCATAAAGAATAAGGACGGTACAATGCGAATGTGCATTGATTACCACCAGTTGAACAAAATGACTATAAAGAACCATTACTCTCTCCCCAGGATCGATGATTTGTTCAACCAAGTGGGAGAAGCCAAAATATTTTTGAAGATTGACCTGGGATCCGGGTACCATCAAGTACAGATCAGAGACGAAGATATTCCCAAGACCGCCTTTCATACGAGGTACGGGAACTACGATTTTGTAGTGATTCCATTCAAGTTGACCAATGCACCCAAAAAATTTGTGTATGATGAACAACATATTCAGTAATTATCTGGATAATTTCGTACTAGTCTTTATTAATGACATTCTGTTTTATTCCAAGAATAAAGAGGAACACAAAGAACACCTTCGCATAGTACTTCGGGTGTTGAGGAAACACCAGCTCTACTCTAAGTTTAGTAAATGTGATTTTTACCAACCAAAAATACAATACCTAGGTCACATCATATCTAAAGCAGGAATAACTATGGACCCGAAAACGATTCGAGCCATAAAGGATGGGCCTACCTTAACTAGTGTCACTGACATTAGGTCCTTCTTGAGTTTAGTTGGGTATTATTGAAATTTCATTGAGAACTTCTCAAGAATAGCTTGTCCCATGATGGCTTTTCAAAAGAAAGCAAATAAGTTCTTATGGACTGACAAGTGTGAAGAAAGTTTTCAAAAGCTTAAACAGCTTTTGATGATCACACCAGTGTTGCGGATTGTGGATCCTGATGGGGATTTATTAGTATGCATGGATGCAAGCAAGGAAGGACTTGGAGGATTCCTCTTGCAAAATGATCATGCGATCTGTTATGAATCGTAGAAATTAAAAGAGAATGAGAAGAATCATCCCATGCACAATCTTGAGCTAGTGGCCATTATCCACGCTCTGAAGATGTGGAGGCACTACCTCATGGGAAGGAAGTTCCTTCTAAAGAATGGCAATATGAGTCTAAATTATTTTTTCGATCAACCCGATCTGAATGCGAGGCAAGCCAGATGGTTGGCTTTCCTGAGTGAGTACCACTTTGAACTAAATCATATTAAGGGCAAAGAGAACAAAGTTGTCAATGCTTTGAGTCGATGAAATTATATGATATATGAGCTGACCTTGAGTCAAACTGATGTAGATTTGCATGAGAAGATTAGAATGGCCAACAAGTTTGACCTGTTCTATGTGGAAATCCTCAAGAAGGTCCAAGAGGACCGATTGTTTCAACAACAAAAGGAATACAAGGTGGATCACTCCAGACTACTATGGTCCAAGGATAGATTGTATGTTCCAGATGGATGAGAGATTCAGTCCAACATCCTGACAAAATTTCATACTCGAGGCACCTAGGATATCAAAAGATTATATTTTCCGTCAAGAGACACTTTTTCTGGCCTAATTGAAAGGCCAAAATTGAAATTTTCATTGCGAAATGTCAGGAATGCCAGCTAGTTAAAGCTGAGCACCAGCATCCTTCAGGATTGCTAGAACCATTGCCCATTCTGGAATGGAAGTGGGAGGTTATCAGTATGGATTTTATTACTATCTTACCAAAAATCAAGAAGCAAAATGATTCCATCTTCAAAGTCATTGACAAGTTGTCAAAGGAAGCACACTTCATCCCCGTGAAATCGACCTACAAAGCCGTGAACATTGTTGATATCTTCTTGAAAGAGATATTTAGATTGCATGGGATACCCAAAGTGATTATCTCAAATCGAGATGTTAAGTTTACATGAAAATTTTGGAGATATTTATTCTCTGGATTAGAGACACAGCTAAAATTTAGCACTGCTTATCACCCGCAGATAGACGGGAAAACTGAAAGAGTAAACCAAATTGTTGAAGACATGCTTCGAATGTGTGTCATGAACAACCCCACGAAGTGGGAGGATTATCTGCACCTTGCAGAGTTTTCATATAACAACAGGTATCAGGCTTCTACCAAGATGATTCCTTTCAAGGTACTCTATGGACGGAAGTGTAGGACCCCAGTTACTTGGGATAGTCCGGTGGATCAGATCATGTTAGGGATGACCTGTTATTGGACTTGGAACAGTTAGTTACCAAGGTCTAGGGAAATCTTAAAGAGGCAAAAGACCTTCATAAAAGTTATGCAGATAAGAAAAGGAAAGATAAAGACTATCAAGTAGGTGAGCATGTCTGCTTGAAGGTGAAAGCAAAATGGAGCTCATTGAGCTTGGGTAGGTGTGTTAAGTTAGCACCTAGATTTTGTGGGCCTTTTGAAATTTTAGCCAAGAAAGGACCAGTGGCTTATGAACTAGCATTACCTCTGCATGTAAGAGTTCATAATGTTTTCCATGCATCTTTATTAAAGAAATATGTTTATGACACTGAGCATGTAATTGATTGGTCATTATTACAGGTGGAACCTGGGGGGGAATTTTCCCCTGAGCCTTTGCATATATTAGACAAGAGAGAAGTGCAACTTCTAAAGTGTACCATAGTCCAATTGAAAGTGTAGTGGAAGCACTTTGAGGTAGATGAGGCTACCTAGGAGAATGAGGCCACCATGATAAAGGCTTACCCCTCCTTGTTTCATGATATCATTCAAAGTCCCTAGAACACCAGGGATGGTGTTGTACTGAGTGGGCAGGGGTGTAATATCCCAAATTTTGGACCTACCATTTATAGGCATGATCCTATTGATCATGATTATTATATTGATGTTTTATTTTATATTGGGTCGAAGACCCCACTGCACATGAGCATGATGATTTGTTTTGTATATTGGGTGTAAGACAATTTTTCATGATATATATGAATATATATGTTGGTTGTGTTGGGCGTGGACCCTAAAGCACATGATTGATGAAATGTTTTGTGTTGGGTGTGGGCCCTGAATTACATGATCGATGAGATGTTTTGTGTTGAGCAAAAGGCTCTGGAGCACATGAGTAATTACATTTGTGTTGAGCATAAAGCTCTAGAATACATGAAAATATAATTTTGAAATGTTGGGCATAAGCTATAGATCATTCCATGTTGGTGTTGAGCATAAGCTCTGGAGCATCGAATCTTTGTCCATTTTATCCCTAGGTGTATCGTACAAGTACATCCTAGCATTTATTGTTGAGTGAGAGCTCTGAAATTGTACTATGTTTGTAACTCCCTAAAATAAGCCTTGAGTATGGGCTTTGGTAAGCGCTAGGGGTTACTGAAAATATTAAAATCACCTCCGAGTGAAAACAACTGGAGAATATTGATGATCTCATCATACTTATTTTTAAGTGATTAAATGAAATTTTGAATTTTTGTATTCTCATCAAGTATTGAAGAACTACCATGTTATACGAGGGAAATCCAACATGCAAGGATGTTTAGAGTTGCCTAGCCTAGTAGACCTGAGTCATCTATCTACTTGACCTTCATAAAGCGTGTCTCTAAGTCTAAGGGATCATGACACATGATGCCCGAAGACAAGTGTTAACAAGTATTTTAATACTATGTATTTTATACATAGTATGTATAAAGAATTAATTATGATTAATTATATAATTGAATAAAGAAAGAAGAGAAACTCCACCAACTATTATTTATTATTAAAGGATTAATAAATAGTGAAATATCTATGAAAGACTAACTAGGAACTAGTTAACAATTCCTAGGTTAAGGTTAAGAATTGAAAGTTACCCTAGTAAATTAAAAAGGGTTAAATCAAGAAATCAAGGATCTCTTGATTTAACTGCCCCTTTAACTGAAAATTCTGTCTATAAAGACTCAAGCCAAGCAAAGGATTGGGGTGTTCTGATTTTTCATCTAAGAGAATTATTATTTTTGCATGTTCTACCTCGAAGTGTTTTCCTAGAAAACTTTTCCTTCAAGGAAAAGAGGATTGATTCAGAACAGATTACCAATTAGGAAACCCTACCTTGGGAGCTCTAATCTACTTGCATGTTGGATTCCAGTTCGGGGGGATCCGTATTAGAACCAGGAACGGTTTCGAGTCATGGTTGGGAGGAACGTGGTAGTTCCCAAGTGATTTGGTCATCAAACAGAGGTCAGATCTGCATTGAATTGTTAACGCTGATTATTTTAGTGTGCAGGTGCAGCCATTGACAAAGCTTCAATTTCAAGTATGAACCCTTGAATACCTATTCTATTTCTTCCCAAAGTTTCATTACTATTTATGTTAAGTAATGGTTGCAATTAAACTTCTAACCCTAATGGATATGTTTTATGGTTATCAATATGCTAGGGTTGTATATGCAATTTACAAATCATAGGCTGGAGAAATTTTATTATATGTTGTACATTGCTAGGGTTTGTACTTTGAGTGGAATTCTATAATTATCTCCATGTTTAGTTTATGTGCACCATACCTAGTTTTTGTTACCAATTAGCCTATTGTACAAGTTGCATTACTCTGCAGACATATTTCATTTGTCAGCAGAGGGTTGTTTTAAATTCAATATTTGTTCAGAAGTAAAGGTTAAATACATATATATATATATATATATATATATATATATATTCAAATAGTTTTATAATTAATTTACTATTCAATTTATTTATAAACTAAAGTACATAACTTAAATATTCTAAAATAAATCAACTACGTATAGAAAAAGAAGACTAAATCTAAGATAATAACTCATTAAAGACCGTCAAGGTATGTCTCAACAAGTACAAAATAAATATCATAACATTCCATTAAATAAGCATAATCATAATTAACCAAAAAAAGAAGGCATCTTGACCATCCATGTGGTCCAATATCAATTATCATTATAAAATCTACAGTCCAAATCGCTTAGTCAATAATCGCATCCATTTACATAACTCAAATGTTTAATTCACAATCATTTTATTAAAGTCATCCATTATAAAAAAAACATAAAGTGTTTTAAAGGTCCCATTTAAATCTACACATAACCAAACATATCATATTAAACATTTAAACAACTAAAACCCATTTTGCCAACAAGAGGTCACAACAACGAATCCTATAGATGTCCAGACTCAAGGCAATAGCAGTATTACAATCATAAGCATTTAATATCCAAGCAATAAGCAATCACATAACCATTCTCTATACGGCCCATGCTTTACATCTAAAATATGCAAGCTATGTTTATAAGTTGCGCCACAATCCTATAAGCAAACAACACATACACTAACAGTGAGGTCGTAAAGACCCTAGCTATGGCCTCAGCCAAGTTCCAATCTAATCACACAGCCACACTAATAAACAAAATCGATATCATGGGTTGTCATAACCCTGGCTGTTACAGCCCTATTCTTTCCAAGTAAACAATTTACATCTTAAATGCCAACTAAAATCTATCGCGGTCGTTGGGAGAGGCACATGCCATTCATGGCATGGCCTGCACCCACATTGAGCCAATATAACAACTAAGAGTTTAATACTCTGTTTTAAACATGGACTCCATTTACACGCTAACATAGAGCACATGGTGGCAAGCCAATGGGCTACGGCACCATTGTTACAATGGTGCATCCCATGGCATAACGCCCAAACTCTAGAAGCTCCTGACTTAAAATACAATCCAAACAAACAGAGTGATGTGCATACTGAACTTAGCCCAAAATAATATTTATACACAAAGTAAATTTCCACAGGCTTTAAGGCCACGATCGATCCCATTAAAGTCCACATAAAACACAACATTTAAATAACCATAAAAATCCCAAGTTTACACAGTATTAAACACTGAATGAAATCGTAGACATTTCATACGAAAACTTTGTAGTCCTCATATAAAAACCAACGTGCCATGAATTTACACAGAGAGGCACAAAACCTCTTTGATAGATAGTCAAGTATTAAAATGTTAATGGCAAGATGTGAGCTATGGCACCATTACAATAAATGGTGCAGCCACGGCCCAAAAAAATGCCAAACCTCTCAATGAGAGTCCATTTAAACCCAGATCAAGCTACATCGTAAACCCCGAAGGAAGAGTAAACAAGTGCCACATGAAACCCCAACCCAATAAATATTTCCAACTCATGAATGCCCAAAATGAGAGGAGGCAAGTAAATCTTGCTAGCAGGTTTACTATGGCTGTGAAGAAGAAATCCCAAATTGACAAGTGTATCCTATGCAAACCCCGAAGCGCCTTCGCATTCACCTGCAGACAAACCAACGATGGCATGAGAAGCATGACCATGCCATGAAAGAACCAATGAAGCAAATGCATTTTACACAGAGTTGGTTTAAGCTTACATGCGAATCGACGGGGTCGTCTCTCTTCTCCAAATGTGCAGAGACCGCGCTAAACCACAATTCCAAAAACATAATGCACAAATAGTGAATGCTAAGTCCTTTTCCAGGGGTTTTCACCAACCCCGATGGCATTAATGGCACCAACTGGTGGCCATTAATGCTTCGATAAACCCCAACAATAAGTTTGTGGATCAACGTTATATCAACCAAGTCATATGTTCAACCTTCTATACTATGGTTTCGCCACCCTTTAAATGCCAATGCAGGCACAATACTAATGACATGGTATGCATACCATAGTCCCAACCTTATGGTATGCACAGCCCTTAACACTATCATATAGTGTTACAATGCTTTCCCTTAGCATCAAGCTTACAGTGTTATCACATGCCCTTTATGCTAGTTCATATAGGTAGTATATGCATTTAAGTCGTAGTCTAGGTTTGTAGCATTTAGGAATCATGGAAAACGTAGTATGCCATGATGCCCTCGCTAGGAAGAACAAGCGTAAGTTTAGAAGCTTGTAACCAAGGTAAACCTACAAAATAGAAATGAGAGGCGAGTAAATAAAATAACCAAGAGATAAATAATTTATAATGGAAGGACAGCAAGTAAATTCACAATGTCTGGATAATTAACTAAGAAAGAAAATTAACAAACATAGGGCTTACCTGAGTCGTAAAAACGAAGCAGTAATAAAGTGCAAGGTGGAACTGGAAATATAACTAGGAACTGAATTACGTCAAGTATCCGATAATCCCAATGACACAAGAGTAACATATAAGTCAATAAAGAAGGTTCCTTAGTTTGTATGAACTAAGTAATCCTGTATGACGAAGAATAACCTTACCTCTCAGATCATCATGGGAGAACAAGTCCTGCCACTCCATCATTTTGTTCCCATCAACATAGTTAAGTTAGTTTTTATTCAATAAACAAAGTATACATGTGCAGGAGAAAAACAATGATCTATATAACTCATTAATTCACCAACAGTAATAACTAGGATATATCTATAGTTTAAATAACATAATTAAGACATAAGAAGTAAACGAACTAATAGTCATTGAATGGATAAGAGATTAACAAGACAGTGGGTAAATTCCGAAGAGGTCGAAAGTTTAAGGAGCATCTATGTTTCCGCACGAGTACTAATGATCCCTTTTGGGTAGTCTTCACTACCCTATAAAAAAAAACAATTTTTTGGGACATTACAAGTGGTATTAGAGCCCAGTTTCAATACTGAGAGACTTATGGGCACACCAATCATTCACGCAGAGAAAATAAAGTATGATAAGTAATTTTTGTTACTAACAGATTTTTTTTTTTGCTGCTATTAAATTTTTTTGTGTTACAGGAAAATTTTTACAACGTTGCTCAGTTTATGAATACTAAGGAAGAAAATAGTTATCATGAAGAGATGACTACCCCCACTCCGGAGGTGAACTTGGTGGTCGAGCTAAACTCTGATGTGGTGAAAACTTTGCATAGTCTTCAAGCTGAACTTAAACATTTCAGAGAAGATAGTCTAAATGAAAGAAAGGAACAACAAGCTATAAATGATACATTATTGCATAACATGACGAGAGGGAGCCTGCAGGGTAAACCTACCCAGTCCACCAACAGATCCAAAAGAGAACCGTACCATGAGAAGGCCAGCAGCCCAAGTGAAGCAAAAAAAAAAAAAGGTACACCTGAAGCAACTAAAGGAGATCATCACAGTCCTACTAGTGATGACTCACTTTCTCCACGGAGAAAGAGGCAAAGAACTAATGAAAATATTCAAGGGGGATTTCGAAAAATAAGAGCCCCGACCTATGAAGGTGAAGTAAACATGGGAGAAAATGCGGAAGAATGGTTGCTGTGAATGAGTAAGTATTTCCAGATTCATAACTATTCAAGTGTGATGTAGGCTAGGCTTGCCATCTACAACTTGAATGGTAAGGCAGCGAGATGGTGGAGAGATTTAAAGCACACCAAGAAAGATGAACTACGAGAAATAAGCTGGGAAAACTTTCAAAATATTTTTCAAGAAAAATACACATTAGAAAGGTGCTTTGATCGCAAGGTAAAACATTTCCATGATCTGCGCATGGGTTCCATGACTATGGACCCATTTATAAACAAATTTTTAGATCTGTTGCATTATGTACCGTATATCAAAGAAGAGAAGGTGAAGATCCAGCAGTTCCTTGGATGTCTTCCTCCCATTTTTTGGGACATGATAGAATTCAACATACCAAAGACACTGGATACTGCACTACATAAGGCCCGACTCTATTATGAGCATGGGCAGTTACGGAAAGAAAACTAGAACCGAAACAGAGAAAAGTATAGAAACTTTTCTGATAATCACAAGCCTAGGTCAAACCCGCATCCTTATAGAAAGCAAAATAACAGCTTTTGAGTGAACAAGAACTTTAACAAAACTAGTACAAAGCCTTATGTACCAGCTCCTAATGGTAATAAGCAAGTGGCAAGTGGAGCCAATGCTACCCCTTTAGCGATCAAGTGCTGGAAGTGAAACAGGCCGCATTATACCTAAGATTGTAAGAACAAGAACAATGGAGTCTTGCATAACCTGTAAGAAGAACCTACCGTTGAGGATATAGCGGGAACCCCGCGAATCTATGCAGCATTAGATGGCCAACAAGCGAACCATCACGCTACAATGGTCAAGATCGAAGGTAAGATCTTAAACACCTATGTTTCAATACTTATTGATCCTGGTGCTTGCCAGAGCTATGTTGCACCTAATATTGTTGATTTATGCAAGTTAGGCAAAGTAAAGCATGATAAAACTTGGTTGGTATAGTTAGCCACCAGTACGAAATAGAATATTTTGGAAATTGTTAAAGAATGTGAAGTAAACCTGAATGATTTCCATACTAAGATAAACCTGAACAGGGCCTACCTTTAGGATCGTACAATATTCTTATCGGCATGGACTGGTTGGAACAGCACCATGTCATGCTCGATTGTCTACACAAGTCTATCTTCTGTACTGATAGCCAAGGGAACCAAGTGAAGGTTCAAGGCATCCCAAAGAAAGTTTATGTAAGACAAATCTCTGCCTTACAAGCAAAGAAGTGTGTTAGGAAGGGATGCAAGTTATTTGTGGTGAACATCCGAGACATAGAGTCTGATAGAGAACAATGCATAGAAGAATTCCCTGTACTTGAAAAATTCAAGGACATGTTTCCTGAGGAGATCCCCAGATTACATCCAAAACGAGACCTCGAATTTTCCATCGAACTGACCCCAGGATCAATTCTGGCTTCCAAATCCCCTTACTTCATGAGTGTGCTGGAATTGGTGGAACTCAAACTGCAGTTGCAGGAATTAATAGAGAGGGGTATATCTGAGCCAGTGTGCCCCCTTGGGGAGCACCAATTTTGTTCGTAAAGAAGAAGGAAGATACGATGCAAATGTGCATTGATTACCATCAGTTGAAAAAAATGACTATAAAGAACCATTACCCATTCCCTAGGATTGATGATTTGTTAGACCAGGTGGGAGGAGCCAAAATCTTTTCGAATATTGACCTATGATCTGGGTACCGTCAGGTACAGATCTGAGATGAAGATATTCCCAAGACCTCCTTTCATACAAGGTACGGGAACTACGAGTTTGTAGTGATGTCATTTGGGTTTACCAATGCACCCACAAACTTTATGTGTATGATGAACAGCATATTCAGTAATTATCTGGATAAGTTCGTACTAGTCTTTATTGACTACATTCTGGTTTATTCCAAGAATAAAGAGAAACATGAAGAACACCTTCGCATAGTACTTCCAGTGTTGAGAGAACACCATCTCATGCTAAGTTTAGTAAATGTTATTTTTACCAACCACAAATATAGTACCTAGGTCACATCATATCTGAGGCAAGAATAGCTATGGACCCAAAAACGATTCGAGCAATAAAGGATTGCCCTACCCTAACTAGTGTCACTGACATTAGGTCCTTCTTGAGTTTAGCTGGGTATTATCGAAATTTCATTGAGAAACTCTCAAAAATCGCTTGTTCCATGATGACTTTGTAGAAGAAAGCGAACAAGTTCTGATGGACTGATAAGTGTGAAGAAAGTTTTCAAAATATTAAGCAGATTTTGATGACTGCACCAGTGTTGTGGATTGCAGATACTGATGGGTATTTCATGGTATGCATGGATGCAAGCAAGGAAGGACGTGGATGATTCCTCTTGCAAAACGATCATGTGATCTGTTATGAATCGTGGAAATTAAAAGAGCATGAGCAGAATTATCCCATGCACGATCTTGAGCTAGCGGCTATTATCCACACTTTGAAGATGTGGAGGCACTACCTCATGGGAAGGAAGTTCCTTCTAAAGACTAAAAATATGAGTCTAAATTATTTATTCGATCAACCCAATCTGAATGCGAGGCAAGCTAGATGGTTGGCTTTCCTGAGTGAGTACCACTTTGAACTAAAGCATATTAAGGGAAAAGAGAACAAAGTTGCTGATGCTTTGAGTCGACAAACTCATATGATATATGAGGTGAACCTGAGTCAAAATGATGCAGATTTGCATGAGAATATTAGAACAGCCAACAAGGTTGACCCGTTCTATGTGGAAATCCTCAAGAAGGTCCAAGAGGACCGATTGTTTCAACAACAAAAGGAATACAAGGTGGATGACTCCGAACTACTATGGTTGAAGGATAGATTGTATGTTCCAGATGGAGGAGACATTCAGTCCAGCATCCTCACAGAATTTCATAGGGCACCCTACTCGGGGCACCCAGGATATCAAAAGATGATATCTGCCATCAAGGGATACTTTTTCTAGCCTAAGTTAAAGGCCGACATTGCAATGTTTATTGCAAAATGTCAGGAATGGGAGCTAGTTAAAGCTAAGCACCAACATCCTTCAAGATTGCTACAACCATTTCCCATTCTGGAATGGAAGTGGGAGGTTATCAGTATGGATTTTATTACTGGCTTACAGAAAAGCAAGAAGCAAAATGATTCGATCTTCATAGTCATTGACAAGCTGTCAAAGGCAACGCAGTTCATCCTCATCAAATCGACCTACAAAGACATGAACATTGTTGATATCTTCCTCAAAGAGATATTTAGATTGCATGGGATACCCAAAGTGATTATCTCAAATCGAGATGTTAAGTTTACAGGAAACTTTTGAAGATATTTATTCTCTAGATTAGAGACGCAGCTAAACTTTAGCACTACTTATCACCCCAAGACGGACAGGAAGACTGAAAGAGTAAACCAAATTGTTGAATACATGCTTCGAATGTATGTCATGAATAACCCCACCAAGTGGGAGGATTATCTGCACCTTGCAGAGTTTGCATATAACAACAGGTATCAAGCTTCCACCAATATGAGTCCTTTCAAGGTACTCTATGGACAGTAGTGTAAGACCCCAGTTACTTGCAACAGTCTGGTGGATCGGCTCATGTTAGGGCCTGACCTATTATTGGACTTGGATTAGTTAGTTACCAAGGTCCATGGAAATCTTAAAGACGCACAAGACCGACAAAAAAGTTATGTGGATAAGAAAAGCAAAGATAAAGACTATCAAGTAGGTGAGCATGTCTTCTTGAAGGTGAAAGCAAAATGGAGCTCGTTGAGCTTGGGTAGGTGTGGTAAGTTAGCACCTAGATTTTGTGGACCTTTTGAAATTCTGGCCAAGAAAGGATCTGTGGCTTATGAACTAGCATTACTTGCACGTAAGGGTTCATAATGTTTTCCATGCATCTGTATTAAAGAAATATGTGTATGACACTAAGCATGCCATTGATTGGTCATTATTATAGGTGGGACCTAAGAGGGAATTTTCCCCTGATCCTTTTTATATATTGGACAAGAGAGAAGTGCAGCTTTGGAAGCACACCATAGTCCAATTGAAAGTGCAGTGGAAGCACTTTGAGGTAGATGAAGCTACCTAGGAGAATGAGTCCACCGTGAGAAAGGCTTACCCCGCCTTGTTTGATGATATCATTCATACTCCCTAGAACACTAGTGACAGTGTTGTACTAAGTGGGGAGGGATCTAATATCCTGAATCTTGGACCTACCATTTATAGGCGTGAGCCTATTGATCATGATGATTATATTGATGTTTTATTTTATATTGGGTCGAAGACCTCACTACACATAAACATGATGATTTGTTTTGTATATTGGGCATAATCCAATTGTTGATGATATATATGTATATATATGTTGGTTGTGTGGGGCATGGACCCTGAAGCACATGATTGATGAAATGTTTTGTGTTGGGTGTGGACCCTAAAGCATATGATCGATGAGATGTTTTGTGTTGAGCGAAAGGCTCTAGAGCACATGAGTAATTACATTTGCGTTGAGCATAAAGCACTAGAACACATGACAATATAGTTTGGAAATGTTGGGCATAAGATCTGGAGCATTCCATGTTGGTGTTGAGCATAAGCTCTGGAGCATCACATCTTTGGCCATTGTATCCCTAGGTGTATCATACAAGTACATCCTAGCATTTAGTGTTGAGTGAGAGATCTAAAATTGCACTATGTTTGTAAATCTCTGTTATAAGCGTTGAGTATGGGCTCTGGTAAGCACTAGGGGTTACTTAAAAGTTTAAAATCACCTTAGAGTGAAAACAACTCGAGAATAATATTGATCTCATCATACTTATTTTTAAGTGATTAAATGAAATTTCGAATTTTTGTATTCTCATCAAGTACTGAAGAACTACCATGTTATGCGAGGGAAATCCAACATGCAAGGATGTTTAGAGTTTCCTAGCCTAATAGACATGAGCCATATATCTACTTGATCTTCATAAAGAAGTGTCGTTAAGTCTAAGGGATCATGACACATGATGCCCGAAGACAAGTGTTAACAAGTATTTTAATACTATGTATTTTATACATAGTATGTATAAAGAATTAATTATGATTAATTATATAATTGAATAAAGAAAGAAGAGAAACTCCACTGACTATTATTTATTATTAAAGGATTAATAAATAGTGAAATATCTATGAAAGACTAACTAGGCACTAGTTAACAGTTCCTAGGCTAAGAATTGAAAGTTACCCCAGTAAATTAAAAAGGGTTAAATCAAGAAATCAAGGATTTCTTGATTTAACTGCCCCTTTGACTGAAAATTATGTCTATAAAGACTCAAGCCAAGCAAAGGCTTGGGGGGTTCTAATTTTTAATCTAAGAAAATTATTATTTCTGCCTGTTCTTCCCCCAAGTGTTTTCTTGGAGAATTTTTCCTACAAGGAAAAGAGGATTGATTCAAAACTAATTACCAGTTAGGAAACCCTACCTTAGGAGCTCTAAGTTACTTGCATGTTGGATTCCATCTCAGGGGGATCCGATTAGAACCAAGAATGGTTTCGGGTCATGGTTGGGAGGAAAATGGTAGCTCCCAAGTGATTTGGTCATCAAACATAGGTTCGATCTGCATTGAATTGTTAACGTTGACTATTTAAGTGTGCAGGTGCAGCCATTGACAAAGCTTCAATTTCAGGTATAAAACCCTTGAATGCCTATTCTATTTCTTCCCAAAGTTTCATTACTATTTATGTTAAGTAATGGATGCAATGAAATTTCTAAGCCTAATGGTTATGTTTTATGGTTATCAATCTTATAGGGTTGTATATGCAATTTACTAATCATAGGCTGGAGAAATTTTATTATACTCTATACATTACTAGGGTTTGTACTTCGAGTGGAATTATGTAATTATCTCCATGTTTAGTTTATTTGCACCATACCTAGTTTTTGTTACCAGTTAGCATATTCTACAGGTTTCATTACTCTGCTGACATATTTCATTTGTCAGCAGAGGGTTGTTTTAAATTCAAGATTTGTTCAAAAGTACAGGTTAAATATATATATAGAAATACATATATATATCAGTATTCAAATAGTTTTATAATTAATGTACTATTCAATTTATTTATAAAATAAAGTACAGAACTTAAATATTCTAAACTAAATCAACTAAGTAGAGATTGTTCGAGTACACAACGTACTCCCAAAATACTAAACACCTTGAGCAACCGCTTCACACAAATAGATCATAGATCAACACACCGATGTTTGTCACATGGTTAAAACCCTCGAGAGGGAAACCATCCATGGTCGTAGCCAAATAGCTACTTTGAGCAATTTATTATGCAAAAGAAAGAAAGTTACATGAGCTTCTCATAATTGATCAACTAGCCAAGGACCCTCCATGCTCTTTAAATAGATATCATGGACCAATCGGGTGTTAAGCCACGGATCAATGGTAGGTATGATCTAAGAGAAGTTGAACCGTCGGATCACTCTATGTCTAGAACATATCATGACCGTCAAATTAGAATATTTACAAATGCATACTAAAGAAACACACTTTTACCCAATGGATATATTACACAATTTGATCTTAATTAACTCCTAAGTGTCTAAATATCCTAACATCCCCCCTTAAGAACAACTTGGGATATGATCGAAGGATTTACAAAAGTGACACTATTAGGAGAAGGAATGAGGCATTAGAGCATATGCCCCCTTAAGGATACATTCTTGAACTCCTAACATAGACTGAAGTTTAGAAAAATTCGCTTCTGTAAGAGACTTGGTGAAGATGTCTTCAACTTGATCATCTCTAGGGAAATAGAGCACTTCAATAACACGAGCATGAATAAGATTACTGATGAAGTGCATGTGTATCTCAATGTGTTTGTTGCACTGATGTAGAACTGGATCTTTGGCAAGCTTGATGGTACTTTGATTGTTGCACCAAAGTGGAGTAGGTTGTTGCTGCTTGAATCCAAACTCTGAAAGGGTCTGTCAAAGCCATAAAGCTTCCTGACTGGCATTAACTGCAGCTCGATATTCTACTCCTGTTGAAGAAAGAGCAAGAGCTTTTTGTTTCTTACAAGGCCAAGTGACAGGTCCAGATCCCAGACTGAAAACATAACCTGGAGTAGACTTTCAATCATCAGGATCATCGGCCCAATCTGAATCAGTGAAACCAACCAACAAATGTTTCCCCCCTATACTATAATGAATCCCAAACTGAATTTTACCTCGAATATATAGAAGTATTCTTTTTGCTACTTTCTAGTGACTTTCATGAGGAGTTTGCATATAACAGGCAACACGACCAATGGAAAAGGAAGGGTTAGCATGGGAATGAATCAAGTATAAAATACTACCAACGAGCTGACTATACAAGGTGGCATCTACTTTAGGGGAAGTACAAGTGGCAGAAATTTTGACTCCAGGCTGGAAGGGAGAAGGGGCTGGTTTACAATCTTCCACGTGGAAGCGACGAAGAAGGTCACAAGCATACTTAGACTGGGAAAGAAAGATTCCTTATTTGGTTTGCAAGACTTGGAGACCAAGAAAATAATGCAAATGTCCTAAGTCTGACATTTCAAAATTTTGCTTAAGACTAGATTTCACATGGGTTATAAGTTTAGGGTCACTACCAGTAAGGATAATATCATCAACATAAAGAACAAGTATGATGAGATGGCTTCCTAATTTCTTGGTATAGACATTGGGGTGAAAATGGCATATAGAAAAACCAGTGTCAAGGAGAAAGCTATCCATTTTGGCATACCAAGGTCTAGGAGCTTGCTTAAGGCCATATAAGGATTCCTTAAGGAGACAGACAAGGCTAGAGTTATCCTGAACATATCCAGTAGGTTGTTCCATGTAAATTTGCTCCTGTAAATCACCATGTAAAAAGGCAGACTTGACATCCATTTGATGGAATTCTTAGTTATGTAAGGTTGCAAGGGAAAGAACAAGGCAGATGGAATTCATTTTTGCGACAGGAGTAAAGGTTTCATTGTAGTCAATCCCTTCAACTTGGGAAAAACCTTTGGCAACTAACCTTTCCTTAAGTCTTTCAACACTTCCATTTGATGCATACTTAGTTCTATAGACCCATTTACATTTGACAAGTTTTTTTCCTTTTGGAAGAGGAACAAGATCCCAAGTATCGTTTGCCATTAAGGAACGATATTCTTCATCCATAGCTGCATCCCAATCTGGATTTTCTGAAGCTTCTGCAAAAGTTTCTGGATCATGATTCTCGAAAACTTGAGCCAAAAGAGAAGAGGCTCACTGAAACTAAGAACGTGTTTGATGTTGATCTCTAGGATCACTGGTTGCTTCACATGTTGAACTGACCCATCGAGGAAGTATTGGTACTGGTACAATTGGAGGAACATGAGCAGGCGGAGGTGGATTTTCATCCTCACTGTCATCATCAGAAAATGGAGTTGGAAACATGTCAAGGAAGTTGGAAGAAGAAGAAGAAGGCCTAATCGCCAAATCATGTTCGCAGGCCAAAGATGGCACACCCGCCAAGTTAGGCTTGCGGGCCAAAGATGGCACACCTACCAAGTTAGGCTCGTAGGCCAAGATATTTTCATCAAATTTAACATCTCTTCTAATAATTATATCATGAGAATGTGGCTGAAGAAGTATATAACCTTTTACATCTTCTAAATATCCAACAAATATGCATTTTTCACTTTTAGGCTGCAATGCTTTTCGTTTTTCATCCGAAATGTGAGCCCATGCTTCACAACCAAACACACGAAAGTGACTTACATCTAGTTTAATTTTACTCCATGCTTCTTTCCATGTTATACCTTATAAAACTTTAGTGGGTGTGTGATTAACTATGTAATTTGCAAAATTTATGGCCTCAACCCAATATTGAAGACTTAGTCCCTTAGATTGGATCATACAATTAGCCATTTCTTTTAAAGTGCGGTTCTTCTGTTTAGCTACACCATTTTGTTATGGTGTATATGGAATAGTGTGATGTTGTTAGATTCCTTGTTCAGTGCAAAAAGTAGTGAACTTGTTGTTAACATATTCTCCTCCATTGTCAAATCTTAACTTAATAATTTGATGACCAGATTGTTTTTTAACAAGGGCCTTGTAGACCAAGAACATGTTAAATACTTTGCTCTTAAGTTTTAGGAAGTAAACCCAAGTGCATCTAGAGTACTCATCAACAAAAGTTAAGAAATATTTGAAACCAAAAAGGAAGCAGATGGAAGAAGGCCACACAAGTCACTATGCACAAGCTCCAAGGGAACCGAGGCATGCCAAGACGCACGTTTGTCAAAATTGTCTCGATGATTTTTTTCAAGTACACAACCGAAACAGACACCATCCTTGTAAGATACCATCGGAAGACCAGTCACCATATTGTCTTTACATAGTTGTTGCAATGAACGATAATTTAAGTGACCAAATCGCTCATGCCAAAGTTTGTTCAAGTTATCACTATGAGCAACAAAAACTGAAGGAAAAGGTCATGACCCAAAGTTGTTAAATTTGTACAACCTGGTAATATCATCAATAGTTCCAGTAGCAAGGAAATTTTGAGGATTTTTAAAATCCTTGATTACAACTTGGTGAGGTGTAAACATCATAGTTTTACCTTCACCTGAATGAGTATTTTGATAGACTGATAACAAATTGTAGGAAATTTTTTGAACACATAGTACATCACTAAAATGACCATTTTCTACTGGAATTGTTCCAGATCCTACAACACTTAGAGATCTATCATCACCAACAAATATTTGCTTAGTGTTACATTCATGCATAGTCAAAAATATGGCTTGATCCTTAGCCATATGATAAGATGATCCAGAATCAATGATCCATTCAATTGAAGTAGAAGAAGAAGATGGAGTATAAAAGTAACCAGAAGCACAAAGTGCATATCCATGAGAGGTAGATTCTGAAGACGAATTTAGGCTGATGTGGTGCTTCTTCATTACTGCTTCCAAGGCTGCGATCTTCTTGAAACACTTAGATTCATCATGATTATCTTTCCCACAAAAATTGCAATGATGCTTAATATTCTTTCCTTTTGGCTTAGATCTTTTGTCATTTTTTAAAAAAGGAGATGACTAAGAGGGTTTGGGACCCTTGTTGTTTGGCTTATTATTGTGAAAATTCTATTTCTTGGGAGGCTTGGACTTTTCTTTCTGTTGGGATAATAAGGCTTTCCCAGATGTATCTGCATTGTTAATTATTCCAAGATGAATGAGTTTATCTTACTCTCTAATTAAGGAATCACAAACGGATTCAAGACTAGGCTCTTGATAGCTAGCTGCAGTCAAGGATTCTTTCATGGATTAGAATGTAGATACAAAAATAGAATATGCAAGTCCAAGTTTGGAAAGAATATGATAAATACATTATCTCTCTTCTTTCTTAATCTTGCATTCTACACATAAGAGTCTAAAAGTTTTATATTTAGATAAATAGTCTTGAATACATGAAAAATAATTTGGATTCAAGGAAATCAACTTATTCTCAAGTTGATGACCCCGAATTCCATTGTGTTTACCAAACAGATTCCAACTTTTTCCAAGCTATATCAAGTTCATCAATTCCAGATATGTGGAATCACAAATCAGTAGAGATTGACATCCCAATCAATCCACGAGATTCATCACATCTATTTTCCCATTCAATTTTCTTATCATCATCAGTGGGTTCTTTTTCTTTCCCTGAGGTTATCCTGAAAAGTTCCCTACTTCGCAGAACATCCTCCATACGAGATTTCCATAAGAAATAGTTAGAACTTGTAAGTATAATATCATAAGGGGTGGCCATACTATAAAATAATGGCTAAAAGAATAGAAATTAACTATCTGGATGCAAAGAGCTCGAACAAATATGCGGTTTTAAAAAAAATGGCACTGAAATCTGATTCTAGATGATTAAGTTATGCTTGATCAAAGAAAATGTTGAAGATGTCCCCAATAGTGACGTGGCAGATATTAACTTGACCAACTAAAAAAAGAACCCCCCTCTTTCCAGGATCAACCTTTGACAATCACTTTACAATAAAGATGTTTTTAAGTGAATCACTTTTGTAGAATAAGTGATGTTCATTTTTACAAAAATGTTACTTTATATAGTGCGATAATAAATTAAAAGACTTAAGTGACTCACTTTTTATTTTATTTTATTTATGTGAGATGCACTTTTACAATAAAGTAACTTGAAAATAGAAATTGCATATACTAAAAAGTAGCTTAATAAGACTTGAACTCAAGACCTATTAAGGAATAAAGCAACTTTGGACCAAGTGAGCTAAGTTTAAAAGGTACGTAAAAGAATGGAAAGAGGAAGGGGGCTTTTTTTTATACTCTTCTCTCTCATTCTTTGTGCTTTTCTTTTTTTCCCCTGCAAATCACCAAAAAAAAACGAAAAACAAAAACAAAAAAACTTTTTCCACACAATGGGGTTAGATCTTGGTTAGCTTACCCGAAAAGTCTATGTTTTCAAGTTTTATCATTGTTTCTGATTTGTCAGGATCGCACAAAGTGCACGGCAAAGAGCATACGTAGCCAAGAAGATAAGAAAATGGAACTTTCCCTTGTTGTTTATGATTCGCCGAGATCGCGTAAGGTGCACGGAAAAGAGCATACGCAGCCAGGGAAGGAAACAGCCCGAGACTAAAATAGTAAGGATCTAATAATAAAACTGATAAAATATGAGAGATTAAAAAAAAAACAAATCCATCACTGTAACATTATACCTTCAGATTTGCCGAAATGGGTGTTTCTGGAACAAACAGAAACAGTTTTCAATGAAACAAAAACTATTTTCCAATGGAAACAGTGCTCTGGACGCAATGGAACAACTCCCATGGGCCACAAATGCATATAAAATCTAGAACCAGAAACCCTTTCAAATTTTCGGCAACACCGATTCAAGATCTTGATCAAAACCGAAAGCGGCTCTTCATAAACGCTCTAATACCATGTTCGGGTACACAAGGTACTACCAAAAGATTGAACACCTTGAGCAAATACTTCACACAAATAGATCACATATCAACACACCGATGTTTATCACATGGTTAAAACCCTCAAGAGGGAAACAGCCCACGGCCCTAGCCAAATAGCTACCTGGAGCAATTTATTATGTAAAAGAAAGAAAGTTATATGAGCTTCTCATAATCAATCAACTATCCAAGGACCCTCCATGCTCTTTAAATAAATATCATGGACCAATCAAGTTTTAAGCCACATATCAATGGTAGGTATGATCTAAGAGAAGTTGAACCGTCGGATCACTCTATGTCTAGAACATATTGTGACTGTCGGATTAGAATATTTACAAATGCATACTAAAGAAACACATTTTTACCTAACAGATATATTACACAAGTTGATCTTAACTAACTCCTAAGTGTCTAAATATCCTAACACGGACAAAGAAGACTAAATCTAAGATAATAACTCAGTAAAGACCTTCAAGGTCTGTCTCAACAAGTACAAAATAAATATCATAGCATTCCATTAAATAAGCATGACCGTAATTAACCAAACATAGAAGGCATCATGACCATCCATGTGGTCCAATATCAAAAATCTGTCTTATTATATAAAATCTATAGTCCAAATCAATTAGTCAATAATCGCGTCCATTTACATAACTCAAATGTTTAATTCATAGTCCTTTTATTACAGTCATCCATTATAAAAAACATAAAGTGTTTTAAAGGTCCCATTTAAATCTACACATAACCAAACGCATCATATTAAACATTTAAACAACTAAAACCCATTTTTCCAACAAGAGGTTGTGAAAATTGAACCTAGGTGTTAGAACAATTACACTCACAACAATTGCCAATTACACATGCAAATTACTCACAAAAGAAGACTGAATATGGAGCAGAACACTAATCTGTATTGAATAAGTGTACAATAGCCAACCCTGTGAAGTCATAGGCTGCCACAATAAATAATTACATGAGAGATTCAAATGCATAAAGATGCCATTCGAATTTGGTCAAAAGCAGGCTTACTAAATATAAGAAAATCCCCCATAGGTGCATAAAGCAGTTTCCAAAACTGTCTAGGAGCTCACGAATTGGAAAAATCAATTAGGCAAGCTAATAGGTGGTGGAAGGACAACTCATACATGCTTTTCATAGGAGAAAAGAGTGGAGGATGATGAGGACAAAAAACAAGTTAACTTCACCTAGTCAAACTTTCCCAATTGCCTTAAAACTCAGAAAAAGTAGGCAATAAAGCAGAAAAAGCAGACATGCACTAGAGAGGCCAGGAATCATAGCAGATTTGATTCGGTTTTCTAAGCGCTCCATGACTCAAATTTAGCAAGTTTGACCACTATGGATGTGTGGAGGACAACTTGCATAAGGTGGAATATGGAAACTAGGAAAATAAGACAAAAAATGGATTAATTAATGTCTAAGGTAGCTAACTATGGGTTGATTATTATAACACCCCCCCTTAAGCCTGACTTATGAGTAAAATATCATAAAATTATAGGGCCTAGCAATAAGGCTTAGTCACCCTTTACATACTGCATGTCCATTTAACCAAGGAAAGAGGCAAAAACCTAGTGGAAAAAATCCTCCCTTAAACATGGACAGTAAAACAAAATCTAGAAATCTTGTCATCACTCATGATTCACAGCATGATCAGAAATCCCCAGTAGTAATTTGAGATTGTTGAATGTCTTCTCACAAAAAAACTTTGGTGAAGATATCTGCTACGTGTTCTGAAGATGAACAAAAGAGTAGGTGAATGGTGCCATCATGCATAAGCTGTCAGATGTAGTGCATATGGATCTCAATGTGTTTGGTTCTCTGCTTCTGAACTGGTTCATTGCATATTCGAATGGTACTTTGATTATCACAATAGATAGTAGTTTAGTATTCTAATTCGAAGCCACACTCACCAAGTAACCCCTGCAACCATAAACATTGAGTTGTTGCATTTACAACTCCTCTGTACTCTGCTTCTGTAGATGAGAGTGCAATGGCACTTTGTTTCTTCTTCAAGAATGAACACATATTCTGATGTTGACTTTTGATCTGTGCTGTCACCTGCCCAATCACTGTCAGTAAACCCAATCAAATCAAGATCAGATTTAGCTTTGTAGAAGATCCCATGAGTCCCTGTTCCCTGAAGAAATTTAAGGATCCTTTTGGCTGCTCTCCAATGGATCTCATGAGGCTGATCCATGTATCTTGAAGCCACACTTACTACATAATAAATATCAAGTCTATTATGTGTAAGATACAACAAACATCCAATCAATTTCCTATACAGTGTATTGTTTACCATAGGTGAAGAATCAACTTCTTCAAGCCTAACTCCTGAAAGGAAAGGAGTCTTGCTTGGCTTGTAATCCTTCATATTGAATTTGTTCAGAAAATCCAAGGCATACTTGGACTGATGTACTTTTATTCCTTCTTTGGTTTAAGCAATCTCGAGCCCCAATAATTGGCTCAATAAGCCCAAATCTGTCATTGAGAAGGCATGGTTCATTGCATCCTTCAAGGAAGTAATTTCATCCTTTGAGCTTCCTGTAATGAGAAGGTCATCAACATACAAAACAATGATCATTAATGAACCATGAATCAACTTCAAATAGACATTTGGATCTGATTTTCATCGAACAAAATTCAGTGATAGCAGAAAGCTATCAATCTTGGCATACCAAGCCCTGGGGGCTTGCTTAAGCCCATACAATGACTTTTTTATCCTGCACACAAGAGATGGGTTAGTAGCAAATCCTTTAGGCTGATGCATGTAAATATCTTTAGTGAAATATCCATTCAGGAAAGCACACTTCACATCCATGTGGTGTACCTCCCACTTCTTTGAAGCTACAATGGCTAAGGCTAGCCTGATGGAGTCCATCTTTGCCACTAGTGAAAAGGTTTCATTATAGTCTATGCCATGTACCTGTGAGTAGCCCTTGGCTACCAATCTAGCCTTGTACTTTAGAGGTGAACCATCACCAGCAAATTTGGTTTTGTACACCCACTTACACTGAACTAGCTTCCTCCCTGGGGGAAGATCAACCAGCTTCCAAGTGTTGCTCTTCTGGAGTGAGCTAAACTCTTCTTCCATGGTTGTTTGTCATATTGGATCATTTGTTGCATCTTCATATGTCTGTGGGTCTGATTCAACCATCAAATATCATTTCTCTGCAAACATAGGATCTTTCATGCATAGAGCACTCTCAAACTGAGATCTAGTCCTCCTAGGATCATTAGGATTTCCAGCTAGTTCTCCAGTTGCATGAATGGTCTTGGATTCCCCTTTTGGTATTGTAGGATTATTAGGATCTGAAATCAAATCATCATTATCAGACATATCAGAATCAGCATGTTCAACTATCTCTTCACTTACATTCAGAGGTTCTGGTGGTGAAGAGGATTCTCCAACTTCCACTGCTACTAGGGGCTCTTCTTGAAACTGAACACACCTTTCAATGAAGGATTTGTTTGTGCTCAAATTTATTAGCTTGTACCCTTTTGAATCTTCAGAGTACCCAACAAATAGACACTCTTGGCTTTGGGGCTGCAAAGCCTTCCTCTTTTTTGTTGGAATTCTAGCCCAAGCCCTTGAGCCAAAAATCCTAAAATGGATCACATCTGGCTTGTGCCCACTCCATGCTTCGAAAGGAGTCATACCATCAAGTTGTTTATGAGGCACCCTATTCTAGATATAGGTTGCACATTTTATAGCTTAAGCCCAAAACTTTGGTGGTAAAGTATTAGCCTCCATCATGTAGGTTGCCATCTCTTTCAGTGATTTGTTCTTCCTCTCAGCAACACCATTCTGATGTGGTGTGTAAGGGATAGAATGCTGCATCCGAATACTTGCATCTGCACAATATTGAATGAACTCAGATTTGACATACTCACCACCATTATCATATCTAAGGACCTTGACTTTCCTCCCAGACTGGTTTTCAACCAAAGCCTTAAAGACTTTGAAGAGGCCAAAAACCTCAGACTTGTGTTTCAGGAAGTAAACCCAGCAATACCTGGAAAATTCATCTATGAATTTCAATGCATATTTGGCCTGAATCATTGACATATGAGGAAATGGGACACCAACATCACTGTGGATCAACTCAAGAGGTGCAGAGGTTCTCTCATAACTAGCTTTCTCAAATTTATGCTCTAGGTGTTTTCCTAAGATGCAACCTTGACAGACTCCTTTGGAAAACATAATCTTTAGTAACCCTATGACCATTTCTTTTTCACCAAGATCAGAAATATACTTGTAATTTAGGTGGCCAAATATTTCATGCCAAATCTTGCTTGTCTCATTAACATGAATCAGAAGAGCAGAGGGGTTTGAGTAGGGTAGGAAGTGTGAGAACATGTATACCTTCGAAGTGTGATTTGCAACTCCTTTTGCAATGACTTTACCACTTGAGATCTCTATGATCTCAACTTCATCAAGGGAGAATCTGACCTTCTTTGGAGACCCTGTGTGGGTCATCTGATACACTGATAAGAGGTTAGAGGCAAGACCTAGAACATACAACACATTGCTGAACTTACCATGGTCAAGATCAATCCCCCCTTTGCCCAAACTTTCATTGAGAGAGTCATCTCCTAGTACTATTGGTGGACCTTTTGACATGTCAAGTGAGGTGAATGCCTCCTTGGTTGAAACCATATGTCTTAAAGCTCCAGAATCAATGATGAAACTAGGTGAGCTTGATGTGCCAACAACCAATGCATGAACTCTCTCTCTGTCTTCTGAATTTGATCCTCCTTCCCTCTTCTTTGAGTTGTCTGGAAGGGAGATGCCATTCTTCTCCAGGAGTTGGGTCAGCATGTCTATTTGCTTCTTCATGCAAGAGCTTTCAAAATGATTTCCCTTACTACAGTATGCGCACTTGCTCATTTCTCCTTTGTTCTTCTTCTTCTGGGGGTTCATCTTGGAACCTTGAGGCTCCTCTGGAGACTTGTTCTTGTCTCTCTTTTGCTCAGGTGGATTTTTAGATTTCTTATTGCTTTTTGAATCCACCCTCAAATCTCTAGCAACCAGAGCTTGGTCTTTGGATGGTTTGATGGTGCCCATCATCAACAATTTATCTTGTTCTTGTGTAAGAGATTCCATGAAATCTGCAAGGCTAGGCATTTTCCAGGCTCGAGCTATCAACTTTGTGGCATAGAAGGTCGATACAAAAACTAAATAGTTAGGGCCAAGCTTTGAGAGTATGGCCAAAACCATTTTTTCATCCTTCTTTTCGATCCCACATTGTTTTAGCTGCAAAACAAGTGCTTTGAACTTGGAAAAGTAGAGTTGTAGGGATTTAAAGCTATTGGAACTCGGGGAGATCAATTCATTTTCAATTTGATGTCCCCTCATCTCATATTTCTTACCAAAAATATCAAAAATCCTCTCCCATACTTCATTCGGTGATGTCAATCCATCAAGATGGAAAATGAGGTCTCTGGATATGCTCAGACATAGGATACCATAGGCCTCATCCCTCTAGTTGTGCCATTTAATCTTCTCTACAGCTACATTGGGCTCTACTTCTATTGCCATAGTCACTCTATAGAGTCCTTTCGCTCTCAATAGTATATCCATCTCTGCTTTCCATTCAAAGAAGTTAAATGGAGTCAAGATGATCTTCTGAGATTGATCCATAGCTCAGAAATTGTCCCGTCAGTCAGCAGAATGCTCCCAGTCAATGATGTTGAACCTGCAATAAAAATTGGAAGGAGAGAAATCGATCTACAAAGGCTCTGATACCATGTGGAAATTGAACCCAGGTGTTAGAACAATTACACTCACAACAATTACCAATTACACATGCAAATTACTCACAAAAGGAGACTGAATATGGACCAGAACACTAATCTGTGTTGAATAATTGTACAATAGCCAACCCTATGAATTTATAGGCTTCCACAATAAATAATTACATGAGATATTCAAATGCATAAAGATTCTATTTGAATTTGGTCAAAAGCAGGCTTACTAAATCTAAGCAAATCCCCCATAGGTGCATAAAGCAGTTTGCAAAACTGTCTAGGAGTTCATGAATTGGAAAAATCAATTAGGAAAGCTAATAGGTGGTGGAGTATGATGAGGACAAAAAACAAGTTAACTTCACCTAGTCAAACTTTCCCAATTGCCTTAAAACTCAGAAAAAGCAGGCAATAAAGTAGAAAAAGCAGACATGTGCTAGGGAGGCTAGGAATAAAGCAGATTTGATTCCAAGAGGTTTCCCAAGCGCTCCATGACTCAAATTTAGCAAGTTTGACCACTATGGATGTGTGGAGGACAACTTGCATAAGGTGGAATATGGAAACTAGGCAAATAAGAAAAAATTTGGATTAATTAATGTCTAAGGTAGCTAACTATGGGTTGATTATTCTAACAGAGGTCGTGACATCAAATCCTATAGATGTCCAGACTCAAGGCAATAGCAATATTACAATCATAAGAATTTTATATCCAAGCAGTAAGCAATCGCATAACCATTCTCTATATAGCCCATGCTTTACATCTAAAATATGCAGGCTACGTTTATAAGCTGCACCACAATCCTATAAACAAACAACGCATACACTAATAGTGAGAACGTAAAGACCCTAGCTATCGCCTCGACAAAGTTCCAATCTAATCACACAATCACGCTAATAAACCAAATTGATATCATGGGTTGTCATAACCCTGGCTGTTACAGCCCTATTCTTTCCAAGTAAATAATTTACATATTAAATGCCAACTAAAAGCTATCGCAATCGTTGGGAGAGTCACATGCCTTTCGTGGCATGGCCTGCACCTACGCTGAGCCAATATAACAACTAAGAGTTCAATACTCTATTTTAAACACAGACTCCATTTATACGCTAATGCAGAACACGTGGTGGCAAGCCAATGGGATACGGCACCATTGTTACAATGGTGTAGCCCATGGCATAATGCCTGAGCTCTAGAAGCTCCCGAATTAAAATACAAACCAAACAAATAGAGTGTTGTGCATACTGAACTTAACCCAAAACAATATTTATACATAGAGTAAATTTCCACAGGCTTTAAGGCCATGATTGATCCTATTAAAGTCCACATAAAACGTAGCATTTAAATAACCATACAAATCCCAAGTTTACACAGTATTAAACGCTGGCTGAAATCGTAGGCATTTCATACCAAAACTTTACAGTCCTCATATAAAAACCAACACGCCATGTATTTACAAAGAGAGGCACGAAACCTATTTGATAGACAGTAAAGTATTAAAATGTTAATGGCAAGCTGTGAGCTATGGCACCATTACAATTAATGGTGCAGCCATGAACCAAACAAATGCCAAACCTATCAATGAGAGTCCATTTAAAACCAGAGCAAGTTACATCGTAAACCCCGAAGGCAGAGTAAACAAGTGCCACGCGAAACCCCAACCCAATAAATATTTCCAACTCAGGAACGCCCAGAAGGAGAGGAGGCAAGTAAATCTTGCTAGCAGGCTTACCATGGCCATGAAGAAGAAATACCAAATAGACAAGTGTGGCCTATGCAAACCCTAGAGCGCCTTCATATTCACCTACAGACAAACCAACGATGGCATGAGAAGCATGACCATGCCATGAAGGAACCAACGAAGCAAATGCATTTTACACAGAGCTGGTTTAATCTTACCTGCGAATCAACGGGGTCATCTCCCTTCTCCAAATGCGTAGAATTCACGCTAAACCACAATTTCAAAACCATAATGCACAAACAATGAATGCCAAGTCCTTTTCCAATTGTTTTCACCAACCCCGATGGAATTAATGGCACCATCTAGTGGACATTAACGCTTCCATAAACCCCAACCATAAGTTTGTGCATCAACGTTATATCAACCAAGTTATATGTTAAACCCTCTATACTATGGTTTCGCCACCCTTTAAATGTCAGCGCAGGCTCAATACTAATGACATGGTATGTATACCATAGTCCAAACCTTATGGTATGCGCAGCCCTTAACACTATCATATAGTGTTACAATCTTTTCCCTTAGCATCAAGCTTATAGTGTTATCACATGCCCTTTATGCCAGTTCATATAGGTAGTATATGCGTTTAAGTCGTAGTCTAGGTTTGTATCATTTAGGAATCATGGAAAATGTAGTATGCCATGATGCCCTTGCTAGGAAGAACAAGCGTAAGTTTACAAGATCGTGACCAAGGTAAACTTGCGAAATAGAAATGAGAGACGAGTAAATAAAATAACCAAGAGATAAATAATTTATAATGGAAGGACGGCAAGTAAATTCACAGCGTCTAGATAATTAAATAAGAAAGAAAATTAACAAACATAGGGCTTACCTGAGTCGTAAAAACAAAACAGTAATAAAGTGCAAGGAGGAACTAGAAATATAACTAGGAACTAAATTGCGTCAAGTAACCAATAATCTCGATGACGCAAGAGTAACCTGTAAGTCAATAAATATGGTGCCTTAGTTCGTATGAACTAAGTAAGCCTGCATAACAAAGAATAACCTTACCTCTCAGATCGTCATGGGAGAATGAGTCCCGCCACTCCATCACTTTGTTCCCATCAACAAAGTTAAGTTAGTTTTTATTAAATAAACAAAGTATACATGTGCAGGAGAAAACAAATGATCTATATAACTCATTAATTCATCGACAATAATAACTAAGATATATCGATAGTTTAAATAATAGAATTAAGACATAATAAGTAAACGAACTAATAGTCACTGAATGGATAAGAGATTAACAAGACAATGGGACGATTTCGAAGAGGTCGAATGTTTAAGGAGCATCTATGTTTCTGCACGAGTACTAATGATCCCTTTTGGGTAGTCTTCAATTTTCGGGGACATTACATGATCTCTGTGATGAGTTTGGCTTCCCCAGGGGAACTTACAGATTTGAAATCAAAAGATCTAGTATGCTTGTCTAACCTTTCTTTGTAGGAATCGAAAATTTGAACTCTCGTGGGACTTCATGCAGGTGCCTCCTTCCTCATTTCTTCTTCTTCTTCTTCTTCAGGTTTTGTGGTTGTCATCTTCGTATTTTGGGAGGAGAGGCCTCTGCTAGAACTTTCCCCTGGAGCTGCAGCTAGAGCTAGAGTTTCTTTCCTTTTGGTGGGATCTAGAGCTAGAGCTGCTTTCCTTTTGGTAGGATCTAGATCTGGAGCTGGAGCTAGAGCTTCTTTCCTTTTAGTGGTGAACATTTGGGTGGAGGGGTGAGATGAAGAGCCCTCAAGTTCTAGAGCTGGAGCTGATTTCTTTTTAGCAGACACCATTTGGGTGGAGGGGTGAAATGAAGACCCCTCAAGTGATGGAGCTGGAGCTGATTTCCTTTTAGCATGCACCATTTGGTTGGAGGGGTGAGATGAAGAGCCTTCAAGTGTTCTCATCCCAGTTAACTCTTGTCTGTTTACTTTAGAAGAAAACAATTTGTATCAAACGGCCTTCAAGATGTCTATTTGTTGTGATTAGACACCCTTCAAGAATTCATACGCAATCGTTGGGTAAGACACCCTTTAAGAAGACGTACACAATTGCTGGGTAGGACACGCTTGAAGAAGAAATTTTGTTTCCAAAACCCTTTAAGAAGACATTGGTAATCCAAAAATCGTAAGCAATTTCTAGGTAAACATGGTTAAACCTCTGGAAGAAATCCTTGCATCAAAAACCCTTCATGATGTTTGGAAGAAGAAATCATTTCATCAGAAACCCTTCAAGATGTCTGTTCATCATGATATATGAGAAATCCTTTTATAGAAGTCCAAAAATCATATGCAATTGTTGGGTATAAAACGGTTATTATAGGATTCACCAGCACCTTATAACTAAGGTTCACAACTACGAGCCATCAATTAAAAAATAATTGTGAGAAACTATTATTAAAAGAAAGGATGGACATGTAGGCAGTTGGTGTTAAATACTAAAATAATTTATTTTGGGATAAAATAACTATATAGGGGTTTCACATCTTATATCTGGGTTTTACTTGGGGTTGACAGCTTCATTGGTTGACACAGCATTAAGAAATAAATAAATGAAAGAAAATATTATTACGAGAAATGATGGTAATGGTTGTTATTTAAAATTTAAATAATTTATTTTTTTATAAAAAACTAATTGTGAGAAAATATTATTATGAGAAATGATACTAACCCTTTAATTTATTTTCTTATAACTATATATAGATTTTCTTAATTTTCTATTAGAATATAAATAAATTGAGTTGTTTATTTTTTTAAACTTGGATGTATATAAATAATCTTGACTTTAGCCCTTAACCGTTTCCTCAATTGGGCCTTGAGTCCTTCATGGTGGGTGAGACCTTCTACTAGGATTACCCACCCTTACCATCCATGAAATTTGGGGAAGTATTAGTGGATTTCTTGAACAAGTTTCCCTTAAAAAAAACATGAGTCAAATTCTAAAATATTATTATATTTTATAAATTATTTTTAAAAATAATTATTATTGTTATTATTATTGAAATTGTAAATTATTATTAATATTGTCATAATGATACTCTTCCAACAAAATCATGTTACTAGTGACCCGCATGCATATAAATAACCTTGACTCAAATTAGGATATATAATTATAATTTAATCAATTATTTAAAAAATTATTGTTATTATTATTATATGCATTATTATTAATATTGTGGGGGTGATACTCTTCCAACAAAATAATATTACTAATATAATGAAAATAATTATTAATGGTATTTGTAATGGTGATACTCCAATAAAATCTATTGATGCTACTCTTTTAGTGAAATGAGAATTAAAAGATGGAGAGGCTCTTGCCTTACTTCAATATTCTATACCTGAACATCTCATTGTCCATATTTAGAACTCTACTTTTGCTTGATCTGCTTAGAATCAATTTTGCAAGATTTTTTATACTCCTAAATCTTAAATAATAGATTTATAAATTATGTTGATTAAACAAACATAAGATGATGGTGATGACCTGTTAGAATATATTTCAATAATAAAGAATACACATTAAGACATCATCAAAGGCATGTTTCCTAAGCTTGAAAATGATTTTTTGATCTCTATATTATTAAATGATTTACCTCCATATTATAAGCACTTTAGTGAAACTTTGTAAATCATTAATAATGTAGTGTCTCCAAAAATCGAAAATAAAAATAAAAAAATTATTAGGCTAGTAAAAACTATCTATAGGAAACATATGATATGACTTGTGGAAATATATCGTACACTATGTGTACCACTGTTTACTTGTAAGTTTTTCTTACGTTCTGTCATTTCACTTTTAGTCATTATTATTGATGTATTTTACTTATGATGTCATACTGTTGTTTACTGCTTAGTTCTTATGATTATACATTTGTCGTGTATGTGTAGTTACTAGATTATATGCTTCAAGGCTTTCTGCATAGTCTTACTTGTTATTTAAAAATTCCTAGCTTAACTTTGTTTGGAGAAACAAAGTGGGCGGAGTGGCAAGACTCATTCACCCATGACGGTCTCAGAGGTAAAAGTGTTTACTTGTTTTCAGGCTTACTGAGCTCTTCGAACTAAGGCACCTCTTTTATTTAATATGCACATCATACTTTGCGATGGAGTCTTATTTAAAGAGCACTAAATATATTTATCCTAAAATACCTACTGCTTGTTGCGATAGTTCCTTACTCAGATTTATAACAAGGTAAATACTATTTTCGTCAATTTAGCTATCACAACTAAATTCCTATGTACTACCTACAATTCACTAGGGTTTATGTTTTGTCTTTTATATCTTAGTATAATTATGTTCTATGTTAATTTTATTTACAAATATTAACATAACCTATGTTTCCTACTTGCAGGTTAAAAACTTGGCTTAGAAAAAACCAGACCTTTGATTTTTATAAAGGTTTTAATTATTAACATGGCATATCTCATATGCCATGTTTACTAAGCTTTAAGCTTAGGGAATACGCATTGTAACAAGGCTTTAAGCCTGTGGTTTAAACGTTGCATACTCTAATTTCTACTTGGCACATGGTGCAAAGACTTTGGGTTGGCGCATGATATAATGTATGGATTATATATTACACTAAAACCTTGATATATTATACCTTGTAATATGATTTTGGGGTGGTGCATTTATATTATATGGTTTGAATATTAGCGATGAGGTTTAAACCTTGCATGTGGATGGAAGCTATCATTTTTGCAACGATACCAAACTATGGAAAAGTGGGTTTTGGCTTTGATATGGGATACCAGATGGTGCCATTAATGCACCTTGGTTTTCGTGGCAGCTCAAGATTAGGGCTTAGCTCACAATGGACTTGTCATTTCACTTGGTTGTTTGGGGTTTAGTCTTGGCTCTACGCAAGAGAAATGGAGGCGACCTCCAGGCTTTGAAGGTAAGCTTCGTTTGGATTTCATGTCTGTGATTCATTTTTTGTTTTGTGGCTCCTTTTGTTGCCATAGTTCTCATCCTGGTTTCGCTTGGGTGTTTACAGGTGCCAAGGGATGGTGAAGGCCAGCATGGCTCAACCTCTATCATTAGTTTGAATGTGGCACCAAGGTGTAAGGTAAGCCTTTCCAAAAAATCCTACGCTTGTTGTCTCTCAACCTGTTTGTGTTTTGTTTCGTCGTTTGGTTTGGGGCTTCTCTAGGGGTTTTTAATGAGCCTTCAGGCATGTGTTAAGAGACTTGGGTTTTTTTATAAATGTTAAGGCTGTTAAGCTGTGGAGCGAATCTTAGTGCCCTTATAAGCTTGTTGTAAATATATACCTTGTTTATGAAATGGAAATGGAAATGGTTATTATGCTTATTGGGTATGTGTTGATTTATTGCCGCACTATTTGTTTGCTATGTGGGTTAACTATGGAATTTTGCCTTCGTTAATGGACTGTGTATAAATGGTTTTAATTAGATCTTGGTTGTAATAATTGAAAGCGCACGGGTTGAGGCCATGCCATGTATGGCATGAGCCCTCCCACGATTGTTTTGATAGCTTGATTTGTTCAATCCCTTCCTGTGTCGATTTAATTTTTCAAGTCATAGCTTAGCTTATGTAGATGTTGTGCAAGCTTCAGATGGTTGTTTTATTTGTTATTATTTGATTTAGTATGTAAGGTAAATTGGGGCAGATCCATGGGTACAAACCAATAATGGATTTCATCGCTGTAGACTTCCCTTTTCATGAACTATGTATTTGATTAAAAAATAGTGCTCGAGGTCATGTTATAGCGTTGGGCAGAAGCTAAGGTCTTACGACCTCACTGTAGCGAATGTATTTGATTTGTTATTTTAAGCTGGCATAAATCCTATGTAAAGCATGGCCGGGATTATTGTAAACAATTACTCCCGAGGGTTTGAATCATGTTCGTGGTTGATGTAATGAGTTGTATTTTTAATTATAGATGTGAGATGGGCTTGTATGCCCACAGGATTTTATTCTTGTTCCCATTGTAATTATTTGGAACTATGTAGAGATTTTGATATGGTTTATAAATGAAAGTGTTTCCTGTGTGATATGGTGTTTAATTCGTTATATGGAAAGACTTGCAGAGTTATGTAATTTGTTACTGTTTGTGTATATATGTTATGGTTGTTTTAATGAAACCTTGGTGAACCCACAGGGGTCGATACCATGACCTCTGTTTAGAAATTACAGAGTTTTTTAATTTGTTTTACTTGGTTAATTTATATGGGATTGTTTATGAGCGATATTAGATGGGACCTTTAAATGATTTATGCATGCGATTATAATGTTATTTATTTTAAATACTGGGACTGTGGATTTCATATGGAAACAGAGATATGAATCTTGGACCAAAAGAATGGTCACGATACTTCTTGTTCATTTATTTATGATGATGTTATTTAATGGCATGATTTAGTAGTTAGTAGATAATTAATGGTGCAGACCTTGAAAGGCCTTTAATGGTTTATTTATCTTAGATTTTAATGTAGAATAACTATAGATAGCCTTCATATTTGTTTATGTTTGATGTCTATATATGTTTATATATATACATAGTAGTTTAGTTTTTATATAGTACCTTAGGTTATCTAGATTGTAAGTTTATATATATATGTGTGTGTGTGTGTGTGTGTGTGTGTGTGTGTGTGTGTGTGTGTATTTAAAACTTACTTCTAAGATTAAACTATTTTAAATCTACAACATGTCTCTACTAACAAATGGAATATGTCAGTAGAGTAAGCAAGGTTAAAAGAACAACTATATAGTAATCTGAAACAAAACCTAGTTTTCATTCAACACGGTTTAATTAATAAAGATAAATACAAAAAAAAACTTAATTGAACAAACCCTGGTGCATGAGGTATAATTTGCAACCTAGGGTTATACTTTAAGAAATGTAAACCCTAGAATATATAGACAAAAAAACCATTTCTAGGGTTAGAAATACAATATGAACCTTTACCCAAAGTAGCCAACATCTAAGCTAGAAATGAATTAGACATACTAGGATTTCATACCTATAATTTTTTGAAGCTCCTTTAATGGCTGAACCTACACACTTTAAATAACCACCATTAACAATTCAAGAAAGATATGACCTCTGTTTTTGATGACCAAATCACTTGGGAACTACCACGTTCCACCCAACCATGGCCCGGAACCGTTCCTGGTGTAAATATGGATCCCTCCGAGCTGGACTCCAACATGCAAGTAGCTTAGAGCTCCTAAGGTAGGGTTTCCTATCTGGTATATCATATCTGGATCAGTTCTCCCTTTTCCTTCCAGAAAAATATTCTCCAAGAATTACTTGAGAGCAAAACAGGCAGAAAATGACTCCTCTAATGATAGATGAGAACCCCAAGCCTTTCCTTAGTTTGATTCTTTATAGACAAAATTTTCAGTCAAAGGGACAGTTAAATCAAGAAACCTTGGTTTCTTGATTTAACCCTTTTCAATTACTTTGGGTAATTATTAATATTTTAACTTAGGAACTTTCGACTAGTTCCTAACTAGACTTTGTAGATTTTGGACTATTTATTATCTTTACATAATAAATAATGGATGGAGATTTTATTTCTCTTTCATCATTAATATTATAAATATATTTAACTCTTTATACATACCATGGATAAAGTACATAATAATATAACACTTGTTAACATTTGTCTTTGGGCATCATATACCATGATTCCTAGACTTAATGACACTTCTTCATTAAGGTCAAGTAGGTAGATGGTTTAGGTCTACTAGGATAGGCAACTCTAAACATCCTTGAATGTTGGATTTCCCTTGTATAACATGGTAGTTCTTCAGCACTTTATGAGAATACAGAAATTCAAAATTTCATTTAATCACTTATAAATAAGTATGATGAGATCAATATTTTTCTCAAGTCATTTTCACTCGAAATTTATTAAATTATTTTCAGTAACCCCTAGTGCTTACCAAATCCCATACTCAACACTTTAATAGGGAGTTACAACCTAGTGAAATTCCAAATCTCTTCACTTAACGCTAATTCTAGGATGTACTTGCATGATACACCTAGGTATACAATGGCCAAGGTTTTGATGCTCCAAAGCTTATGCTCAACATCAACATGGAATTCTCCAGGGATTATGCCCAACACTTCGAATTATCTTTTCATGTGTTCCAGAGCCTCTCACTCAACACAAAGGTAAGTACTCATGTTCTCCAGATCTTCTCTCTCAACACAAATCATCAATCACTCAAGTGCTCCAGAGCTCCTCGCTCAACACAAATCATCAATCACTCATGTGCTCCAAAGCTCCTCACTCAACACAAATCATCAATCACTCCCATGCTCCAGAGCTTCCTTCTCAACACAAATCATCAATCACTCCCGTGCTCCAGAGCTTCCCACTCAACACAAAACATCACATTAATCATGTGCTTCAGGTCCAGTCCCAACACAAACAAGAATATATATATATCATCAATAATTGGCTTACGCCCAATATATAAAACAAATCATTATGGTCATATGTAGTGGGGTATTTGACCCAATATATAAAAATAAAACATCAAGATAATCAGCATAATCAATAGGCACATGCCTATAAGTGTTAGGTCCAAAATTCGAGATATTACATCCCTCCCCGCTTAGAACAACACCGTCACTAGTGTTCTAGGGACTCATAATGACATCATGAAACAAGGAAGGGTAAGCCTTTCTCATGGTGGATTCATTCTCCCCAGTAGCCTCATCAGCCTCAAAGCGCTTCCATTGCACTTTCAACTGGACTACAGTGCGCTTCTGAAGCTGCACCTCTCTCTTGTCCAGTATATGAGTAGGCTCAGGGGAAAACTCCCCTTCAAGTTCCACCTGTAATAGGGACCAATCAACAACATGTTTAGTATCATAAACATATTTATTTAACAAAGATGCATGGAAAAAATTATGGACTCTTACATGCGCGGGTAACGCTAGTTCATATGCCACTGGCCCTTTCTTGGCCAGTATTTCAAAAGGTCCACAAAATATAGGTGCTAACTTACTGCACCTACCCAAGCTCAATGAGATTCATTTGGATTTTACTTTCAAGTAAACATGATCGCCTATTTGAAATTATTTATCTTTTCTTTTCCGATCCCCGTGCATAACTTTTATGGTGGTCTTGTGCTCCTTAAAGGTTCGCCTAGACCTTGGTAACCAACTATTCCAATTCCATCAACAAATCAGGCCCTAACAGGAGTCGATCCACTAGGATATCCCAAGTAACTGGTGTTATACACTTCCTTCCATAGAGTACCTCAAAGGGGCTCATCTTGGAAGAAGTTTGATAACCATTGTTATACTCAAAATCTACGAGATGCAGGTAATCCTCCCACTTTATGGGATTGTTCATGACATACATCCGAAGCATGTCTTCAACAATATGGTTTACTCTTTTTTTCTGCCCGTTTATCTGCGGGTGATATGTAGTGCTAAAGTTCAACTATGTCTCCAATCCGGAGAATAAAGATCTCCAAAAAAAATTTGTAAACTTCACATCTCGATCTGAGATCATTTCCTTGTCTATACTGTGCCATCTAAACATCTCCTTCAGGAAGATATCAGCAATGTTCACTGCTTTGTAGGTTGACTTAACAGGAATGAAGTGTGTTGCTTTCGACAACTTGTCGATGACCAAAAAAATAGAATCATTTTGCTTCTTACTTTTCGGTAAACCGGTGATGAAATCCATACTAATGACCTCCCACTTCCATTCCGGAATGGGTAACAGTTGTAGCAATCCCGTAGAATGTTGATGCTCAGCTTTGACTAGCTAACATTCATGATATTTCACAATAAACATTGCAATGTCTACCTTTAACTTAGGCCAGAAAAAATGTCTCTTGACAGTGGATATCATCTTTTGATATCTCGGGTGCCCAGAGTAGGGTGCCCGATGAAATTTCATGAGGATGCTAGACCGAAGGTCACCTCCTTCTGGAACATATAAATGATCCTTGGACTATATCAGTCCGGATTCGTCTACCTTGTATTCTTTTTGTTGTTGAAACAACCTATCCTCTTGGACTTTCTTGAGGATTTACACATAGAAGGGATCAACTCTATTGGCCGCTCTAATCCTCTCATGCAATTCTGCATCGGTTTGACTCAAAGTCACCTCATATATTATATGAGTTCGTCGGCTCAAAGCATTGGCAACCTTATTCTCTTTGCCCTTAATGTGCTTTAGCTTGAAATGGTACTCACTAAGAAAATCCAACCACCTAGCTTGCCTTGCACTCAGATCCAGTTGATCGAATAAATATTTCAGACTCATGTTTTCTATCTTCAGAAGGAACTTTCTTCCCATGAGGTAGTGCCTCCACATCCTCAAAGCATGGATGATGGAAACTAACTCAAGATCATGGGTAGGGTAATTTTGCTCGTGCTATTTTAACTTCTGTGATTCATAATAGATCATGTGATCGTTCTGCAAGAGGACTCCTCCAAGTCTGTCCTTGCTTGCATCCGTGCAAACAAAGAAATCCCCATCAAGATCTGCAATTCATAACATCGGTGCAGTCATCAAAAGCTTCTTAATATTTTGAAAACTTTATTCACACTTAGCAGTCAATAAGAACTTACTCACTTTCTTCTGCAAAGTGGTCATGAAGCAAGCGACTCTCGATAAGTTCTCAATGAACTTTCGATAATATCCAGCTAATCCCAAAAAGGACCTAATGTTAGTGACACTAGTAGGGGTAGGCCAATCCTTTATGGCTTTAATATTTTCTAGGTCCACAGCTATCCCTATCTCAAAGATAATGTGACCTAAATACTATATCTGTGGTTTGTAAAAATCACATTTACTAAACTTGGTGTAAAGTTGGTCTTCTTTCAACATTTGTAGTACTACGCGAAGGTGTTCTTCGTGTTCTTCTTTATTCTTCAAATAAACTAGTATGTCATCTATAAAGACCAAGACGAACTTATCCAGATACCTACTGAATATGCTGTTCATCATACACATAAAGTTCATGGGTGCATCGATCAACCCAAATGGCATCACTACAAACTCGTAGTGCACGTACCTTATATGAAAGGCATTTTTGTGAATATCCTCATCACGAATCTGTACCTGATGGTACCCCGATCATAGGCCAATCTTTGAAAATATTTTGGCTCCTCCCACCTGATCGAACAAGTCATCAATCCTAGGGAGTGGATAACGGTTCTTGATAGTCATTTTGTTCAACTGGCGGTAATCGATGCACATCCGCATCGTACCGACCTTCTTCTTTATGAACAATATCGGTGCTCCCCAAGGAGACACACTAGGTCGAATATACCCTTTCTCTATCAATTCCTACAGCTGCAATTTGAGTTCCACCAACTCAGGTGCACTCATGCGATAAGGGGCTTTGGAAGCCGGAACTCATCTGGGGGTCAATTCAATGGAAAAGTCTAGGTCTCGTTTCAGAGGTAATCCTGGGATTTACTCAGGAAACACATCCTTAAATTCTTCAAGAACGGGGAATTATTCTATGCATTTCTCTCTATCAGACTCGATGTCTTGGATGTTCACTGCAAACAACTTGCATCCCTTCCTGACGCATCTCTTTGCTTGTAAGGAATATATTTGCCTTACAGAAAATTTCTTTGGAATGCCCTGAACCTTCACATTGTTCCCTTGGCTATCAGTACACAAGATAGACTTGTGTAAGAAATCAAGCATGACATGGTGTTCTTCCATCCATCCCATGCCAATAAGTACATCGTATGATCCTAAAGGTAGGATGTTCAGGTTTACTTTCGTAGGAAAACCATTCAGGTTTACCTCACATTCTTTAACAATTTTTGAAACTTTCCGTTTTGTACCTATGGCTAACTGAACCAACTAATGTTTATCATGTTTTACTTTTCCTAGCTTGCATTTATCAACAATTTTAGGTGAAACATTGCTCCAGCAAGCACCGGGATCAATAAGTATTGAAATAGAAGTGTTCAAGATCTTACCTTCTATCTCAACCATTGTAGCTTGATGATCTACCTATCAACCATCCAATGTTGCATAGATCCACAGTGTTCCAGCTATGTCCTCAATAGTTGGTTCTTCTTGTAAGTTGTGAAATATCACATTGGTCTTGTTCTTACAATCTCAAGCATAATGAGGCCCGTTGCATTTCCAGCACTTGATCTGTAGTGGGATAGCATTGGCTCCACTTGCTATTGGATTTTTAACATTAGCAGCTGATACATAAGGCTTCGTACCAGATTTATTAAAGCTCTTGTTCGCTTGAAATTTGTTATTCTGCTTTCTGTATGGCTGTTGGTTAGACCCAGGTTTGCGGTTATTAGAGAAGTTCTTAGACTAGTCTCGGTTTTAGTTCATGTTGTCCTGCCTTAGTTGTCCATGCTCATAATAGAGCCTAGATTTGTGTAGTGTGGTATCCAAGGCCTTAGGCATGTCGAATTCAATCCTGTCACAAAAACTGGGAGGAAGACATCCTAGGAACTGCTGGATCTTTACCTTTTCTTCTTTGATGTATGGTACATAATGCAACAAATCTAGAAATATGTTAATAAACGCGTCCATAGTCATGGATCCCATGCATAGTTTGTGAAACTCTTTCACTTTCCTATTGAAGAACATTTCCATCATATATTTTTCATGGAAGAATTTTTGGAAGGTATCACAGCATATTTCTCTTAGCTCATCTTTCTTAGTGTGTTTTAAATCTCTCCACCATCTTGTTTCCTTTCCATTCAAGTTATAGATGGAAAGTCGAGCCTTCATCTCACTTGAGTAGTTATAACCTAAAAATATTTACTCAGGCCCAACAACCACTCTTCATCCTTCTCGCCAGTGTTTACTTCACCTTCATAGGTCGGGGCTCTTATTTTCCTAAAGTCCCCTTGAAGACTTTCATTGCTTCTTTTTTTCTTTCTTTGAGGAGAAAGAGAGTCATCATTGGAAGGACTGTGATGATCTCCTTTCGGTGCTTCACGGGTACGTTCCTCTTTTTCTCCTTCTCTTGGGTTGCTGGCATATTTATGGTAAGGTTCTCTTTTGGAACTGTTTGTGGATTGGGTAGGTTTACCCTGCGGGATTCCTCCTGCCATATTTCTTAGTAATGCTTCATTTATTACTTGGTTTTCTTTTCTATCGTTCAGACTGTCTTCTCTGAAACTTTGTAATTCTACTTGAATACTATGTATAGTCTTTAAAATATCAGAATTCATCTCCACCACCAGTTTGAGTGGGGGTGTTCATCCTTCCTTACCAGCTGTTATCTTCCTCAGTGTTCATAAACTAAATTGTTCAATAAAAGTTTCCTAAAGTTTCAAAAATTTTAAATAATAAAAAAATTTCCTGTTAGTAACAAATTAAATACATACTTTATTTTCCTGGCAGTAAATGCTTGGTGCGCTCATAGGTCTCTTAGTATTGAAACTGGGCTCTGATACCACTTGTAATGTCCCCAAAATAAAAAATAAAAAAATATTAGGCTAGTAAAAACTACCCATATAGAACATTATTTGACTTGCGGAAATATATCGTAAATGACGTGTACCATTGTTTACTTATAAGTTGTTATTATGTTCTGTCATTTTACTTTCAGTCATTATTATTGATGTATTTTACTTACGATGTCATACTACTGTTTACTACTTGGTTCTTAAGATTATACATTTGTCGTGTATTGTCGTTACTTGATTATATGCTTCATCCTTTCTGCATAGTCTTACTTGTTATTTAAAAAGTCCTAACTTAACTCTGTTTGTGGAAACAAAGTGGGCGGATTGGCGGGACTCGTTCTCCCATGACGGTCTGAGAGGTAAAATTGTTTACTTATTTGCAAGCTTACTTAGTTCTTCGAACTAAGGCATGTTTTTTATTTCATATGCAGATCATACTTTGTGACAGAGTCTTATTTAAAGAGAACTAAATATCTTGATCCTAAAATACCTACTTCTTGTTGCTACGGTTCCTTACCGACTCGGATTTATAACAAGCTAAATATTGTTTTCCTCAATTTAGCTATCACAGCTAAATTCCTATGTACTACCTACACTTCACTAGGGTTTATGTTTTGTCTTTTATATATTAGTATAATTATGTTCTATGTTTATTTTATTTACAAATATTAACATAACCTATGTTTCCTACTTGCAAGTTAAAAACTTGGCTTCAAAAAAACCAAACCTTTGATTTTTATAAAGGTTTTAATTATTAACATGGAATATTTCATGTGCCATGTTTACTAAGCTTTAAGCTTAGGGAATATGCATTGTAATAAGGCTTTAAGCCTATGGTTTAAACATTCCATACTCTAAGTTCTACTTGGCACACGGTGTAAAGACTTTGGATTGGCACATGATATAATGTATGGATTATACATTACACTAAAACCTTGATATACATTATACCTTGTAATATGATTTTGGGGTGGCACGTTTATATTATATGGTTTGAATCTTAGAGATGGGGTTTAAACCTTACATGTGAATGCAGGCTATCGTTTTTGCAACGATACCAAACTATGGCAAAGTGGGTTTTGGAGTTGATATTGGATACCAGCTGGTTCCATTAATGCACCTTGGTTCTCGTGGCAGCCCAAGATTAGGGCTTGGATCACGATGGACTTTTCATTTCTCTTGCTTGTTTGGAGTTTGGTCTTGGCTCTACGCAGAGGAAATGGAGGTGACCTCCAAGCTTCAAAGGTAAGCTTCATTTGGATTTCATGTGTGTGATTTGTTTTTTTTTGTGGCTCCTTTCGTTGCCATATTTCTCATCCTAGTTTCGGTTGGGTGTTTGCAGGTGCTAAGGGATGGTGAAGAGCAGCGTGGCTCAAGCTCTATCGTTGGTTTGAATGTGGTGCCAAGGTGTAAGTGTTGGGCACCCTATATGGAAGTTAATTAAAACCAACATACAGAGTGTTCAATATAAATTGTCAACCCAGGGAAGTATTTTATTTCAAAGATAATGTGCACTGTATATGCTTAAACACTAAGTAGTTGATATTGTAAATGAATTATCCTACTTTTATGTTCAGCCCAACTCATCCCAAGATCAACTTAATCTAATTTACCTTCTTGAAAATGTAGAATCACAATTACCTACTTACAACCCTTAATCTAGAAAGGAGAGGTTCATAAAATAAACATCTAGAATTACTTTTGTAGAAAGTTAAATCCTAAATTACCCAGCCATCTGAAGATCCATCTCAACTATCTTAATTCAACTTAATCTAGGAATTCAAAGTGCGGGAATTAAGTTCCACAATTATAACTGTAAAGGGATGAACTAAAGAGATCTAAAGAAAACAGCAATTGAAATAACTAGGGATGAACAAGGGTGTTACATCTATCACACAGTTGCATAAGAGAAAGTTAATATACACAGTCGACTGTCACACCACACCACTGCAGTTTACAGGGAATGCAATTACTGGTCATTCAAAGGAACACATAATAAATCGATAGATATTGCAACTACTGTAAATAAATGAATTCATCATAAGATTCACACCACACAGCAGAATAAATAAAATACCTAATTAACTCAACAATCTCTGTAGGAAGGAAAGCCCAACCTTCGCACAGAGATGCTGGAGTTGGCACACGTTTAAACACCGAGATCTGAAGAATCAAACTCCTTGTTTTAAAATGGTGAGATGAACACACAACCTCTGTCACAGCTTATACAAATAAAATCAATTAATCTCCAACCCCTAGCTTAGAATAGTTCCCAGTATTTATACATTTACAGTCATAACTTCTACCCACTGATATCAAGCAGCCATGAAGATCTCTGATCTTCATGCTGCCCCAATTATGATACGATGTTACAACTATGGAAAGATAGAAGCAGAAAATATAGGAAGGTTGTTACTTGAGCCAGCAATCACAATCATGATCAATCTAGAAGATACTCCATCGATTGCAGCTACCCTTGAGTAGCGGTGCACTGTTGCATCTGAATCTGTTGTAGACACCTTTGTACAGCTTGCGTGGAATAGTAGCCTTTGACTGCGTTCTTTGGGAAACGATGGAATAGATGATGATTATGTCAGCAATGGATGTCCATCCCTCTCTCAGCATGTTCATCCTACTACACCTGTATCCTTTACATCTCGATTTATCTTTATAAAAACACCATATGTTAGCATAATTCAAGATATAGAGCCCTGATTACAACAATCATAAGCATTAATAAGATAAGACAATAATTAACCATACCTATATGAATTGAGGGATCAAGTGAAGGAAAACATGTGTTTGGTGTACATAATGGAGTAAGATGAGGCAAAAAGAGGTAGGTAAAGGTGGTCAAAAAGGGGTCATTTCTAGGCCCAACATCTCCCCCCAATTGTCTTGTTGCATGTCCTCATGCAACAACCTCCATTAGTCTGAATCTGAATCTGGAATTGTACTTCATTCATGGAGGGAAGAAAAGTTATATGGGAGTTCAGGCATTCCTTGTTTTTCCAAAAATCCATTATAGACAACCCAATATCTCCAATGCTTCTTTCTTTTTCCTTTGTTAATGAGAAGTCTTCCCTGTACGATTTTGCTAGCCACTAGATGAGAGGGAATTTGAATTTGAGGCCCATCCAATTAACTCCACATTCCTTCATGCATCCAACATATCCCTCAACCCTAGAAAGTGCATGTTTAAAATTCCTGTAACAGTAGGGATTTCTATTTCTCAAGGTTGAAGAGGCAGCCTGCCATCTATGTTGGCTACCTTCCAAAGCCAATTGCTGATGCTTGGAAATCTAACTGACACAGGTAGAGATAACCTTTTCTTGAAGTTCCATCATCTACTGAGTTTGCATGGGAAATGTGAGTCTCTGCTGATGATGAGCAAGGAGACGATGAGGAAGTTGAGGTTCAATAGGGATTTCTATTTCTCAAGGTTGAAGAGGCAGCTTGCCATCTATGTTGGCTACCTTCCAAAGCCAATTTCTATTGCTTGGAAATCTAACTGACACAGGTAGAGATAAACTTTTCTTGAAGTTCCATCATCTGCTGAGTTTGGATGGGAAATGTGAATCTCTATTGATGATGAGCAAGGAGATGACGAGGAAGTTGAGGTTCACTTCAAACCCAAAGGTTAGAGTGGGACTCATTATGAGAAAAAGTTTGGAAGGATATTTCCCATTGTTCATGATTTCTAACAAAGGAAGCAAAATCCTACAGCTGAACATCACCTAAGAACAGCGCAGGATTCGAATAGTGGTCCAAGGGACAAGCCAACTCATGCAAATAAAGCTTACAAAGCAAGTTATGCTCAATAAAATCACTTGCCAGAAATGTTTCCAGAAATTTGGTTGAGGTATCTATTTCATAAGGTCTTCCTTCTTTTACAGCCTTTAGTTTGAACCAAATGAGCTACTCAAATAAAAACGCAGGGTAGGAGGAGGATGGTACTCTAGTACCTAACAATTCCTAAGAAAGAGTATACAGCTAATCTTTTTCCACCTACATGGATTTGAACTTTTTCAACTCCTTCTGTATCTCTTCCCAATGGAGTTTCTTGAACATGAGTTCTTCTACCCATCTTTCCTTTAATTCCCTTATGGTCTTTCTATGTTCAACAAGGGAAACCATCCCTTCTTGGCACCTCTCTACCTGACTCCTCCACTTCCTCACTTCTATTCTTAGGATTGAGAGCTCTTTTGTTAGCCTCTAGATTCCTTCATTCTCAGTATGATCTTCTTTATTAGAATCCAAATTGACAAAATTTTGAGGAAGTTGAGTCCATACCTTATCATCCGATGTTCCAATTTTAACATCCTATACTGCCTACATGGGTACTTCTGAAATAAATTTTGGGGGTGTTGGTTCTTGTGTGACAGCATCCCCTCTTTGAATTTATCCTATAACAACTTCAACCATAGGTGCCTCTAAAACAAATTCTGGGGATGTTGGTTCTTATGTAACAGCATCCTCTCCTTGGAGTTCTCCTACAAAAACTTCAACCATAGGTTCCTTTGAAGCAACTCCCGAGGATGTTGGTTCTTATGTAACAGCATCCTCTCCTTAGAGTTCTCCTATAGTAACCTCAGCAGCTGATTGTGAAGGTGTTGGTTCTTGTGTGGAAACCTCTTCCTAAATTTTAATCTCCTCATCTGCCTAATTGTCAGCTGCAGCTTTGACAAGGAGATGGAAGGCCATTGGTTCTTGTGTAGGAGAGCCCTTCCCTTCTATTTCTTCATCTTGTTGGGGTTGTTCTTGAGTTACTTCCATGCCCTCTGCAATATGGAGTTGTTCTTCGAGAATTTCAGAGTCCCTCGAGGACTGTGATTGCATTTGTTCATCCTCTCCTAAATCCAAATCAAGGATTATATCCATCTTGAGATTGATTTCTTCTTGCTACCTAAGAATATCCACATAAATTTCTGGGGATGTTGGTTCTTGTGTGACAACATCCTGGTTAACTTCATCATTTTCCTACTACTGGGACTCCATTTCTATTAATTCTGTGTCTTGGGATGGTTCAGAAGTCACAACATAGACTTCTTCGTTAAAATCAGGAATATTCTCAGCCTCTGGTTCTTCTGCCCTAATTTGGGTAGCAAATTCAACAAGAATATTTGGGGATGCTGGTTCTTGTGTATCAGCACTCTGTTTATCTACTGCTTCCCTTTGTTGAAGTTGCTCTTGGGAAGCTTCACCATCCTTCCAATCAAATTATCCTTCTTCTTCTAGCTGTGATTGTAATCGTTCATTTTCCCCCTTTTCTATATCAGGAATCATTTATGCATCCCTCACCTCCATCTTAGGTGCTTCTTGTCCGTGTTCTTCCACAGCTGCTGGTATAGGTTGTTGTGTCACAAAGGCACAAACTATTTCTCCACACACGGGGTAGACCACTCTTTCTTCCTCCTCACCATCCTCAGCGGGAGGTGATCCTTCTAATCGATCTACAGCTTCAACCAATGTGTGCAGCTTCCTTTCTACCTACTTCCTGCATGCTTCGTTCCAATTTTCTAGTTCTTTCCAAATTGATTGTACTTATTCTTTTAATAGACCATTTTCATACAAAAGTCCCTCTATTTGAGGTTCTTCTGCAGCCGGTTCCTATGGGGCATCATTTTCTTTGGGTCTCAGAATGGGGAATTCAATCTGTGCTTCTAGGGTTTCCCATCTTTCCTGTGCTGCTTCGGCTGTTGTAACTGACCTAGTTATTTTTCTTCTTATTGGTAGTGATTCTTGTATCTCTTCTTTTGATCTCCTTCTTTTCTTTTGTGGTGCAAGAATATCCATATTTGTAGCTGATGTAGAAGGGATATCTTCTATCTCAACGTTCTCCTGTTCTTCTTCAATCAGAGCTCTCCCCCATTCAGGGGAAGATTCAATGGTCAATACCTCTACGTTTCCTTCTGTTATTGTGGCTCTAACATCCTTGGCTTCAGCTGTCGTGGCATCCAATGCTGCTCCAACTTCAGCCTCTACTGCCAAAGATTCCATATTATTTAATCTTTCCATAGGGTTTTCTCTTGCATTTTCCTCCAATTCCTCTGCTTGGTCATCTAACTGATCATCCGATCCAGTCTCATCTCCCCCCCCCCCAACTAAATTGGAGGGACTCTGATCTTCTTGTTGCTCCTCATCTCCCCCTAAGTGTACATTGGAATTCTCCTCTTGGATTTGAACAGCCCCCAAGAGTATAGGTACTTCTACTTTAGCCTATATTGGAATGCCAGGGAAAAGGGCAGGTTCTTGGTTTATTTCAATTTGACCTGTGAATTTCTCCCATGTTTGGTTACTTTGAGCTGAGGCCCTTAACATTATTAATTTGATTAGGCTGTGGTGGGTAAGGGAGGATTTTGGGTGCTTGGATGTTCTAACAAACCCCGCCATATGGTGTAGGTCATTAAATAGGTAAAATGGAATATTCAATAAGGCCCTATGGCATAGATGAGACAATAGAGGAAGTTCAGAATAATAGACAGTCCGGTACCTACCTTCACAGGTGATATACTTTTTGAGGAATACTGCTACTGGATCCCATGGTCGAGGCAATGATTGTAATGCTATCCCTTGCCTTGACTGATGAATTTTTTCTCCCTCTATCATAAAATCCTGTACTGTAGCAGCATTGGGGGTTCTTTGACCAAACCAAGCTCTTCCCACCTAAGGAAGGCTGGTGAATTCAGCCACTATTCCTTCAAATACTTCTATATGTAACCCCCTAACCTCTGAGTGGGTTTCTATAATATTTAAAGCAAATTGTAGATTTGTCTCTCGATGAAACCCATTTAGGTGTTGGAAGAATTTAGTCCATCCCGCAGCTTCAAAAATGGCGAAAAACTCAGCATTTCTTCTCAGTTCTCACGTATTTGGGGGTTCATGCCGAGTTGGGATACCCATGTTTGTTTGAATTCAAAATTCTTTATCAGTCCCATAGATTGTAGGTCTCAACAATGGAGGTTAAAGCACGGAGTATTCGTGAACAGCTAAGAGTGGAGTTGGGTAAATTCAGAAAGTTAAGAGCATGGAAATGTTTGGAAAATTTATCCCAAATTAGGAAAGGTGGCAATTATCAAATAAGCTTAAATGGCCATTAATTCGTACGAGTGGATAGTTAATGGTATGCGGGTGTAATAATGGGTGCAAAAAGGAAGGCATGATTAATGATGTCAAATCTAGTTAATGCTTAATCAAGTAAATAATCAGAACCATATCTTCATAAATATGCAATGAATGGTGACCTTTGAGGATAGTAAAGCATGTGAAGTGCAGCCATTTAAATTTGATCATTATTGCAGGCATGCTGTAATGATTTTTTCTCTCGACGGACCAAAACCATCTTGTCAATCCTACCAAAAACATAATGAATGTTGTGAGATAAGTCGGAATCACCGACAGCAGGAACTCTACCCAGATCTAGAGGAGTCGCGGACCAAAATTGCAAAGGGTTCTGCTAATATTGGGGAAGTCGCAGCCGCGAGCCATAGAAAAATCAACCAGTTTGGTAGAGTCACAGTCGTGAATCATAGAAATATCAGCGTGGAGTCGCAGCCACCAGAAAAGATAAAAATGGGCAAGAGTGAAACGGAGTCGCAGCTGCCGAAAAAGGTAAAAACATTCAAAATGGAAATAGAGTCGCAGCTGCCGGAAAAGGTAAAAATGTTCAAAATTGAAATGGAGTCAGAGCTTCGCAGGACGGAAAAAGGCACTAGGTTACGATGTTGCAGCTGTGGATAATCGAAAAAAGAGGCAAGGCTTTACGGTGTTGCAGCTACGCAGAATGGGAAAAAGGTCATTATTTTGCAGTGTGGCAGCTGTGCGGAACGGGAAAAAGGTCGTTATTTTACGATGTTGCAGCTGCATGGAACGGGAAAAAGGTCATTGTTTTATGGTGTTGCAGCTCTGCAGAACAGGAAAAAGGTCGTTATTTTACAGTGTTGTAGCTGTGTAGAATGAGAAAAAGGTCATTATTTTACAGCGTTGCAACTACACAGAACGAGAAAAAGGGTGTTGTTTTATGGTATTGTAGTTGTAGGTAAACAGAAAAATAGGCAATTTTTATAGGAGTCGCAACTGTGACTGACTATTCACTGTCTATTTTAGGGATTTTTCTTCTGAAGCAGGAAGTTACAAAAGGAAACCCTTGGTCGTTAGGCCCGATCATGACTATTGCTCCTCAGGTACATCCCTGCACATATTCTTAAAAAAATGGATCAAGCGCAAAGGAAAAATAAAAAATAATAGCAAAAATATCAATTTATCTATGTACAAAAATTTATGTGGGAATCACAGCGATTGTCTAAAGATTGACAGGGGCAGAGAAAGATTCATGCCCTTGTTCTAACTAGTATTCCGAATCAGCTACAATCTGTGAAGTAAATGTGTCCTTCGAAATGGGCTTATGGTACAGTCACATCCTGTGACCATTAGCAAACAATGGTGCATGATTCTCATCAATGGTAACCAGGTGGACTGTACCATTATCAAATACTCTGTCTAGCAGGTATGGGCCCAACCATCTTGTGCGTAACCTACCCTTGAAGTCCCTTTTGAATCTTGAATCATATAATAATGCCTAGTCTCCTTCGTATAAGACTTTCTTTTTTATGAATCGATCGTGCCAATTGGATCTCTGTTGTTGAATTAATACTGCCTGATCCACAGCAACTAAAAGTTTCTCATCAAGTTCATTCAATTGATTCAATCTACTCCTCTGGGATTCAGTCACATCTAAGTTTACCTCCATAGTTGTCTTCAAGGTCTTGATTTCAAATTCAATGGGGAAGACAACACTTTTTCCATACACCAAGTCATAAGGAGAGAAACCTATAGTAATGCACCAAGTAGTACGATATGCCCACAATGCTTCCGGAAGTCTATCATCCCAGTCTCTACGATGGATCCTAACTATTTTGGTAAGGATGGCTTCAATAACTTTGATAGTGCTTTCCACCTGGCCATTGGCCTGGGGATGGTATGGTGAAGCTATCCGATGCTGAATATGGTACTTCCATAGAAAAGCTTCAAATTGACGCAACACAAACTGAGGTCCTCCATCTATAACCACTTCCTTAGGTACTCCAAAACGAGTAAATATTTCACCATACAAGAAATCGATTATAGCCTGGTCATTGGCTTTCACCAAATCCATAGCTTCTACCCATTTCGTCATGTAGTCGGTACAAACCAAGATGTAGTATTTCTGCCTGGAATGATGGTTGATAGGGCCAACAAAATCTAAGGCCCATCTGTCAAAAGGTTCAACCACCAATTGTGGTTGAAGAGGCATTTGATCCAATCTGTTAGGTTGGCCCATCCTCTGGCAGTTGTCACAAGACTGAGCATATTTTTTTGCATCCCTGAAAAGTGTCGACCAATAGTAGCCCATTCTCAGCACCTTATGACATGTCCTCCTATCTACAAAATTTCCCCCACAAGGATCTTCATGCAAGGCCTTCAGAATATGGAATATTTCATCTTCTCTTACACATATTCTGATCTCAAGGTCAGGGCCTATGAAGAAGAGATGACCACCTATCCAACAATACCTAGCACTTTGTTGAATGATTTTCTTCTTTTCTCTTTTTGACAAATGTGCCAGAAGCTTCCCTACATCTAAGTAGTTAGCGACATCTGCATACCAAGGGGAATGAGTTGAAACTGAAACTAAGTGTTCATCTGGAAAAGAGTCCTCAATAGGAATATTATCATCACTATTAGTAACACAAGATAAGAAATCAGCGACAACATTTTCTTTTCTAGGTTTTTCTATAATAGTGATATCAAATTCCTGTAATAATAATAGCCATCTAGTTACCTGAGCATCTGTAACAGGTTTATTCATTAGATACTTGATGGTTGAGTGTTTGGTGTGCACAAAGGTAGGATATCCAGTGATGTAATGTCTGAATTTGTTAATGGAGTAAACAATTCATAAAAACTCCTTCTCAATAATAGTATAATTAAGTTCATCAGGGGCTAAGTTTTTTCGAATATAATAAACTGCATAAGGCGCTTGACCATCATGCTATCCTAAAACTGCTCCAACGATGATATCATAGGCATCTGAAGAAATGTGGAAAGGCAAGGCCCAATTGGGTCCCCTTAGGATGGGAGTTGTAGATAGATTCTCCTTAAGTTTAACAAACGTTGTCTGGCATGCCTCATTCCAAATAAATTGCACATCCTTCATTAATAATGAAAACAAAGGAGAGGCAAGTTTGGAAAAGTTTTCTATAAATCTTTTGTAATAACCAGCATGCCCTAAGAAACTATGCACTTCTTTCTAAGTTCCAGGAGTAGGTATATTTTTTATTACCCTGATTTTAGAGGGGTTTACTTGGATTCCATTAGCAGAGATAAAATGCCCCAACACTACCCCTTCACTCATCTTCATATGACACTTTTCAGTGCTCAAAGATAGGTGGGTCTGCTCGTAGCGTGTTAAAACCTTTTCCAAATTTTTCAATGCTTCTTCAAAGTCCTTGCCATAAGGAGTAAAATCATCCATGAAAATTTCCATACTATCATTAACCAATTCTGAAAAGATGCCAATCGTAGCTCTTTGAAATGTGGTTGGTGCATTGCATAAGCCAAAGGGAAGTACCCTGTATGCAAAAGTTCCCCGGGGATAGGTGAAGGTAGTTTTATCCTAGTCTTCAGGAGCAATCTGGATTTGATTGTACCTACTAAACCCATCTATGAAGGAGAAAAACTTCTTCCCAGATAAGGTGTCAAGTACTTGATCGATGAAAGGCGGGGGAAAGTGATCTTTTTGTGTTGCCTTGTTCAGCTCTCTATAGTCCACACAGACTCTCCATTTACCATTCTTCTTGGGAACTATCACAAGTGGAGAAACCCACTCGCTATCTGAGATGGGATATATAAATCCTGCTTCCAAGAGTTTATGAATTTCTTCCTTCACTATGTCCCTAAGATTGGGATTCATTCTTCGTTGAGGTTGGCACACAGGCCGGGAGTCACTTTTGATATAAATGTGGTGGGTGCACATATTAGAAGGGATTCCCTTCATGTCTGTGTACTCCTAGGCGAATACCCCCTTATGTTTTTTCAAGAGAGTGATTAGGCATTCATGTTCATCCAAATCAAGACTAGGATTGATATTTAGGGTTTTGCTAGACTCTACCTCGACAGGAACACTTTTCAAATTTTTCCACACTAGAACTATGTGAGTATCACTTACTAATGTCTCCTTTGTGATATTTTATTGTTCTTCTTCACCTAGAGTAGCATTCAGGACCTGATAATTTTCTTATTGACAGAAGTGGTTCACTAATGAAAGTATTAATGACATTGTCTTCAGTTTCATCTTTAAAAGTCAAGGCCTTCCCTATCATTAATAATGGTTGAATGCCCTCCTCTTCCTCTTGCTCCATCCATAACGAAGTTTCAGCTTCTAGACTCGGCCAAGCTGGAGGATAGAGAGTGAGGTTCTTTATCTCGGTTCCATTTGATATGCTCATAGACCCAGACCAATAACTGATGCAAGCATCAGCTATAGCTAACCAGGGCCTTCCCAGGATCAATGGGTGTCCTCCTAGCTGTGAATTAGGCTGTAAAACCAAGAAGTCGGCAGGATATTCCCATGAATCAACTGAGATAATGAGGTCATCCAAGATTCCTTCAGGTTTAATAGTGGATCTATATGCAAGTTCTAAAATGGTAGGAGTTGGCTTGAGATTAGTGAGCCCGAGTTTTCTTACAGTTTCAATGGTCAAGACGTTAATTGTTGTGCCTAAATCCACCAGTATGTTGGGTATCTGTGTGCTCCCAATATGCATAGTGACAGTGGGGTTCCCAGTATTGTCATATTTGGCCAAGAGGGTTTTTCCCATTATTAATTCAGATAATTTCCCGATGACATGAACAGTGGGAGGGTCTCTGGGTTTTATTCCTGGTTTCCTTGTACACAGATCCCAAATGGTTCTGGCATAGATAGGTACATTGTGAAGGGCCTGAAGGAGTGGAATTTTGACATAGATATTTTTTAACTCTCCTAAGAGGTTAAATTGAGTTTGTCCCACTGTATTCGGTAGTATTAATCTTTCAAGGTATGGTGGTTCCCTAATCAATTGTGTAGGTTGTGTGTCGATAAATGTGTCTTCTTGTGTTTCAGCTGGTATCTTGGTAGGATTTCCAGTGTCCTCAACAATGGGGATCGCTATATTGGATAAATACTATTGGTTCATCCTTTCTTCAGGCATAGAGGATGGAACATCCTCAATGACCAAAGAATCCACTACCCTCCCTAATCGTAAGCGGATGTCGTTGCAGGGAACCGGAGTAATGGAGTAAGTGGGCATGTTGGCAGTCTCAAACTGATGGATTTCTTTATTATTTGGGTTGGGGTTAGGTTGAGGAGGTAGTTGAGGTCGTATAGGAACATTGGGGACAGCATTATTCTGGAGTTGCAGCTAGGACTGCTGATAAGGCTGAGGATATTGTTGAGGAGGGTATGGTTGATGAGGAAACGTTTGATGTGGAAGTTGTTGGGGAGGTTGGTTATGGGGAAAATGGTTCCCTGGATGGAAGCTTCTCCATCTAGGAGACCAAGAATTTTGTTGGTTTGGTGGCTGTGTCCAAGAGTTCCAAGAGTTAAAATTTTGCATTGGAGGTTGAGAGGGATACCATTGATGGTTAGAATAAGATGAAGGGAATTGTGTATTCATGTGCTGCATATTATTCCAATTATTCATGTTATTCAAAAATGGAAACAAGTCTAGAGCCATACCTTGATTTCGAGGCTTCCATGGCTTTTTCTATGCAATAAAGTAGGTTGGTTCCATATCTGGAGTTGATGCCTGCAGAAGTACCTTCACTTGAGGCAGTGAAGGGCATTCTTTTGTGTCATGATTCAACTCACAAATTTGACACACTTCTACCTTGTCAAGGGGGCATTCCTTCAGAGGATGGTTCTTCCTACATTTAGGGCAGAATATACCAAGTGTGAGATCTTCTACTGCTTGTTTCTACTTTTCCCTCAGGACATATATTTCTGAGGAGATGGAGCTCATCATTTCTTTCTTGAAATTTTTGAGGAGGTTTCCTATTTCTACCTGGGTGGCTCCTCCATTAGATTATTTTTTTGTTCTGTCGAAGACATCATGTTCTAATTTGTCTCATTTGTCCCGTTTGTTGTTTTTGGAAGATCCCCTGGAATACCTTTTGCATAGTTCAATGATCTTTTCAAAGGACTCCTTTGAGATATCCCCCTTTCCTAAAAGGTTCAACGTGTCTAGGAAGTCATCCCTAATCCCATGAAGTAGGATTATTTTGAGCACATATAACCCCATATTAGTCTGTCCAGCTCTCTGCACATTGTATAAAAGCCTTTCAACAAAATCTTCTAGACTTTCATCGTCCCTTTGTACCATTTTAAACAGTTCTTCTCTCTTATCTTTGGTATTGAAATACTCCTGATATTTCTCTAGGAACACCTTTTTCATCTGATCCCAAGTGGTGACAATTCCCCCACCTAGGCTCATGAACCAACGTAACGCATTGTCCTTCAGAGTAGCAGGAAAAAGTTTCAGCTTCTGTGCATTGGTGGTGTAGTCATAGCTGCAACAGAGGATGTCAAATTCAAAAATAAATTCATCCGGATCCTCTGTTGCTTTTCCATAAAAATGAGGCAACATCGATGGCAATATATTTTTCATGGGGGCTATCCCCTCTGGATGTTGAATTGGGAAATAGAGTGTAGAAACCATCCCTTCAAGCGGGGAGTCACCCTCATGATGTTGATTTTCACCCATTGCTTCTTCATGATCTTCTGGATCACGTCTGTTGCTCATGTCTTCTTCTGCTTTATCCTCTCCGTGCTTCCACTAATCATTAAATTTTTTATGGAACTGTGTCCACTCCTATTCTATCACAACCTTCCCGTCAATGTGATATATCAAATCTTGGTCAGTTGATCGCACAGTACTAACTCTTTCTTCCTCCATAGGGATACTCGAGGGTGTTGCAGCTTCTCCTATGTTCTCCACTGTGCTGCCACTCCAGGGGTAACCAAGCTTCTTCTAACAAGTGTTTCCTGATGGCGATCCCCAATAGAATAATTGGTCCTATCAACCATGTCGTGAATGAATTTCCTTCTTCCCAATGTTGTATTTCTCCCACAGCCTCGACCACCTGCAATGTTAGTATTTTGTGGGGTTCTGGGATTTATAGGAATGTCACGTTGTACCCTTCTCGTATTCATGCAACCCAAAACATGAAAACTTAAAAAATGAATAAAAATGAATAGATATAATTACTGGATACAACTACTACTGTAAAGCCCCCAACTGGGCCTCCTTTAACTTTTATATACAGTCAAAAAATTCCCTTCTTGCCAAAATTTCTGTTATGTTCTGTTTGTGTTTTGTTCCTGCTTTTATTGTGTTTCTATTCTCCTTTACTAGTTTTGGCTGTAACGAAAATAAAGTGTTTCCATTTACAAAATTGAACAATTAAAATTCTGTTTTAATTTCATGTTTTCCTTTCTAACTTTTGCTCATTTACATGCCTGAAAACGATATAAAATCTGCATTTTCATTCTTTTCAAATTGGAAAATTTATAAATATTTTTTATCTACTTCTAGCAATTTATTGTTGACTGTGCAGGTAGTAAAGATAATCACAGCATATAAACTTTTGAAATTTAATTAAACAGAATTTTCCAAGGTAGAAACGATAACATACCTGCTGGAAAATACCTGTAGGTAGCTAGTAGCTCCACCTTTGTTGCTGTCCTTGTTTGTCGTTTTTCCTTGCTTTTCCCTGCAGCCAAAAGTCCTTCCCAAAGCTCTGAAACTCAACCAGTCCAAACCAATCTTTCCACCCTGCCAACTGGAAAGGTCTCGCCGACCACCCAGCTCCAAAGGTACCCCTTTGGACCCCCGAGCCCAAACCGAGTACAAGCCCTAAGCTGTTGTATCCCCTCGAAAAAACAATCTCCAACAAAACCCCTTATTTGTAGCTCTACTCTCCCGACCTCTGCTCTCCCCAAAACTTCTCCAAAATCCTAAGGTAAAAAGGATCCCCCTTCTCCTCCCTCCTTTCTCACTCTTATCCCCATGTTTGTCGACCTTTCCTCCCCATTACTACCCCTATCTTCATCATAAATTTATCCACCCTCTTCCATATACCATGTAAGTCCTCGAGCCCTCAACTTGGACTTGGACTCATTTAAATATTTAAATTAATATTAAAAGGTGTTGGTTGGGGTCACTTCTCAACCGTAACTTCTAATTCAATTAAATTTAATCCTTTTATTTAATATAATAATTTTAAACATATCCCTACTCATATTTCAATATTTGACCATTTAATTAATAAATAATAAATGTTATATTTATTATATAGTTTAAACTTGCACGCTTCACCAATTTAATTTAATTAACAGTAATTGTCAATTGATTAATTACACTTACCTAATCATTTAATTAATGGTTTCTAATATTTATAATATGTAAATTCCCTTTAATTATAAATTCACTGATTCAATTTCTCAATTATGAACAATAATCCTATCAATGTAAATCATAACATTATCAATGTGTAATCATATTAATTAAATAAAATTCACTATGATTTAATCGACTCATATACCTATTTCCATTTTAATTACACCTTGGTTTGTAATTAGCTAATTAACAATTATTACTAAAGATAAGCATAGTCTTGTTAAAATTAATTAACATCATTAACACATAATTAATTTAAGGGATCAAGTTACTATCAACTTATTTAACCTTGTAGTTACATTTCAACCCTTAGTCCTAGCTAATTAAACTCATTAACAATCAATCAAGCATTCTAATCAATTGCATTAGTCACTACCTAGGTTAACCATTGCTTTGTTTATTATTCAACCATAATTAATTATTAATGGACAATAATTAACCATTAATCAACATTATTAACCCTAATCATCATTATTAACTTTAATCGACATTATTAACATTGATCAACAATAGTTAATTACTAAACGACAGTAATTAATATTAAGCGACACTAATCGACATTATTACTCAACAATATTTCATGTAATTCATAATATGTAGGTGAGTTATGTAAGCGTAGCTACTGCTTACATTCCTCACGTAAGTACACTAAAAGTAATAATTCACATACATCAATCATAATCAAGGAACTTATTATTTACCGACACATGTTTTAGCATAGTTTACAAGGTATGATCCATTAGCTTACTGAAATCCATGTTACGACAATTCATACATCATTGATTTAGGACACATGCTAATCAAGGGTTTTACACACCTACAGTTAGATCTTGTTTTCACCCCTACTTCACGCTACATCTATCTACCTACATCATTACTAACTTCCACATCCTATCCTATCCTCTGTTGGACTACCCTGGAATGTCAAGTCATGACCGGTTCCAGCTACAACCCATAAGCGGAAGTGCCACATCGACCAAGATTCCCCAGCAGGAAACCACCAGTCATCATCACACACCTTGGGGAGCGCGACGTAGCACAACCCTCCCATGACTCTGGGTTTTGGGGATAAAGGGTGGGTAAAGCCTCCACCCCCCCCTAATGGAATAAGGGACTATGTCTACTCGACATAACAACAGCGTTGCACTTGTACTCGGTCTGTCATCGTATAACCGATCTAGGTGGTTGATTTTCCTGGAACTCTACCCCACCCATGTCATAACATACATCATAATAAACAGCATAATAACCATACGAAAGTAAATAATGCATCACTCGCATACCATTTTATCTTTCGAAGTCCATGTCCCCGAGGCCCTCCCACATCGTAGGATCCAGCTATCACTTAGCCGTTTCAACCTGTAAGTCAGTCCTCGACATACAATATAGGATATCATGCATAATCCTCGATATGTACACATATATCTCATCATAACATGACAATAATAAACTCATTCATTCGCCATGCACCTGGCATAACATTCATTATTTCAACATATATCTGTAACAGTATCCACGTACCCATCATTCAGTAATTTCCATATATTTGACATAATTAACACATGATACATATCTAAACATGACTACCGATCATAATACTATCATCACACACACACACATATATATTGGCAAAATAATAGAACCATATGTCCAGAGTGTCATCAAACCGACGAGGTCTCACAATCAAACAAATACAACATATAATAGTAGTTCAGGTAGAAATGTCAAAACGGGGTGTTACATACACCCACCCTTCAGGAAACTTCATCCTAAAGTTATGATCAAAATAATGTGGGATAATCACGATGCATATTCTCTGCGTCCTCCCAGGTAGCAGACCCCGGGCTATATCGGTCCCACTGGACCTTAACTTGGTCCACCAAACGGTGCCTCAACTGTTTAACCCTGCGGTCCAATATAAGTAATGGTTCGACCCTGATGGTTCCCTCATCTGAAACCTGCAGTTCCTTCCAATTTATTTTATGTGACTCATCAGCTACATAATGTCGTAAAACAGATACATGAAAAACATTATGAGTTTTGTGCAAATCGGGTGGCAGCACAAGACGATACGCGACAGGTCCAACCTTTTCTAAAATTTCAAAGGGTCCTATAAATCGTGGTGACAACTTTGTCCCTTTCCCAAACCTGATGGTACTTTTGCTAGGCCTGATGCAGACGAACACTGCATCACCAACCTTATAGCTTCAGTCAACCCTATGCGCATCGGCATAACTCTTCTGCCTATCATGTGCTTCCTTTAACCGTTGTCTAATATGAACAACCTATTCTTCCATCTCCTGAATCAACTCAGGTCCTATAATTACTCGATCCTCTAACCTTTCCCAACACAATGGTGTCCTGCATGGCCTTCCATATAAAGCTTCATATGGAGGCATCCCAATTGAGCTATGGTAACTGTTGTTGTAAGCAAACTCCACCAAAGGTAAGTGCTTTTCCCAATGAGTTTGTTGATCCATGACATACATTCTAAGCATGTCCTCCATCACCTGATTCACTCTTTCTGTTTGCCCATCTGTCTTTGGATGGTAAGCAGTGCTTAGGTTCAACTAAGTACCCAACGCCGACTGCAAACTCATCCAAAACCTGGATGTAAACCTGGAATCTCTATCCGATATAATCTTCTTGGGAAACCCATGGAGACGAACAACTTCATTTATGAACACACGTGTTACATCCGTGACATCATAGGTCTCCTTAACTGGAACGAAGTGAGCAGTTTTGGTCAGTTTGTCAACGATGACCATAATGGAATCATGCCTATGAGAGGTAAGAGGAAATCCCACCACGAAGTCCATGGAGATAACCTCCCACTTCGATATAGGAATGTCATGCGGCTGTAACAGTCCTGCTGGGTGGTGATGATCAGCTTTTACCTGCTGACACTCAAGGCACCTAGCGACAAATTTGACCATGTCGCTTTTCATCCCTTCCCAAAAGAAGAGTTGCTTCATGTCTGCATACATCTTCTTTACACCCGGGTGCGCACAATACACTACTCTGTGGGCCTCCTTAAGGATAGTCTCTCTAATATCTCCCTCCTCAGGAATGTACATCCTCCCTTGATACCATAGCAAACCATCGGCTTCCAACTCATAGCCTTCAAACTTTGGTCCCACCAGTTTCCCATTCTGGAGTGCCGCTGTGACCTTTAGGTACCAACTATCTCTGAATAGCTGCCCTAAAATTATTTCCCTCAAATCCACCTTCAAAGGTATAAGAGAGAAAAGTCTTGGTTTTCTGCTTAAGGCATCCGCTACCACATTCTCCTTCTCTTTGATGTAGGAAATCCCAAAATCATACTCGCTCATGAATTCACTCCATCGCCTTTGCCTAGCATTTAGGTCTCTCTGAGTGAAGATGTACCTTAAGCTTTGGTGATCAAACTTGAGCTCAAAGCTTCGTCCAACAAGGTAATGTCTCCAAAGCTTCAAAGCTAACATCACTGCAGCCAACTCTAGGTCATGAGTAGGGTAATTCTCTTCATGTGGTTTTAGCTTTCTCGACGCATAAGCTATTACCCCACCTTCCTGCATCAATACTGCACCCAAACCCTGCCTTGAAGCATCGTTGCAAACTGTGAATTCCTTCTCCATATCTGGAACTCGTAGAATTGGTGCACTTGTCAATAGTCTTTTTAGCTCGGCAAATGCGGCATCGCATTCATCTGTCCATTCGTACCTAGCGCCCTTACGTTGTAGGGTAGTTATGGGTTTCACAATTTTTGAGAAACCCTCAACAAACCTTCTATAATACCCGGCTAACCCCATGAAGCTCCTTACTTCATGTGCATTCTTTGGCACGGTCCAATCCATCATGGCCTTCACCTTTTCAGGGTCAACAGAAATTCCCTCACTGGAAATTATATGCCCTAACTAATGGATCTCCTTCTGATAGAACGAACATTTGGACAACTTACCATACAACTGATGCTCCCTTAAGCATGACAACACTATTCGCAAGTGTTCCTCGTGCTCCTATTCATTCTTGGAGTAGATGAGGATGTCATCCAAGAAGACTTGCACAAACTGATCTAAGTATTTTCGGAACACGCTATTCATGAGACTCATGAATATAGCTGGGGCATTGGTCAAACCGAAGGGTACCACCACAAACCCGTAGTGCCCAAACCTTGTTCGAAAAGCAGTCTTAGGTATATCACTTTCCTTAATCCGTAGCTGGTGGTAACCTGATCGTAAGTCAATCTTTGAGAAGACTATCGCCCCTTTCATTTGATCAAAGAGATCATCAATTTGAGGTATCGGGTACCTATTCTTTACGGTGGCTCTATTCAAATCTCGGTAATCTATACAAAGACGCAAGGAGCCATCCTTCTTCTTCACAAAGATTACTGGCACACCCCAAGGTGAAATACTTGGTCTGATGAGCCCTAGATCTAGCAATTCCTTCAACTACATTTGCAACTCACAAAATTCTGGGGCCGTCATCCTGTAAGGTGTCTTCGATGTTGGCTCTGCACCGGGTTTTACCTCAATGGTAAAATCAAGTTCCCTCTTAGGAGTTAACCCAGGTAATTCCTTTGGAAATACATCATTGAACTCGGCTTAAACTGGATAGACATCAAAGGAGGGTCCCTTCTCACTGTTTACTGCTTCAACAATGTACGACTGGCATCCCTGTCACATACATCGCTTTACGTTCATCGTTGATATGAAACATAGGGACACCTTCCGTTTGATACCCTGTATCTTGATGGCCTCTCCATTGTCATTAATGCAAAGAACCTTCTTTCCATAACAGTCCAAGAAAGTTCGATGTTCCTCAATCCAATTCATACCGATGATGAGATCATAAGTTTCGAGAGTGGTGACGTACACTTTGACTTGTGTAACACACACCCCGAGATCCACCACACACTTATCGACACTAGGTCCTACTGCTTGCTTTACCCCTGAAGCCATTTCAACTAAGCTGAAATCATCATGTTCGTAGGCTACCAACCCACATTTGTCTAATGCATATGGAGAAATGAAACTATCAGTAGCGCAGGATCAAACAATATTCTAAGCTTGACATTATTGACCGTACCTGATGATTCCACCACAGTGGATTGGTGTTCTGCTTGATGGTTGTTTACTGTAGCCGAGATCTGATGCCTACTACCCCCACTCCCCATTGGAGCTTTTCCTTCTCGCTGCACTGTACCGAATCATCATTCGGGACAATCACGCTGGTAATGTGGACCTCCACATCCCCAACAAGCAACCTGTAATGGAGTGGGTGAAATAACCTGTTTAGACCTTTGATAGGGGATCCTCCCCCTAGGACCCCTTCCTCTACCGGCTGATCCCTTGAAATTCCTCACACCCTGGTGAGTTCCTGTGGCTAACTGGGGCACCGCCCTAGTTGCCACTGATCTATCTACCGCTGCAAGTCTTGGTGTGCTCCTGTTCCTGTAGGGAGGTGGCCTCGCATATCCTCCCCGAGGGTAGCTTTGAGGGGCCTTCCCCGCAAACCCTGACTATTGAGAGTTGAATGACCTGATGGGCTTTGCACCCAACATCTCCTCAGTGTAACGAGCACAATCTACTGCTTCGACGGCCGAAGTTAATTTCCACATCCGTACCTGAGCCGTGATATTGGCATTGAGCCCATACACGAAGCACTCAACCTGGCGTTCATCATTGTCCAAGTAAGGGACATACTTCACTAACTCCCTGAACCTCTCTTCATACTCCTCCACCGATAGATTCCTTTGTACCAAGGCATGAAGAGCCCCTGCTTGTTCTTCCTGGTAGGATGCGGGTAGGTACTTCCCTTTGAATTTTTCCACAAACAGTTCCCATGGAACCGTGTCTGGGGTAAGGTGTAGCTGCCTTTCTTGGTTTCCCTGCCAGTTCAAAGTGGCCACCTTTAGTTGAAATATGGCCAGTTTGGACTTGGACGTGGAGGTGTACTCCTGCAAGGTCAAGCACTTGGTCATCTCTTCCAACCACGACTCTGCTCATATCCATGATCGACCCCCTGAAAATTCTGGAAGCCTTATCTTCTGAAGTTCCCTCTTGATATCCTGGTGCGGATTTCTTAGTACTGTATTCACTTCTACCACAGGAACTTCCTCCCTTAGTGGAGGGGCATCCACTTCTACCTCCGAGGTAGCACTTCCTCTCTGTGCTAGTCCCCTGAGTGTTTCGTTTATTGCTTCCAACGAGCACAGTATAAGGATGGTCTCTGGCGATGGTGCTGGCACATTCGGCTCAGGTAACGCCGTAGCTTGACCTCGCCCCCGACCTACTCGCGTTCTTACCATGTTTATCCCTGCTACATGAAATAATAAAATAATTAGCATATGACGAAATCATGACTAATTTACCATCAAACTCAACAATTAATTGAAAATGCGTCATGACTAATTTATGAGCGTTTACTCTAAGAGCTATAGTTCAGGACGTTTCGATCAGGCCATCTTGAGGCCACCCGATACTAGATATACTGCAGTAATTCTATGTAGGTGTAGGTATTGGATTCCACACAACCCTCATCGAGTCGCCATCAACTCTTCAAGATATTCATTTAATGTTTATTGCCCCGCTCTCATTAACAATTAATAATTTAATAATTTACTAATAGAATAACCTAAGTTTTAAGTCTAGCATCGTGTTTACCCAACATTTTGTCATGAAATAGAATCCGTGTCCTAGCGATCAGCTCGTCATGTTGGTCTCCGTGGTATCTCATTTTCAAGATTCTGTGTCGGTCTTGCCCCTTCGACTATACGTCGAAGTTTCGGCAAGGAGCATTTTTAAGAAGAAAAGCTAATCATTAACTATATTAAGTCTTAACTATAGTAATGATTAATTAATACATATAATAAATCCATATGCTCAAGAAATGCAATTAAATGATCTTACAATTAACTTGTAAATTTTAGATATAATAAGGTTAATTTAAACAATTAATTAGTTAACCATATTAAATTAACCTTAAATAAGGTTACTCTCATAAATAAATGAGTTTAAATTTTAACCCTTTAAATTAACATTACATCATCACTTATACTATATATTATATTTGATCCTATAATAGTATTTAAATAAAATTTCCATTAATTAACTAATTCTATATTTACGAGCCCTAACCCTAAACCTTACCTCCCCACTTGGCCATCTGGCATGAGGGCCACCTGTCATCATCCCGACTTCCCAACAATCACCCCAACCTCGATGCTGCTTGTTAAAATGGGGCTCCGCCCCCCACACTCAGTCATTTTCCTTCCCATTTTTTTTGATATCGAGCTCTGCAACTAGGTAAAGGAGCTCAACAACTCGGCACTCATTCCTGGGCTCGGCTTTACCCTTCTTAGCTCGGCTCAGGTCGGCTATTGTGCAGGTGGAACCTCTCTTTCTCCTTATTCTTTATTAATTTTTATTCTTTATATATATTCATAGTCCACCACGTCCCTCTGTTCCCACTGGAAGTTGCGGCTATGGCCGGCAGGCTACCAGGCCACCTGCTAATGGGATTCTCTCAGCCATAGAACTGCCCTTCGATTAACAAGTGGGCATAGCTGTGTGTTTTTTTTGTGTGTGTGTGTTTTGTCCTGGCCGTAGGCCACTGCAGCCTGGGCGTAGCCCGGCCGGCACGGCTGGCAACGATTTACAGCAGATATTTTCCCGCCTGCTAGTCCAACTTTATCTGATAGGTATCCACTATTACACAATTGTATATGTTGTGCAGTATAAGCCCTGTTCTTAACTCTAGTGTAGAGCAGATGTTCTCTTCTTCAACCGTATTGCTCATGGGTTGAAAATAATTTTTGATAATAAGGGATTGGTTCCTACAACTTCTGGTTTTTACATGCCTACCTGTAGCCTGCTGTACATGCTTATTCTGCCGTTGCGTAGTAGATTCGTCATATATTCATAGGAAGAACTTTTGCGTTTGGAAAAATCAGGTAAGATGCTTCCATTAAAAGTTTACTGCGATTAAAGCTTTCTTTTGCAAGGGTTGTGAGTTCAGATCGAAAGGAACTAGGTCAATTAATTAAGGCGTAGAGATGAAATCAATGTATGTAGGACTTTTTGTTCCTTTTCATTATATTTCTGAATAATGCTACAATTAATCCTTCTTCCACTGACCCCTTTCTCTTCTTTTAAATGCTCAACAAACTATGCGTTGATGTGAAGAAATGAATTTTGTTTGCCAGTGTTTTGTTTTGATAGAATGGTGACCAATACCATCTCCAACGACCATCCCAGACTGACGAGGGCACCCTTGCACCTTATTACTTGTCGTGCACTCAGCTTCCAGCTGCACAACGTTCTGCGTCCAAGAAATCGTGCAAGAATACGATCAACATCAAATTGAATAGAGATCAGAGGATGGGACCGAAATATGTTTTGTTTTCATAGCAATACTGTAACTTGTTGATATAACATGACTACAGTAAGGTATGCTGCAACCCAAAACCTTGTCCCCTAATGCATGCAACAACCCTAAACCCCAATTTTAAAGCCCTGGCTAGCGCATGAATTGTACTGTAGATTTCGAGATTTATTCATTTTTCAGTTCTCTGTGATTTCATGTTAAATTATTTATTTTTAAATTATCTGCAGAATCAGAGATTTTAATTTTTTTTTTTTTTGGTACTGCCAGAAAAGTCTGCCGCTATATTAAGCGGGTTTGACAATCCGGCCCAGAAGAAATTGAAAAAAATAATAAAAGAAACTTCAATTTATTTGTTTACTCAGTATTGTGAGATTTACTATAGAATACAATAAGGTATTTCTAGGATTTGTGAGATGAAGCGTTACAGTTTTACAGTTTTGATCTTTAAAAAGTTGTACATTACAAGTATATGTTTTAGCAGATCAGTTGGAATAAATTTCACATTTCAATTATTATAGTAAAAGGAAAAGCTCGCTAATTAATCTATCCAAGGTCGGTTTTATCTTACAGGAGCAGGTTTATGATATGCTAATTATTGATCTCGTTTACATGTTTGACTTGCTTATTTTTATTTTTTTTAGAATTGTTCTCATGTCTATAAAGCTTCCTATCCATTGCAATTTCTGTTTTGTAAAGGTAATCTAACTAATACAGAGATTTCGATAAGAAAAAGTTTCATACAGTTTCGTTTCCATAAGATAATTTTCAATTTCAGGCACCCAAAAGCCAATACAAATATCAATTGCGAGCCCTCTGGTTCCATATTTGGAACCATGGCTCTGATACCATATGTAAAGCCCCCAACTGCGTCTCCTTTAACTTTTATATACAGTCAGAAAATTCCCTTCTTGTCAAAATTTCTGTTTTGTTCTGTTTGTGTTTTGTTCCTGCTTTTATTGTGTTTCTATTCTCCTTTACTAGTTTTGGCTGTAAAGAAAATAAAGTGTTTCCATTTACAAAATTGAACAATTAAAATTCTGTTTTAATTTCATGTTTTCATTTCTAACTTTTGCTCATTTACATGCCTGAAAACGATATAAAATCTGCATTTTCATTCTTTTCAAATTGGAAAATTTATAAATCTTTTTTATCTACTTCTAGCAATTTATTGTTGACTGTGCAGGTAGTAAAGATAATCACAGCATATAAACTTTTGAAATTTAATTAAACAGAATTTGCCAAGGTAGAAACGATAACATACTGGAAAATACCTGTAGGTAGCTAGTAGGTCCACCTTTGTTGCTGTCATTGTTTGTCGTTTTTCCTTGCTTTTCCCTGCAGCCAAAAGTCCTTCCCAAAGCTCTGAAACTCAACCAGTCCAAACCAGTCTTGCCACCCTGCCAACTGGCAAGGTCTCGCCGACCACCCAGCTCCAAAGGTACCCCTTTGGACCCCCGAGCCCAAATCGAGTACAAGCCCTAAGCTGTTGTATCCCCTCAAAAAAATAATCTCCAACAAAACCCCTTCTTTGCAGCTCTGCTCTCCCAACCTCTGCTCTCCCCAAAACTTCTCCAAAATCCTAAGGTAAAAAGGATCCCCCTTCTCCTCCCTCCTTTCTCCCTTTTATCCCCATGTTTGCCAACCTTTCCTCCCCATTACTACCCCTATCTTCATCATAAATTTATCCACCCCCTTCCATCTACCATGTAAGTCCTCGAGCCCTCAACTTGG
>LPNX011122914.1:204571-305600 GCA_001517045.1 Pseudotsuga menziesii
CTTTTCACCCCTACTTCACGCTACATATATCTACCTACATCATTACTAACTTCCACATCCTATCCTGTCCTCTGCTGGACTACCCTGGAATGTCAAGTCATGACCGGTTCCAGCTAGAACCCGTAAGCGGAAGTGTCGACCACATCGACCAAGCTTCCCCAGCAGGCAACCACCAGTCATCATCACACACCTTGGGGAGCGTGCCATAGCACAGCCCTCCCATGACTCTGGGTTTCGGGGATAAACGGTGGATAAAGCCTCCACCCCACCCTAATGGAACAAGGGACTATGTCTACTCGACATAACAAGAGCATTGCACTTGTACTCGGTCTGTCATCGTATAACCGATCTGGGCGGTTGAGTTTCCTGGAACTCTACCCCACCCATGTCATAACATACATCATAATAAACAGCATAATAACCATATGAAAGTAAATAATGCATCACTCGCATACCATTTTATCTTTCGAAGTCCATGTCCCCGAGGCCCTCCCACCTCGTAGGATCCAGCTATCACTTAGCCGTTTCAACCTATAAGTCAGTCCTCGACATACAATATAGGATATTGTGCATAATCCTCGATATGTACACATATATCTCATCATAACATGACAACAATAAACTCATTCATTCACCATGCACCTGGCATAACATTCATTATTTCAACATATATCTGTAACGGTATCCACGTACCCATCATTCAGTAATTTCCATATATTTGACATAATTAACACATGATACATATCTAAACATGACTACCAATCATAATACTATCATCACACACACACATATATATATCGACAAAATAATAGAACCATATGTCCACAGTGTTGTCAAACCGACGAGGTTTCACAATCAAACAAATACAACATATAATAGTAGTTCAGGTAGAAATGTCAAAACGGGGTGTTACAACTACGGTGTCTAATAATTATCTTTCCCCGGAAATGGCGCCAAAATGTTGGGCACCCTGTATGCAAGTTAATTAAAGCCAACCTACAGAGTGTTCAATATAAATTGCCAACCTAAGTAAGTGTTTTATTTCAAAGATAATGTGGATTGTATATGCTTAAACACTAAGTAGTTGATACTGTAAATGAATTATCCTACTTTCTTGTTCATCCCAACTCATCCCAAGATCAACTTAATCTAATTTACCTTCTTGAAAATGCAGAATCACAATTACCTACTTACAACCCTTAATATAGAAATGAGAGGTTCAGAAAATAAACATCTAGAATTACTTTTGCAGAAACTTAAATCCTAAATTACCCAGCCATCTGAAGATTCATCTCAACTATCTTAATTCAACTTAATCTAGGAATTCAAAGTGCAGGAATTAAGTTCCACAATTATAACTGTAAAGGGATGAACTAAAGAGATATAAATAAATTAGCAATTGAAAGAACTAGGGATGAACACGGTTGTTACAACTATCATACAGTTGCATAAGAGAAAATTAATCTACACAATCGACTGTCACACCACAGCACTACATTTTACAGGGAATGCAATTACTGGTCATTCAAAGGAATGCATAATAAATCGATAGCTATTGCAGCTACTGTAAATAAATGAATTCATCATAAGATTCACACCACACAGCAGAATCAATAAAATACCTAATTAACTCAGCAATCTCTGTAGGAAGGCGGGCCCAACCTTCGCACAGATATGCTGGAGTTGGCACAGGTTAAAATGTCGAGATTTGAAGAATCAAAGTCCTTGTATTAAAATGGCGAGATGAACACACAACCTCTGTCACAGCTTATACAAATAAAATCAATTAATCTCCAACCCATGGCTCAAAATAGTTCCCAGTATTTATACATTTACAATCATAACTTCTACCCACTGATATCGGGCAGCCATAAAGATCTTTGATCTTCATGTTGCCCCAATTACGATACGTTGTTACAACTATGGAAAGATAGAAGTGTAAAATATAGGAAGGTTGTTACTCTAGCCAGCAATGACAATCATGATCAATATAGAAGATACTCCGTCAATTGCAGCTACCCTTGAGCAGTGGCGCACTGTTGCACTGAATCTGTTGTAGCCTGTTGCAGCCACCTTTGTACAGCTTGTGTGGAATAGTAGCCTTTGACCATGTTCTTTGGGAAATGATGGAATAGATGGCGATCATCTCAGTAATGAATGTCCATCCCTCTCTTGGCATGTTCAGCCTGCTATACCTGTATCCTTTACATATCGATTTATCTTTATAAAACCAAAATATGCTAGCATAATTCAAGATATGGAGCCCTGATTACAACAATCATAAGCATTAATAAGATAAGATAATAATTAACCATACCTATATGAATTGAGGGATCAAGTGAAGGAAAACATCTATTTGGTGTACATAATGGAGTAAGATGAGGAAAAAAGAGGTAGGTAAAGGTGGTAAAAAAGGGGTCATTTCTATACCCAATAGTAAGGTAAGCCTTGCCAAACAAGCCTACGCTTGTTGTCTCTTGGCCTGTCTTCATTTTGTTTCGACATTTGGTTTAGGGATTCTCTATGGGGTTTTGATGAGCCTTTGGGCCTATGTTAATAGACTTGGGTTTTTTATAAATGTTAAGGTTGTTAAGATGTGGAGCGAATCTTAGTGCCCTTATAGGATTGGAGTAAATATATATCATATTTATGAAATGGAAATGGAAATGGTTATTACGCTTACTGGGTATGTGTTGATTTATTGCCGTGCTATTTGTTTGCTCTGTGGGTTAACTATGGCATTTCTCCTTCGTTAATGGATTGTGTATAAATGGTTTTAATTAGATCTTGGTTGTAATAATTGAAAGCGCATGGGTTGAGGCCATGCCGTGTATGGCATGAGCCCTCCCATGATTGCTACAATATCTTGATTTGTCCAATCCCTTACTATGTCGATTTAATTTTATGAGTCGTAGCTTAGCTTATGTAGATGTTGCGCATAGCTTCATATGGTTGTTTTATTTGTTATTATTTGATTTAGTATGTAAGGTAAATTGGGACAAAGACATGGGTACAAACCCATAATGGCTTTCGTCGTTGTAGACTTCCTTTTTCATGAACTGTGTATTTGATTAAAAAATAGTGGTCGAGGTCGTGCTATATCGTTGGGTAGAATCTAAGGTCTTACAACCTCGCTGTAGAGAATGTATTTGATTTGTTATTTTAAGCCAGCATAAATATTGTGTAAAGCATGGCCAGGATTATTGTAAACAATTACTCCACAGGGTTTGAATCCTATTCATGGTTGATGTAATGAGTTGTATTTTTAATTATAGATGTGAGTTAGGCTTGTATTCCCATAGGATTCAATTCATGTTCCCATTGTAATTATTTAGAACTGTGTAGAGATTTTTATATGGTTTATAAATGAAAGCGTTTCTTGTGTGATATGGTGTTTAATTCGTTATATGGAAAGACTTGCAGAGTTATGTAATTTGTTACTGTTTGTGTATATATGTTATGGTTGTTTTAAAGAGGCCTGTGACTTGGGTTGGTGAACCCACAGGGGTCGATACCATGACCTCTGTATTACAGATTTCTTTAATTTGTTTTACTTGGTTAATTTATATGTGATTGTTTATGAGCGATATTAGATGGGACCTTTAAATGATTTATGCATGTGATTATAATGTTATTTATTTTAAATATTAGGACTGTGGATTTAGTATAGGAACAGAGATATGTATCTTGGACCAAAAGAATGGTTATGATACTTCTTGTTCATTTATTTATGATGATGTTATTTAATGGCATGATTTAGTAGTTAGCATATAATTAATGGTGCAGACCTTGAAAGGTCTTTAATGGTTTATTGATCTTAGATTTCAATGTAGAATAATTATAGATAGCCTTCATATTTTTTTATGTTTGATATCTATATATGTTTATATCTATACATAGTAGTTCAGTTTGTAGATAGTACCTTAGGTTATCTAGATTGTAGGTTTATATAGATATATATATATATATATATATATATATATATATATATATATATATATATATGTATGTATGTATGTATGTATGTATGTATGTATGTATGTATGTATGTATGTATTTAAAACTTACTTCTAATATTAATCTATTTTAAATCTACAAAATGTCTCTACTAACAAATGGAATATGTCAGTAGATTAAGCAAGGTTAAAAGAACAGCTAAACGTGGTCTTACCAGGTTTGTTCTGATGGTCTTCCTTTCCCTCAACGCGATCCTGCTCCAATGCAATTCCAACCTGCCATGAAACTAGTCAGAGATTAGAAATTGTTGCAGTTAATAAAAAATAAAAACAATTAGAGTATACACTACAGGGAATGGGGCTCATACCTAAGAAAACATGATAACCCTGTAACCCACCACCCATGCCTCTGCCAACGAAAACACCAACCAGGGAGCTCGCTCCCCTCATCCAACTTAGTATGCAAAATAGGGCTTTGAAACCATATAAAATCGCATTTTGTGCCTGAGCAAGCGTGGGAGGTGACCACGAGGCCTCCACATGGCCTTCATTAAAGGCTTCAACTACTCCGACTAAGATTGAGATTTTCACCCACTTCCTATAGTTGTAATCCCCTTCTTGTTTACAAGTGTGCATGCATACATACCCTTAGATTTAAGGTTTAACACCTTTAGTTATTGATCAATTTACTTCTTTAAAAACCATACACTCATGATAGGGTTGATACCTAGCACCTAAAAACAAAGGTGTTCCTCTTGTATTAGTTCATAACGAACTAAGTAAGCTCGGGTTCATAAGAGACCTTCATACCTTTTCGTTGAGTTGTTAGGTAAATCCATCCACTCTTTTCCTTTAGGTGCAGAGGTAAGATAACCACAACTTTTTAGCTCAAACAAGGCTAGGTCAAATGTTAAGTCAAAACATCCATTATAAACAAGTAGGAATTAAGTAGATTCTAAATCACACGAGAAACATCATTAAACAAATAAATGACATAAATATACAAGAAACATCAGTATACAAATAAATGACATAAATATCACTGTAACAAAATAGAATACCATGTATTAATCTACGAAAGGAATCGATACCAAAAATACAAGTATCTCTTTTAATAAGATTACACGATGTTGAAGTTAATTTTAGATGACCCTTAGATCTTAATAGTTTTATTGACCATACAAAAAAAAAATTACGGATTTAAGGGACACTACACTTACATGAAAATGATGATGATGATGAAGTATATGGAAATGATAGTGAGGATGTTATCATTGATGATGATGATGTGGGAATCATTTTGAGGTTTGGAATATCCTAATGTATATTGGGTATTGGGCTATTTCATCATCATCATCATCATCGCTATAATCATTGTCTTCATCATCGGTTCCATCATGATCATGATGATTATTATATTCATCTGTATCATCATTTCCATCATCATCGTGATGATTATTATATTCATCGTCATCGTCATCATTTTCATGGTCATTATCTGTACAACCATGGCCCCTTACCCTTATAAGAAATTGTTGATGTATAAGTGAATGATTTATGTCCCCAAAAAATGGCATGAGTCTTCGAAGCAATTTTTTATGTCATTTTCATCATTGTCATCATCGTCATCATCATATAACCATTGTCATCATCATTGTGCAATCATCACCATCATCCATGTTAAATTGGTTCGCATTCTCGTTGACACTGTCATATCCATATTCATCATCGTCCTCATCTCCATACTTGATTCTTTTATAATTTGTCAATGGCCTTTTACAACCAACCATACTTACATTTGTTGTTTTCGATTATAAATCTCTGCATGTCAATAATATGATTCCCTTGTTGCATTTATTTCTAATCCAATCTGATCATATTTTCCAACCTTAACAATCAAATCTAATTTTATTGCTAAGAATGTAGTTGGTAGAGTGAAAAAAATATAATTTCTCTACAACCTCTAATATTACAATGTGCACAATCATGGTAGTAAGTTATGCATGCTTTAAATGGTAACCATATCCCACTGGAAGGTAATATTTTCCCTATATAGGCCATGTATGATAGCATGGGTCCTTTTCCATGGCCCACGATTCCTAAAAAAAAAAATTACAGCTTAAGGATCTAGATTTCAATCTAGAACATGGATTGGGGCATGAGAACCAACCCTTGTGTTAAAAACCTCTAAATTGACACAACATCTTCCTCGCATGCCAAAGATTCTTGATACTAGCCATGTTCGGTAGCCTCGGACCCTAAACATGGTCTATGAGCCCCATAAGTAGATAGCATGGCCTAAGACACTGGATTTTTTCCTCACATTATGCCCTCATTGCCGGTGTCATCATAATTTTCATTACCATCACCATTTTCATTATCATCACATTTATATCATCATCATCATTGTCATCATTATCATCATTGTCATTTTCATAATCGTCAGTATCATATAATCACATTATCATCAATTCCATCTACATCATCGTCATTATTAACTTCTTCTTCATCATCATCACCATCATCATCATCATCATTATCATCGTCGTCATTGTCATCAGCATCATCATCGTCATCGTCGTTGTCATTATCCACATCACCATTCATTATCATCACCATTGTCATTATCATCAGCGTCATTTTCATCTCCATCACCATATAATCACATCATCAGCATTCACTTTTTCTTCATCGACATTGTCATCACCTTCACTCTCATCATTTTCATCATTGTCATCATCAGCATTGTCATTGGCATTAGCATTTCCATCTTCATCATCCTCCTCGTCATCATTATTGTTTTCATCTCATCTCCATTTAATCACACCATCGAAATCCTCGTGTACTTTCTCATAATCATCATCATTGTCATCATAGCCATTGTCATTATCATTTCATCGTTATCCTTATCCATGCCATTGTTACTGTCATAATCATCAATGATAATGATGACAATGACCAATGATAATGATGATGATGATGATGACAACGTTGATGATCGTGATCATGATCATTGATCATTATCATCATGATAAACATAGTGATCATTGTCAATGTCATTTCCATCATAATTATCATCATCATCATAATAGTCATTTTTTGATCATATTCATATGATCACATCATCATCACCATCACCATCAGTGTCTTCATCATTGTCATTGTCATCATCATCATTAATGTCATCTTCATCGTCATCATTCATGTCATTGGTGGTGATGATGATCGAGACAATCATGATGATTACCTAGATGATGACAACAAAGGTAATGATTATTATGATGACAATGATGGCGTTTTAAGAATTGGGAAGATTCACTAAGTTCATTGGCATCGCCATCGTCATAGTCATTGTCATCCTCCTCATCATCATCATCATTGGTGTTGTCATCATAACCATCGTCATTTCCATTATCATCATAATTAGCATTGCATGTCATCATTGTCATTTTCATCGTCATCATCATGATTATCGACATTGTCATTAAATGTTCATAGAACTTACCTTTGGCATAAGAAACATCATCAACCCAAAAGATGTGATCAGTGGAAAAAGGTTGTGGACGACACATACAATCTATGCATGAGAAATAACAACTATATTTTGGAAGACAATCATCATCATCATCTTCCTTGTTGTCATCGTCATCATTCATTTCATTTCCATCATCATCATCATTGATATCTTCATTGTCATTGTCAATATCATCATCATTGCCATCATTGTAATCATCATCATCAACATTATAGTCATCATCATAGTCACTATGAATACCATCATCATTATCCTCATCATCATCTTCAACATCTGGCCATAAAACTAGATTGACAAAAACTTGGACGCAAAAGAGGATGCAAAAGTGGGCGCAAAAAAGGCACAAAAGAGGGTGTATATTGGGGCGAAACAAAAGTGGGTGCAAAAGTGGATAAAGAAAAGGAAGAAACTCTGGATGCAAAAAGAGATGCAAAAGTGGATGCAACCGTGGGTGTAAAAGTGGACACAAAAGTGGATACAACAAAAGTAGATGCAAAACTAGACACAACACTCGACACAAAACTTGGCACAAAAGTGAATGCAAAACAGGATGCAACATTTTATGAAAACTTAGATGCAAAAAGGGATGCAAATGTAGAAGAAAAATTAGGTGCAACAATATGCACAAAAATGGTTGCAAATTAGGGTGCAACAAAAGTGGATGCAATAGTAGATGCAAAAAAGGATGCACAACGGGATACAAAAAAGGACACAAATGTGGGTGCAAAAGTGGACAAAAAAGTGGATACAACAAAATTAGATGGAAAACTAAATGAAAAACAAGGCGTAAACCTAGATGAAAATACCGTCACAATAGGGGATGCAAAAAAAAGAAGCATAAGTGGATGCAAAAGTGGATGCAAATGTGGGCACAAAATAGAGGTAAACGTGGATGCAAAAGAGGGCATAATAAGAAAAGATGCAAAATCTAGGTGGAAAACCTAGCACAAAACCTGTATTAATACCCAACGTAAAACTAGGTGAAAAACTAGGCGGTAATACCTGATGCAATACTCAAAAGTAAACTTGGTGCTAATTCTGGTGTTAAAACCAATACAATTTGTGTCAGGTTTAGGACCGACTTTAGTAAAAGGAAGCAAAAAAACACCTAAAATTGAGTCATCCCGTGAAATTGAGTCAACTTTGACAAGGAAATGGACAAAAATACATTAAAAGGGGGTCTAGATGCAAAAAGGGACGTTAATCACGGGGTTTTGTTGTTGTGTCATCTTATCGATGTAAAATAGGGTTTCCATTTAAACCTCATAGATTCCATTGTTATTATTGTTTCCTTCTATTTTTATATTTTTCTAACACAACATCAAGGGTTAATTTTCTCTTTTAACTTCTTAGTATTTTAGATTTATAAGGGCGTGGCAATAAACTATCTCTTTGATACTTTTGGTGTCCTTTATAATTCTTGAAATAATCCTAGTTATATGGCCATTCACAAATAGTATAACATTCTTCATATATCATATGACAAATGAGGAGTCTCCGATGACTATCAAGTGATGAATTTACTTTAAGTTTGATTATATTTGGACCTCGATATAATGCTAAGACCTTTGCTTGATTATTTGATAAATCAAAGTCCCCAAACATCGTTATGTTATGTTTTTCCCTTCGGATCGACAACGGTCCCTTTAAATACCTTCCACCCTTAAATTCCTTAAATTATGAAATTGCTTTAAAATGGCAACTTTGGAATCCAACAACTTGCATTCATGAGTTCGGGTATGCACTCTGAGCTTTCAGGTTGTCACCACATATGAGATAATACATGATTCTTGCTCATCCAACATTAAGTGTGTATGTTATAGTGTCGGAATGCAATTTTAAGGGATTCTACTAGGGGAAATAATGATGGAGGTTAAGAGCATCCATTTTCGCATTGTAACGTGCATTTTAGACTTGTAGGAATATTTGAATATTTATCCAAATGTAAATTGAATGCAGAATTAAATGGAGATTGTTGCATTACTAAGTTTGTAAATGTGTTTATAATATTTATGAAAATTTGGAAAATACTAAACCTATACAACCTATACTTTTTAAATTAATACAATATACTCAAAGAATAAAAAAATGTGCATCTGAGTGATTATGAAGGTATGGGGGCATGTCATAATCTTTGACGGAACATCAAGTACACTCGAGATGCTCCTTGAGTCTTAAATTCTTGTCTACTTGCTATAAAAATGAATTTTGTATGGAAAATAGAGTATTCTTGCAAAAATTCACCTGAGTAGTTATGTCCACACTCAAAATAAAATGGCTATATCCTTTCAGACATTTCACTCTGTAAAATTCTGCATTTCTGCAACATGTCTTTAGTTTCAAGTAATGGATCTACCAAACAATAGTTTTAATCTTCTTCGTATTTTCTGGAAATGTGAAATCCTTCATAAAAGTGCACATACCCTACAAAACAACTAATTGATTGATGAAACGAAACATACCCTTCATATTTATTCATATCTATAATTTGTCCTCGTGTGGATGCTCCTACATCATATTCTCTATTGTTAATGAAAATCGAATGTGAGACATATAACTACTAGCATGTATAATGTTGTATTAGTTGAAAACTTGACAATTCAATTTTATATTTCTAGGGTGAAAACTATATTTTTGGTGTGCATTCTAATTGGTATTGAAGTATTGTTTGGTAATGGATCAAGTTAAAAATAAAAATAAAATCGTTCTCTTCACATCCATTTCAATGTATTTCTTCCTCTGATGAGACGACCATTTCCAAGTATGGAGGCACATCTAAAATTGATCTTAAATATAATACATGTTTTTCATTACTGCAATAGAACTTTTGTTTGATGATATTGATGTAACCTACGAGAAGATAACAATGATTTCATTCCAGTTAATGAAGGATGTTACAACATGAGCTTACAATCTTGATCATTAACACCATATGTATAGGAAAAACACAATGCATATTCAATGTTCATATGCCATTTCTAGGTACAACAATGTAAATATTTGGATCGTGACCACAAGGATCCAAACATGTTAACTCTACATTTCCTATAAGGATCTCATCAATAACTTTGTAGAAAATAATATATTTTCCAAACCATTTTCTCTTATAATGATGACAAGGGTATCAAAGGTTGTAATTGTGCCCCTTACATATTACATAGTTGAACAACATCACAATTGATAAGTTATAGGAATACCATTATGTGGGAGTTGAACTCCATTGATCCTAGCTGGAACATCTTCACTTTAGCAATCTTATTTAATGATTTCTATAATATTGATGACTTTCTCATTGTTGAGATAAATTATCTCCTCTTTCCCTAGTTTCTTATCTTAGACAACATCCTCATTAATAAGCGTTTTGAAAGCCTTTTCAATGACTTCTAGTGGCTATGACTTCCATTTTTATGTACTATCCATGTGTTAATATTTCTTTTTTAATCAATAAAAAATAAACTTCCATTCTTATGTACTATCCATGTGTAAATATTTCTTTTTTAATCAATAAAAAATAAAATCATTGATATGTTATTCTTAAATCATTATTTACAGAAAATAAATCAATAAAAAAATTCAAATTCAAATATAATAAAAAAACTTTGTTATAATCAAAACTAAAATGACCAAAAAGAACACAATCATATAAGTGGAATTTCATCCAACCAACACTTTAGTAATAAATAAACTAAACACCCAAACTTCACTACAATAAATTAAACCTATCCTTTTAAATAAAAACCAAACTTACCAACACAAAGTTCACCACAATACTAACTTTGCCCTTCTAATTAAATAATTTGTTTTAGTGGCCTGTTTCTTTGTAGCTTCTGCGGCTCCCGGTGACCTACTGGCTGATTTGGATTATCAACGTCCACTTTTCTCTCAGTTGGTACCTGAGAAGGACTAGGATTAGGAGTCCAGTCTCTCATGAGATATACCGTGCCCATACTTCACAGGTAGCTGCATGGACCTGAGAAAGTAATTGGTTACAAACCTGCTGCTGCATCATTAATCTTGATGTATTGTGCCCTGTGGGTGTGGCTATGGCTGTACGAGGATTTGAATAATACCAAGCAGTACTGCCGCATCCTACTCCTCCTGTGGGTGTCGGTGTGGGAATTGTGGATCCTTCTAGTCCACCGGGTGTGCGAATAGTGCCTCCAGCTCCCCCCAGTCCACCTGTGGGTGTAAAATATTTTGGTACGATTCCTTGTGGATTCTGGAAAAATTATGGTGCAGGGAATGGAGGGCTTCTCTGGGATGAATATGTGCCTGAGAATCCTACACTGAATGGAGTGTTTTCCGGTGATGAATGGAGGGTTTGTTGGTGACAAATATGTGCCTCATAATCTTGGAAACCCAGCTGCAAACTAGTTCCCCACCTCTACCGAAGCCCAGCTTTCTGGTAAGCTCTTGCAAACGCTCTATTTTAGTTTACTACATTTCTTTGTAGGACCTTCCTGTTGGTGCCTCCTGCCTCATTTCATCCTCTTCTTCTCTGTCAGGTTTTGTGGTTGTCATCTTCGTCTTTTGGGAGGAGAGGCCTCTGCCAGAGCTTTCCCCTGAGCTGGATCTAAAGCTAGAGCTGCTTTCTTTTTGGCAAGATCTAGATCTGGAGCCAGAGCTTCTTTCCTTTTGCTGGGGAACATTTGGGTGGAGGGGTGAGATGAAGATCCCTCAAGTGCTGGAGCTAGAGCTGATTTCCTTTTAGGAGGCCCTTCAAGTGTTCTCATCAGTTAACTTTAGAAGAAAACAATTTGTATCAGACAGCCTTCAAGATTTCTATTCGTTGTGATCAGACACCCTTCAAGATTTCTATTCGTTGTTTCAGACACCCTTCAAGATTTCTATTCGTTGTTTCAGACACCCTTCAAGAAGACATTGGTAATCCATAAATCGGAAACCTCTGGAAGAAATCCTTGCCTTGAAGATGTTTGGAAGAAGAAATTGTTTCACCAGAAACCATTCAAGATGTCTGTTCATCGTGATATATGAGAAATCGTATGCAATTGCTGGGTACAAAACCGTTATTATAGCATTCACCAGCACCTTGTAACTAGGGTTCACAACTACGAGCCATCAATTAAAAAAAATTGTGAGAAACTATTATTAAAAGAAAGGATGGACACGTGGCCAGTTGGCTTTAAATATTAAAATAATTTATTTTGGGATAAAATAACGGTATAGGGGTTGACACGGCATCAATAAATAAATAAATGAAAGAAAATATTATTACCTGAAATGATGGTAATGGTTGTTATTTAAAATTTAAATAATTTATTTTTTTATAAAAACAAATTGTGAGAAAATATTATTATGAGAAATGATGTTAATCTTTTAATTTATTTTCTTATAACTACATGTAGATTTTCTTAATTTTCTGTTAGAATATAAATAAATTGAATTGTTTATTTTTTTTAAACTTGGATGAATATAAATAATCTTGATTTTAGCCTTTAACTGTTTCCTCAATTGGGTCTTGAGTCCTTCGTGGTGGGTAAGACCTTTTGCTAGGATTACCCACCCTTTACTACCCTTACCATCCATGAAATATGGGGAAGTATTGGTGGATTTCCTGAACAAGTTTCCCTTAAAAAAAACATGAGTCAAATTCTAAAATATTATTATATTTTATAGATTATTTTTAAAAAATAATTATTATTGTTATTATTATTGAAATTGTAAATATTATTAATATTGTCATAATGATACTCTTCCAACAAAATCATATTACTAGTGTGACCCAGATGCATATAAATAACCTTGACTCAAATTAGGATATATAATTATATTTTAATAAATTATTTAAAAAACTATTATTATTATTATTAATATTGTGGGGGTGATACTCTTCGAACAAAATCATATTACTAATATAATGAAAATAATTATTAATGGTATTTGTAATGGTGATACTCCAATAAAATCTATTGATGCTACTCTTTTAGCGAAATGAGAATTAAAAGATGAAGAGGCTCTTGCCTTACTTCGATCTTATGTACCTGAACATCTCATTGTCCATATTTAGAACTCTACTTTTGCGTGATCTGCTTAGAATCAATTTTGCAAGATTTTTTATACTCCTAAATATTAAAGAATATATTTATAAATTATGTTGCTTAAACAAACATAAGATGAATTGGTGATGACGTGTTAGAATATATATTTCAATAATAAAGAATATACATTAAAACATCATCAAAGGCATGTTTCCTAAGCTTGAAAACGATTTTTTGATCTCTATATTATTAAATGATTTACCTCCATCTTATAAGCACTTTATTGAAACTTTGCAAATCATTGATAAATTGTCAACTCCAAATTTTGAATCACTTAGTGAACTATTACCTCAAAATAGTAGGTCGTTTGATAAATAAAAACAATATGGTGAGGATCTTCTCTTCACTACTTCAAACATAGCAAAAATTTTGAAGGGAAGAGGAGATTTGGTCAACAATAGAGAACATGACAATCTAAATCAATCTTGTTATAGAGGTCATGGCCATGGGTGCAATCTAGGAAGAGGAAGCAACAATTTTCAACATGTATCAGATAATTTTAGAAAAAGTCAATCAAAAAAACCTCCCACTCACAATTATCAATATCGAAGAGACAAATATATGAGTCATGTTATTTACAATTGATGTAATTGAGTTGGTTATTACGTGGAAGCCTTTGTAGAACTCCAAATAATAAGCTTCCTAAGTTTAAGCAATATATTCAACTTCAACACAATATGCTAATACCAACAATCAAGATGTTGATCAAAACAATTTTGAGAATGTATTCATAACTCTTCAACGAAGAGCTTAATGGATTCCAACTACTCTTTTCTAAATGAGTGCGAATATGCCTAACTATTTGATACATGTGCTACTCCACACATGACTTTGATAAGAGATTTTTTTTTGTTCTTTCATGAATGTAAATTGAGTTCAATTTTTTGGTTGATGATAAAATGCATACACCTCAAGGAAAAGGTTATGTAAAATTTTAACTTCCCACAATCAAAGATAAAATGATTTCAAATGTTTGGTATGTACAAATATTTAGAAATACTTTCTTGTCCTTGATAATGATTCAACAAGCAGGGAATCAAGTTATTATGAAAGATGCTTGGTAAAATCAACTTAATAAAATAAATTTTAAAACAATCTTGACAAGATATGATGATGATAAGATTCTTATGTTAAAATGAAAAATTGCTCCTCGAAAGCAAGCTTTTGCATGAACAATCGATTAAGGAAAAATTTCTCCTCAAAAGCAAGCTTTTGCATGAATAAGGGTTGAAATTATATATACATATGAATGATTTTATTTTCGCAAGTTAAATGTTTATATAATATCATTTTCACAAGTTAGATGTTTATATAATATATATTAAATCAAAATAAATTTATAAAAAAATACATGAAAAAAAAAGTCCATATATAAATAAAGAAAAACAAAACAAAAACAGAATATTTAATGTAAAATATTTTTTACTTTTTGACAAAACAATAACAAAATATTACACATTAACATGTGCATTTGTACAAGCTTCTAAAGTATTTTAATTATATAATAGTTTTCTTTTCAAAATCCTATCATCATATAAACTAATTAACTATTTTTTTCTAAATTTGAAACGAAAGTTTATAATTTGTTCTTGAAGTATAAGGAAAATCCTTGAAATCCTTCTTGTATGAGCAAGGGTTCTTTAGATAATAAGTTTTCTTTGATATTGAATTCACGTTATATATTTAAAAAATAAATGGAATCATAAGTATCTAAATTACCTTTTTCACTTGATTCACAATCCATGTTGCAATGATGATTTCCCCAATCAATCAATAGTTTTGAGTCACCAAAGACCTATAAATCTTTCATGCCTCTCTACTTTTCAAGTTTTCATGAAACCCAAAGTGATATAAATTGTTCCTTATTGTTGTACCATTTCCCAATATCATATTTTAAAATAAATTGGTGATTAGAGTCTAAGAAGTGAACATACCCTACCCTGCATAAACCTGGATCACTTTGACTGGCACTATTAAAAAATTTATGGAATGAAATCACCCACACCTTATATCTATGATTTTGGTAGGGTTGATAGCATCATTGGTGTACACACCATCAATAAAAAAAATTGAAAAAATATTATTAAATGAAACGATGGACCGATGGACCCATACTTCCTTACTTTTTGGTTAAGCTAACCACTTCATTCTATCTCTCGTCATTGTCTATATACTCATGATTTAACATGTGTAGTTTTGCATACTCCAGTCCAATACCTTAGTGGCATTTGTGCATATGTTTATGTGCTTTAATGGATGCTTGTGTATATGTGTCACATGTCTTAGTGAGATTTGTGAACATTAGAATTACTTCATGTGTGGTATTGTGCCCTTGAAGTATCATCACTTTTGGGTCTTGCACACTTTTGGGATTAGCATACTTGTCAAAATGCATCTTACTCTCACACCTCTTGTGCACTCCCGAACTTTTCACACTTGTCTCTACAATTTGGTCTTTGTGGTATTTGTGCATCAAGGTGCCACTACTTGGTGGGACTTTTGTACTTCCATTCAAAGACTTGTATTCATTTATGTACTTCTTCTAACTAGCACAAGTATTCATACTTCTTGTGTATTGCACTTCAAATGTTCGTTCTCTTATTTTGTATACTTCTTCAAATTGGCACAGATCTTCATGTCATGTTTGTGCTAAAACACCAATTTCATTAAACTTTGACTTTTTCGAAAAAATATGGACTTAAAAAGTGTGAATTTAACCTTTCAAAGTGCCAATATCAACCTTCTAAAGTGCTAAATTAGATTCTAAAAATGACAATATTGGGGTTTTAAAGGTATAAGGGGCATGTCCATATTCATCATCATCACCATCATCATCTCCATACTCAATTTTTGTATAGTTTGTCAATGGCCTTTTACAACCAACCATACTTACATTTGTTTTAGTCGATTATAAATCTCTACATGTCAATAATATGATTCACCTATCGCATTTATTTCTAATCCGGTCTGATCATATTTTCCAACCTTAACAATCATATCTAAATTTATTGCTAAGAATGTAGTTGGTAGAGTGAAAAAAAATATAATTTATTTACAACCCCTAATATTACAATGTGCTCAATCATGACAGTAAGTTACACATACTTTAAATGGTAACCATATCGCACTAGCATATAATATTTTCCCTATATAGGGAATGTCTGATAGCATGGGTCCTTTTGCATGGCCCATGATCCCTAAACAAAAAAAGTATAGCTTAAGGATCTAGATTTTAATCTAGAACATGGATTGGGGCATGAGAACCAATCTTAGTGTGACAAACCTCTAAATGGACACAACATCTTCCTCACATGCCAAATATTCTTAAGACTAGCCATGTTCAGTAGCCTCGGGCCCTAATCATGGTCTATGATCCCCATAAGTAGATAACATGGCCTAAGACATTGGATTTTTTCCCACATTATGCCCTCATTTTTAGTGTCATCATCATTATCATCACCATCACCATCAGCATTATCATCATCATTATCATCATCATCATTGTCATCATTATCATCATTGTCATTGTCATCACCATCACCATTGGCATTATCATCATCATTATCACCATCGTCATTGTCATCTTTATCATCGTTGTCATTGTCATAATCATCATTATCATATAATCACATTATCATCGATTCCATCAACATCATCGTCATTATCAACATCATCATCATCACCATTTTCATCATCGTCATCACCATTGTCGTCGTCGTCATTTCCATCATCATCATCATTGTCACTTTCGTCATCATTGTCAGCATCACCATTCATTGTGATCATCATTGTCGTTATCATTATCATCATCGTCATTGTCATTGTCATATCCATCACCATATCATCACATAATCATCATTCACTTTTCCTTTATCGACGTTGTCATCATCATTGGCATTGTCATCACCTTCATTCTCATCATTGTCGTCAATGTCATCATCGGCATAGACATTGTCATTGGCATTGCCATTGTCATTGTCATCTTCATCATCCTCCTCGTCATCATTATCATTTTCATCTCATCTATATTTAATCACACCATCGAAATCCTCATTGACGTTCTCATAATCATCATCATTGTCATCATAGCCATTGTCATTATCATTTCATCATCATCCTCATCCATACTATTGTTACTTTCATAATCATCAATGACAATGATGGCAATGACCAATGATGATGATGATGACATTGATGATCATAGATCATTATCATCATGATAAACATTGTGATCATTGTCAATTTCATTTCCATCATAATCATCATCATCATCATCATAATAGTCATTTTTTTCATCGTCTTCATATAATCACGTCATCATCACCATCACCATCAACATCACTATCTTCATCATTGTCACTTTCATCATCATCATTAATGTCATCTTCGTCGTCATCATTCATGTCATTGCTAGTGATGATGATCGAGACAATGACGATGATGACCTAGATGATGACAACAAAGATAATGATGACAATGATGACAATGATGGCATTTTAAGAATTGGGAAGATTCGCTAATTTAATTGGAATCTTCATCGTCATAGGCATTGTCATGCTCATCATCATCATCATCATTGGCGTTGTCATCATAACCATCATCATTTCCATTATCATCATAATCAGCATTACATGTCATCATTGTCATTTTCATCATCATCATAATTATTATCGACATTGTCATTAAATGTCCATAGAACTTACCTTTGGCATAAGAAATATCATCAACCCAAAAGATGTGATTAGTGGAAAAAATTCATGGATGACACATACAATCTATGCATGAGAAATAACAACTATAGTTTGGAATACCATCATCATCATATTCTTCTTCTTCATTGTCATCATCATCATTCATTTCACTTCCATCATCATCGTCGTGGATGTCTTCATTGCCATTGTCAATATCATCGTCATCATCATCATTATTTCCATCGTCATCATTGACATCATTGTAATCATCATCATCAACATTATTGTCATCATCATAGTCACTCATCATTATCAACATTATTGTCATCATCATAGTCACTCATCATCATTGTCCTCATCATTATCTTCAACATCTGGGTGTAAAACTAGATGGACAAAAACTTGGACACAAAAGAGGATGCAAAAGTGGAAGCAAAAGTGGGTGAAAAGTAGGCACAAAAAAGGGTGTTGATTGGGGAGCAACAAAAGTGGACTCAAATGTGGATGCAAAAGTGGATAAAGAAAAGGAAGCAACCATGGATGCAAAATAGGATGCAAAAAGGGACACAAAGGTGAATGCATTCATGGGTGTAAAAGTGGACACAAAAGTGGATACAACAAAAGTAGATGCAAAACTAGACACAACAATCGACACAAAAGTGAATGCAAAAAGGGATGCAAACTTATATGCGAAAAAGGATGCAAATTTGGATGAAAAAGTAGGTACAACAATAGGCACAAAAATGGGTGCAAATTAGGGTGCAACAATGGGATACAAAAAAGGACACAAATGTGGGTGCAAAAGTGGACAGAAAAGTGGAAGCAAAACTGGATACAACAAAATTAGATGCAAAACAAGGCATAAACCTGGATGAAAATCCCAACACAATAGGGGATGCAAAAAGGTATGCATAAAAAGAAAGCATAAGTGGATGAAAAAGAGAATGCAAACGTGGGTGCAAAAATAGAGGTAAACGTGGATGCAAAATGGGGTGTAACAAGAGTAGATGCAAAATATAGGTCGAAAACCTAGCGCAAAACCTGTATTATTACCCAACGTAAAACTAGGTGCAAAATTAGTCGCTAATACCTGATGCAATACCTGGAAGTAAACTTGGCTCTAATTATGGTGTAAAAACCAATACAATTTGTGCCATGTTTAGGACCAAATTTAGCAAAAGGAAGCAAAAAACACGTAAAATTGTGTCGACCCATGAAATTGCACCAACTTGGCCAAGGAAATTGACAAAAATACATTAAAATGGGGTCTATATGCAAAAAGGAAGCAAAAAGGGATGTTAATCACAGGGTTTTGTTGTTGTGTCATTTTATCTATGTAAAATAGGGTTTCCATGTAAATCTCGTGGAATCTATTGTTATTATGGTTTCCCTCTATTTTTATATTTGTCTAACACAAACTTAAGGGTAAATTTTCCCTTTTAAATTCTTAGTATTTTAGATTTATAAGGACGTGGAAATAAACTATCTCTTTTATACTTTTGGTGTCCTTTATAATTCTTGATATAATCCTAGTTATATGGCCATCCACAAATATTAAAACATTCTTCATATATTGTATGACAAGTGAGGAGTATCCAATGACTATCAAGTGGTGAATTTACCTTGAGTTTGATGATATTTGGACCTTGATATAATGCTAAAACCTTTGCTTGATTATTTGATAAATCAAAGTCCCCATTCATTGTTATGTTATGTTTTTCCCTTGGGATCAAAAACAATCCCTTTAAATACCTTCCACCCTTAATTTCCTTAAATTATGAAATTGCTTTAAAATGACAATTTTGGAATCCAACAAATTCCACTCATGGGGTGGGGTATGCACTTTGAGCTTTTCAGGTTGTCACCACATGTGAGATAATACATGATTCTTTCTCATCCAACATTAAGTTGTATGTTATAGTGTCTGAATGTAGTTTTAAGGGATTCTAGTGGGGGAAATGATGATGGAGGTTAAGAGCATGCATTTTTCGCATTGTAATGTGCATTTTAGACTTGTAGGAATATTTGAAGCATTAACAAAGACAAAACTAGATAAGAACGTATGATTTAAATAAAAAACAATGTATTTATCTAAATGTAAATTGGATGCATAATTAAATGAATATTGTTGCATTACTAAGTTTGTAAATTTGTTTGTTATATTTATGAAATTTTGGAAAATACTAAACCTATACAACCTATACTTTTTAAATTAAGACAATATGCTTGATTTTTATAAAAAAAAGTGCATCTGAATGATTATGAAGGTATGGTGGCATGTCATAATCTTTGACGGAACATCAAGTACACTCAAGATGCACCCTGAGTCTTAAATTCTTATCTGCTTGGTATAAAATTGAATTTTTTATGGAAAATAAAGTATCCTTGCCAAAATTCATGTAAGTAGTTATGTCCACATTTGAAAAAAAGTGGCTATATCCTTTCACACATTTCACTCCGTAAAAGTCTTCATTTCTGCAACATGTCTTTAGTTTCAAGTAATGGATCTATCAAACAGTAGTTTTAATCTTCTTTGTATTTTTAGGAAATGTGAAAGCCTTTATAAAAGTGCACATATCTTCCAAAACAACTAATTTATTGATGAAACGAAACATACCCTTCATAGTTATTCATATCTATAATTTGTCCTCATGTGGATGCTCCTACATCATATTCTCTATTGTTAGTGAAAATCGAATGTGAGACACAACTACTAGCATGTGTAATGTTTATTGGTTGAAAACTTAGCAATTCAATTTTATATTTCTAGAATGAAAACTATATTTTCGGTGTATTGGTATTGAAATATTGTTTGGTAATGGATCAACTTAAAAATAAAAATAAAATCCTTCTCTTCCCATCCATTTCAATTTATTTCTTCCTATGATGAGACAACCATTTCCAAGTATGGAGACACATCTAAAATCTATGTTTTTCATTACTGCAATGGAACTTTGTTTGATGATATTGATGTAAACTACTTGAAGATAATGATGATTTCATTCCAGTTAAAGAAGGATGTTACAACATGAGCTTACAATATTGATCAATGACACCATATGTATCGGAAAAACATAATGCATATTCAATGTCCATATGTCATTTCTAGGTACAACAATGTAAATATTTCAATCGTGACCACAAGGATCCAAACATGTTAACTGTACATTTCCTATATGGATCTCATCAATAACTTTGTAGAAAATAATCTCTTCCAAACCATTTTCTCTTATAACGATGACAAGGGTATCAAAGGTTGTAAGTGTGCCCCTAACATATTACATAGTTGAACAACATCACAATTGATAAGTTATAGGAATACCATTATGTGGGAGTGGGAGTTGAACTTCATTGATCCTAGATGGAACATCTTCACTGTAGCAATGTTATTTAATGATTTCTATAATATTGATGACTTTCCACATTGTTGAGATAAATTATCTCCTCTTTCCCTAGTTTCTTATCTTAGCCAACATCCTCATTAATAAGTGTTTTAAAAGTTTTTTCTATGACTTCTAGTGGAAACAAATTCCATTTTTATGTACTATCCATGTGTTAATTTTTTTTATTTTTTAATCAATAAAAAATAAAAATCATTGATTTGTCATTCTTAAATTGTTATTTACGAGAAAAAAAATCAATAAAAAAATTCAAATTTTGAATATGATAAAAAAACTTGTGTTATATTCACAGCTAAAGTGACCTTAAAATCACAATCATGTAAGTGGAATTTCATCCAACCAATGCTTTAGTTATAGGTAAACTAAGCACCCAAACTTCACTACAATAAATTAGACCTATACTATTTTAATTAGATAAAAACCAAACTCACCAACCCAAACTTCACCACAATACTAAGTTTTCTCTTCTAATTAAAGAAAAAACAAAACTCAGCCCACCCAAACTTATATCAAAACACTCAACTTAAAACAATCAAACTCATCCCACCCAACAACCTTTACTATTCTAATTAAATTATAAAAAAAATATTCCCATTCATATGGACTACAGAACGCTCAACTCTGTTTTTGCCTCCTCTTCTTTCATATTGACTGCATCTATGTAAACAATATTTGTTTTAGTGGCATGTTTCATTGTAGATTCTGTTGCTCCCGGTGATCCTTCACTTCTCTCAATTGGAGCTTGTACCTGGTTAAGTATATTCTGAGAAGAACTAGGATTAGGAATCTAGTCTCTCATGATAAATACGTGTCTTGAAGTTGTACCATGCCCAATATTCACAGGTAGCTACATCGCCTGAGAGTGGTATTCTGCCTTGCTGGTTCTTTCTCTTTCATGAACAGAATTACATACCTGGGAAAGTAATTGGTTACAAACGTGTTGCATCATTCTTGATGAATTATACATATTGTTATTATTATATAGGTAGCCACCACTAAATCCTTTGAAGTTAAAAGTATTAGGCATTAATAGATATGAATGATGTGCCGTCATAGGCCTTGTTCTACTATGAAATGTTGTGGGTGTGGATATGATTGTGGTTGTGTGTGGGGATTTACTGGGAGTGGGAATGGAAGTACAAGGATTTGAATAATACCATGTAGTATTGTCACTTCCTACTCCTCCTATGGGTGTCGGTGTGGAAATAGTGGCTCCTTCTATTCCACCTATCTGCATGGGTCTACCGGATGTTCGAATACGATCTCCAACTCCCAGTCCAGTTGTGGGTGTAAAGGAATTTGGTGTGACTCCTTGTCATGGATTCTGGGAAAAATGTGGTGTGGGGAATGGAAGGATTCTCTGGGATGAATATGTGCCTGAGAATCCTACAGTGAATGGAGGGTTTGTCGGTGATCAATGGAGGGTTTGTTGGTGATGAATATGTGCCTCATAATCTTGGAAACCAAGAAAAATGGTTGCTATATTGTCCAATAGAAAATCAACTACTTTCCCACCTCTGTGGATGGAAGCCTAGCTTTCTAGTAAGCTCTCACAAATGCTCTATTTTTGTTGGCAATAACCAATCGAGTTGTCTGCGTTCATTTTGGAAGTCTGGGGACTATTTGGTTCGCACCTTATAATGTAACCAATTGATGGTTTTCCCACCATTGTCATAGCCTAGATCTGTGGTGATAATTGTGATGAGTTTGGCTTCCCCGGGGGAACTTACAAATTTGAAATCAAAAGATATAGTAATCTCATCTAACCTTTCTTTACAATATTGGAAAATTTGAACTCTCGCAAGCCTTCCTGCTAGTGCCTCCTGCCTCATTTCTTCCTCTTCTTCTTCGTCGAGTTTTGTGGTTGTAATATTCTCCTTTTGGGAGGATAGTGTAGGGGATTGTCCTCTTGGTATTCTCTTGGTCTTTAATTTATATAAAATTTCTAACTTGTTGAATTAAATTTTTGTCTTTCATTTAACTATTTTTTGTTGGATTAAATAAGTCAGGTTTTATGTACTTAAGTGCAGGTATAAGGCAGTAATATACACATATATACTTTGACAAATTTAATACATATCAAAATAATCATTTGCATCCTTCATTAATATCGAATAGCATATATATCTAAGAAACTAGTAAATATGTGTGTCAACATGTATAAGGAGAACTGCTCAACACTTAGGAAAATATGTGTATATAAGTAATTGCTTGTATTTTTGTCATGGGGCCTCCCCTTTAGCATCTTTTCTCTTGGCTTGAAAAAGAATCCCAACTGCTCAAATGGGTCTCCCACCCTACTTGCTAGGAGCAACTCCTCGTTGGCTCCCTAGCTTTCAGAAATGATGTTCCTTAAACCCGCGAGCCAAAAACCTGAGCATTGATAGTCCAATCAGTATTGTAACTTTTCCCCCCAATTTCATGAAAACTAACAAGCTCTGATATTTTTTCCAAAATATTCTTGACCCCCCATTCATCCTCTCCATCTCCCTTCCTTTATTCCTTCTTCGCACTACCTTGCTGCCTCCATTACTACCCTTATCCCCCATCCATGAGGTCCCAACCACCTTCTCACCTACCATGTGAGGCTCAATCAAGTCAATTCAATTAATATTATTTTAACATTTAATTAATTAACTATTCATCGCTCTTTACACGGTCTGTCGACAACACTCTCGGTTTAACACTTTTAAACTTAACCACATGTTTAATTGAATCCTAAATTCACATTTCGTTTCCCTTTTTAAATAATTATAATAAAGTAAACAATATTATTTCTTCGCTATTACCTCATATTACTATTAAGACTATTTTAATAATTGTCTATTACAATTAATATTTAATAATTGTTTATTATAACTAATATTATTACAATTGCAATTAATAATTTTTTATTAAAATTACCTCATGTTCACAATGGAACCTTAACTATAATTAATCGTAACTAATACTCATATGTCTTCACTTTCTAATCATTTATAATTAAATGTAATTAATTATAAACAATCCCAATTAGTACTAATTGTTTATAGTTAATCATAATCTTCATCCATGGATTTACTTACCATGCTTAACAATTGCATCGTATTCATAAATTAAAACTTTAATTAATATTTATTAATCAAGATAATAATACTCTTTTAATAGTAATTACACCCTTAATACTTAATAAACGTTTATTAATCAATATTAATTTACCTTAATCAGAATTATACCTTTTTCGAATGATTAGACACAATTGTATTAGTTCACAACTTAATAAGTAGGATGTAACTGGTTACAATTTCAAAACATCAAGGTCCAATAATAACATCATGACATACAATAATACAAGCATATATATAGACAAGTTATGTAAACGTAGCTAATTCTTACATACACCATGTGGAAACACTAATAGTACTCACAAAACATCACACATAATCACATAGGTTACTATTTTCTGATGCATTTTTTAACACACATTCGCAATGTCTATTCATTACCTCATATCATAATAGGCTATGGAACCAACATCATATATTGAAACACAACACAAGAGTCAAGCAAAGGGTTTTGACACACAATTAATCAGTTTCCCTTCAAAAACTTCCATGTCATTCCTGTCTACCTACTTCGTTCTATATAATTCACAACTAACTTCCACATCCTATCCTTCCTCTACTGGACTAACCTAGAGCGTCAACTACATGACCTAACTCCAGTTAGAACTCATAAGCAGAAGTGTCGACTCCATTGACCAAGCTTCCCCAGTGAGAACCCACTAGTCATCATCACACACCTTGGGGAGTGTGTCATAGCACAACCCTCCCATGACTCTGGGTTTCGTGGATAAACATTGGGTAATTCCTCCACCCCCGTAATGTAACAAGGGACTATGTCTACAGCGACATAGTGACTATGATGCGACTATCGTACTCAGGTTTTTTCATCGAATAACCAATTTGGGCGGTTGAGTTTCCTAAAACCCCACACCATCCCACACATCATGATAATAACAATAATCACAAATAGCAATTAATTATTCATTATCATACCATATATTTTGGAAATCATAACATCGAGGTACTTCCACTTGGTAGGGATCAGCTATCCCTTAGCTCTTTTAAACATGTTGCTTAGTCTAATAACAAAATGTCATGCAATTGTCAACATGTACATACATAATCTGTTAATACTAAAAACAACAATATAATCATTTGCACCATGCATCTGGAATCATAATCATTTACTTGAACATAACTTAAATCAGTATCCACGTACCATTATCTATTGAATTTTCATGCTAGAAACGTAATCAAAACAGGATCATAAATCATAATATTAACACCACAAACATATATATAGTTTTCGCAAAATAATAAATCCATATGTCCACAGTGTCATCCACTGACAAGGCTCCACAATAATAATCAAATATAGCATACAACAATAGTTCATGAAATAAGGTCGAAAAAGGGCGTTACAGAGAGGCCTTGGCCAGAGATTTCCTCTGGAGCTGGAGTTGGAGCTAGAGCTACTTTTATTTTGGCGGGACCTAGAGCTGGAGCTACTTTCCTTTTGGAAGGATCTAGAGCTCGAGCCAGAGATGCTTTCCTTTTAATGGGAACCATTTGGGTGGAGGGGTGAGATGAAGAGACTTCAAGTGTTGGAGATGGAGATGCTTTCCTTTTAGCATGCACCATTTGGGTGAAGGGGTGAGATGAAGAGCCTTCAAGTTTTCTCATCTGAATTAATTATTACCTTTAGAAGAAAAAAATTGTATCATACACCCTTCAAGATGTCTATTCATTGATATCACACACCCTTCAAGAAGACGTATGCAATTGTTGGGTAATACACCCTTCAAGAAGAAATTTTGTATCATACCCCCTTCAAGAAGACATGGATAATCCAGAAATTATAAGCAAATGTTGGGTAAAATGTGGTTAATCCTTTGGAATAAATCCTTGCATCAGAAACCCTTCAAGATGTATGTTCATCATGATATGAGAAATACTAAATTATATCAGAAGTCCAGAAATCATACGCAATTAGTGAGTACAAAGTAGTTAATTATAGCATTCCCCAACACCTTATAACTAGGGTTCACAACGTCATTATTGGACACGCCATCAATAAAAAAATTGTGAGAAAATATTATTAAACAAACGATGGACCTGTGGGAAGTTGGTATTAAATATTAAAATAATTTATTTTGGGATAAAATAACTATATAGGGGTTTGATACCTTATATCTGGGCCACACCTTATATTTGGGTTTTACTTGGGGTTGACAGCTTCATTGATGGACACACCATCAATAAATAAAAAATGCAAGAAAATATTATTATGAGAAATGATGGTAACCATTGTTATTAAATATTTAAATAATTTATTTACTTATAAAAAAGAACTGCGAGAAAATATTATTATGAGAAATGATGGTAACCGTTGTTATTAAAAATTTAAATAATTTATTTTCTTATAGGTACATATAGATTTTCTTATAATTTTCTATTAGAATGTAAATAAAATGAATTGTTTATTTTGTTATAAACTAGGAAGTATATAAATAATCTTAGCTTTAGCCCATAACGGTTTGCTCAATTTAAAAAATTATTATTATTATTATTATTATTATATTGTGCATTATTATTAATGTTCTGACATTGATACTCTTCCAACAAAATCATATTATTAATATAATGATAATAATTATTAATGGTATTTGTAATGGTTATACTCCAATAAAATCTATTGATGCTACTCTTTTAGTGAAATGAGAATTAAAATATGAAGAGGCTCTTGCCTTACTTCGATCTTCTTTACCAGAACATCCCAATGTCCATATTGAGAACTCTACTTCTGCTTGATCTACTTAGAATTAATTTTGTAAGATTTTTGATACTCCTAAATCTCAAAGAATAGATTTATAAATTATGTTGCTTAAAAAAACATAAGATGATGGTGATGACGCGTTAGAATATATTTCAAGAATAAAGAATGTACATTAAGACATCATCAAAAGCATGTTTCCTAAGATTGAAAACCATTTTTTTGATCTCTATATTTATAAATGATTTACCTCCATCTTATAAGCACTTTACTAAAACTTTGCAAATCATTGAAAAATTGTCAACTCTAACTTTTTAATCACTTAGTGAACTATTAGCTCAACATAGTAGGTCATTTAGTAAAGAAAAACAATATGGTGAGGATATTCTCTTCACTAGTTCAAACATAGCAGAAATTTCGAAAGGAAGAGGAGTTATGGTCCATAATAGAGAACGTGACAATCTAAATCAATCTTGTTATAGAGGTCGTGGCCATGGGCGCAATCTAGGAAGAGGAAGCAACAATTTTAAACATGTATCAAATAATTTTAGAAAAAATCAATCTAAGAGACCTCCAACTCACAATTATCAATATGGAAAAGACAAATATATAAGTCACATTATTTACATATGGTGTAATTGAGTTGGTCATTATGCATAATCTTTTGTAGAAGTCCAAATAATAAGCTTCCTAAGTTTAAACAATATTCAACTTCAACAAAATATGCTAATACTAACAATCAAGATGATAATCAAAATGATATTCAGAATGTATTCCTAACTCTTCAATGATTGACACCAAGAGATTTAATGGATTCCAACTACTCTTTTCTAAATGAGTATGAAGATGCCTAGTTATTTGATACATGTGCTACAAAACGCATGACTTTGATAAGAGATTTTTTTTTGTTCTTTCATGAATGTACATTGAGTTCAAATTTTGGTTGATGATACAACGCATACACCTCAAGGAAAAGGTTATGTAAAATTTTAACTTCCCAGAATCGAAGATAAAATTATTTCAAATGTTTAGTATGTACTAATATTTAAAAATATTTTTTTGTCCTTGATAATGATTCAACAAGCATGGCATCAAGTTATTATGAAATATGAATTGGTTAAAATTAACTTAATAAAGTAAAATTTTAAAATAGTCATGACAATATATGATGAGGATAAGCTTCTTATGTTCAAAGGAAAAATCCCTCCTTGAAAGCAAGCTTTTGCATGAACAGTTGATTAAGGAAATTCATCAATATGGTTATGGCATGTTTGTTTATGTACATTTGAATTTGTATAGGCTTTCACAACCCCAAATAAAGGGAATTATTAAAGGGGTTCCTTCCTTTAAGAAGAAAAATGCAAGATGTGAAGCTTGCATTTATGGAGAACTAAATAGAGAAGAATTCCCTACTTGATAATGATGATCAAGCTCAAATGTTTGTAAAGCATCCATAGTGATATTTCTGGACATCTAGGGACTTCTCTTGGAGGATGTACAAGTACCTTTTACTTTTCATTGATGATTTATGTCGAATGAATTAGATGTATTTATTGAAGGAAAATTAATAAACATTTATATTAATAAATGTAATAATTATAAATCGTATATTTTAATTAGAGATTTTGTCAAGGTTAACATTATAAATATAACACTATTAACGAATAAGTGTTGAATTTATATATATCTATATGAATGACTTTCTTTTCATAGGTTATATGCTTATATAATATATATTAAATCAAAATTAGTTTATAAAAAAAACATGAAAAAAGGAAAGTCCATATATAAATAAAGAAAGACAAAACAAAAAATAGAATATTTAATGTAAAATAATTTTTACTTTTGGAAAAAAATATATATATATTACACATTAACATTTGTAGTTGTACAAGCTTCTAAAGTATGGTGATTATATCATAGTTTTCTTTTCAAAATCCTATCATATAAACTACTACAGCAAAGAGCTTATTTTGTTCTTCAAGTACAATGAAAATCCATTTGTATGACGAAGGGTTCTTTAGATAATAAGGTTGCGTCGATATAGATTTAAAAATTAAATGGACTCATAAGTATCTAAATTACCTCATGATCCATGTTGCAATGATTATTTACTCAATCAATAGTTTTGAGTCACTAAAGGCCTATAAATATTTCATTCCTCTCTACTTTTCACATTTTCACAAAACCCAAAGTGATATAAAGTGTTCCTTGTTGTTGTATCCTTCCCAATATCATATTTTAAAATTAATTGATGATTAGAGTCTAAGAAGTGAACATACCTTACCCTGCATAAACCTGGATCGCTTTGACCGACACCATTAACGAATTTATGGAATGAAATCACCCACACCTTATAGCTAGGATTTTGATAGGGTTGATAGCATCATTAGTGTACACACCGTCAATAAAATTTTGTGAAAAAATATTATTAAACGAAACGATGGACCGATGGGACTCGTTGGTATTAAACATTTAAATAATTTATATTGGGGTAAAATAATGGTATACCAATTTAGTTATAAAGAACTATGTTAGAATATGTATAAATTCAATTGTTTATTCTAGGATAATGAGAGATCCATATAAACAATTTGGGTTCAAATGAATAAAGGATTAAATTTTATTAATTATTTTTAAAATTATTATTGTTGTTGTTGTTGTTGTTGTTGTTGTTGTTGTTGTTGTTGTGATACTCTTCTAACAAAACTTAATAACACCACAAAAAACAATACTACTAACAACGATGAGGACCATATTAAATTGAGCACATAGATATGTGGACAAACACACAACTCACAAGATAGATCACACAATTTACTCAGTTATTGAAGAATGAAACAGTGAAAAAATGGCTTGCAGTTGTGAATGCTTTTCATTAATCAAAGAGTAATTAGATAGTAATTACAATTAAGTACAATGGCTTAAATAACCACATGCAATTCGAATCCACATGCAATTTGAATTGATTAGACTCTACTTAACTGTAGGTAACTAAGACCTTTTCTAAATCACTATCGGAGGACTCAATAGTTAACTAACCTTGTCTAAACCATTACCAGAGTTCAACGGAGTTCTAAAACACAACTCAAGTGTCTACTTCAGTGTTGACTGAGGCTAACTGACTGTGGTAGGTGAGAAATGCGCCTCTCCTGCATGCAGCCATGTAAACCTAGCGCTAACTGAATGTAGAGGACTAGAACTGAATGTAATTGACTCCTAACTCAGCTTGACTAGTCATTAACTGAACTCAACTAATGAAGGTCGGTATCGTCACTCCCAATGGCTCCTAAATTGTAGGAATTGATCTAGGAGGCTCCTAAACTGATGCATGCAAGTGCAATCAATGGAAGTAGGCCTCAATTAGTGCTCCCCACACTTTAGTAACTGGAACATGTGCCCTAATTAGTCCAAGTGGACCCAATGGTGCTAGTGACTAAAAATAGACTGGATGGACTCCCGATTTAGACATGACTCCTGATTTAGACATATGACCAAATTGGACAAAGGAGGATTTATAATCCTAACACCCCCCCTGATTGCTAACTTGGACAATCTGTGGGTCCTGGTAACTATACCATAGGTCACCCATTACATCAAGTAAAGTAAAGCAACTGTTAAATACAAGGAGCTTAATTAAGCAAGTAGGATCAGGATCAATCTGGTTCTTCTGTTCATAGGTATCCTGGGGCCTGGCATGTGAACCTCTCCATAATTATATCTAGAGGAATCTTCCTCTTTGGAAGAATAATGATATGCTCAACTAAACTAGAAATATAGACAGTTGTTGGATGAAGACTAGACCCATGTAGAGCAACTGCAATCAACTGATAAGTGAGAAAAGGTTCTTGAGGATTCAGAATATGTGAGGAACACTCAAGAAACTGATATGTTGCAGCCATGAACAGCAAACCATGAGTGGTAAAATCAGCCCCAAGTGCTAGAGCAAGTGTTCAGGCAGATGCAGAATGTCTTCCTCTTTACTAATTCTATGAGGAGATGAGCATGTGATCAATGGTAGAGAAGTATTGGGACTGTGGAGAGCGAATCCTTGAGCTCCATAGTCTGATATAGCTTCAAAAATATATAATGATTCACTAAATAAAATATCAGCAACCTCATAAGAGGAAACTAACACCAAATCCCCAGCAGCAGTTTTGAAGAGAAATTGCGGTACTTGATTTTTCACACCAGAATTAGTGAGAGAAGCTACAAGCATGACTGAAAGCTCTTGGATTTTAAAATTTGAACCAAATGGAAATCATATAATAAAGTAAATCATATCTAAATAGGTTCACAACAGATCCAAAACTGTGAAATCAAATCAAATCCCCAACAGTTTTGTAGGAGACTTATGGTACTTGTTTCTTCACACCGTTGATGAGAACAGCTACAAGCAGTACTGAAAGATTATGAATTTGAAATATTGAACCAAGAAATATCAGATAAGATCCAAATAAGATTATAACAGATCCAATAAGGTTCATATCAGATCCAAAGAAATGGTCAACCGAGACGGTGGATGCACAACTTCCTTCTTCTTCAAAATTCTGAATTTTGGTGCATGCAATCCTGCAGGAATTTGCTGGAAGATATAGATCATGGGGATCAAATGGATCACTCTGGTAATATGATATTTCTTCCAAAATATCCAAGGTATTACATATTTTCACACCAGCAACAACATTAGAGGGAGAAAAATCAAATTTCTCTTCACTTTCGGAAGCAATTACTGGAAAATTTTGCACAGAATTCAAAGGAAAATCACTAGAGGAGGACTTTGCTTCTTTTTCATCTTGAAAAATTTCATCAGAGAGAGTAGAGGCCGAGAATTTTGGATCAGGAACTCTTATGTTGCTGGATGTGCTCTCCAAAGTGCTATTATGATCCTCATAAATATTTCCAAAGGTTCTGTCCAATCTTGTCTAGAGTTCCTTTGGGGCTTCAATAGATCTACTGAGGTAGCGCAAGTTAGGAGAAAGAGTCATACCAATTGTTCCAAAATCTCCATCACATGGATTCATCCGATCATTCTTACTCTCATAGGACTCTTCACCAAGTCCAATAGACACCTCATAGAGATCTTGTCTCTTCAGAGATGCAATCATCTTCATCTTCCATTCTGAATAGCTTGTGATTGGGGTGAGAAGGGGAACTGATGAATCCCTTCGATGTTGTACCTGCAATTACACAAAAATACAAAGTAAGGTCATATAGCCTGCACATTTCAAGTTTTGATCACACCCAGCATAATTGATCAAGCAAGATTGATCAACAATTCCTTAACTTGGGGTATTAAGTGGTAAACCTTCTGCTTTTGGTGCAGAGATGGAAGGACAATTTTGCTCAAAAATGATCTAGTAGGAGATCTGAGGAGGAGAAGTTCCTTGTCCACTGAGGCTCTGATACCATATTAAATTGATCACATAGATTTGTGGACAAACACACAACTCACAAGATAAATCACACAATTTACTCAGTTATTGAAGAATGAAACAATGAAAAAATGGTTTGCAGCTGTGAATGATTTTCATTAATCAAAGAGTAATTAGATAGTAATTATAATGAATTACAATGGCTTAAATAGCCACATGCAATTCAAATTGATTAGACTCTACTTGGCTGTAGGTAACTAAGACCTTGTCTAAATCAGTATTGGAGGACTCAATAGTTAACTAACCTTATCTAACCGATTACCAGAGTTCAATGGAGTTCTAAAACACAACTCAAGTGTCTACTTCAATGCTGACTGAGGCTAACTGACTATGGTAGGTGAGAAATGCACCTCTCGTGCATGTAGCCATGCAAACCTAGCACCAACTAAATGTAGAGGACTAGAACTAAATGTAACTAACTCCTAACTCATCTTGCCTAGTCACTAACTGAACTCAACTGATGAAGGTTGGTATCGACACTCCCAATGGCTCCTAAATTGTAGGAATTGATCTACGAGGCTCCTAAACCGATGCATGCAAGTGCAATCAGTGGCAGCAGGCCTCAATTAGTGTTCCCCACACTTTAGGAAGTGGAACATGTGCCCCAATTAGGCCAAGTGGACCCAATGGTGCTAGTGACTAAAAATAGATTGGATGGACTCCTAATTTAGACATGACTCCTGATTTAGACATATGACCAAATTGGAAAAGGAAGGATTGATAATCCTAACAGACTACAACAACAACAACAATTATTATTATTAATGGTATTTGTAATGGTGATACTCCTCCAACAAAACCCATTGATGTTTCTCCTTTAGCTAAATGAGAATTAAAATATAAAAATGCTCTTGACTTACTACAATCTTCTAATGTTAAACATTATTCTGTTAATATTGAGAATTCTACTTCCACTTGTTGGAATCAACTCTAGAATATTTTTTGTACTCCTCGTGAACCTTAAAGAGTTTATTTACAAATGAAGTTGTTTAGTAAAATATTAGTTAATGGTGATGGCATGTTAGAATATATTTCAAGAAAAAAGAACATACATCAATACATAATCAAAGAAGGACTTCCTTATCTTAAAAGATAGTTTTTTTATCTCTATATTGATAAATGGCATGCTTCCACCTTACAATCACTTTATTGAATCTTTCCCAACACTTATAAATAATCAAATATAACTTTTGATTCACTCCATGAACTATTCGCTCAACATAGTAAGTCATTTGGTAAACATAGACACCTTGGTGAGAATATTATCTTTACTACTTCAAAATACCATAAATTTTAAAAGGAAGAGGACATATCATCAATAACAGAGGATGTGACAATCTAAATCAGTCTTCTTGTTAGAGTTCATGGTTGTGGGTGCAACCTAGGTATAGGAAGCAATAATTTTAATTAGGTGTGAAAGAATTTTAAATGAAGTAAGTCGGAGATACTTCCAAAACAAAATTATCAATATGGAAGAGGAAAATATGTGAGTCGTACTAGGGTGAGTGCAAGTTAATGATGGCCACTTTTGGTATGATAGATGCAATAAAAAAGTGAGAGAATAAACATGTCTCGTATTTCATTGCTATTTTGAGACACCTGCGCAATGAAACTTCCTATGAGTAAAGAAAATTAAATGTAGGAAATTGAATCAACTTTTTGAATAAATAACTTTTATTTATTGAAAATTTTCATAACTAGATCACTTATGATTTTTCTAAAATTAACATTTTATTTTTTGGCAAATTATAAGGTATATGTCCTTGTTGGTGCAACATTTGTGCTCCTAACTTATTTAGTCAATATATGAAAACTTGTAAACATGTATATAGAAACTAGTAATATTGCAATGCTATTTTTCTCAAAAAAACATAGCTCACTTTTTTATTAGTTATAATTATCTAAGGAGACCACAAAATAAGTTCACCAAGTGTTGGTGCAACTTTTGAAGGTCTTCATGTAATAAGGGGGATTTATTGAATTTTTTATAGTCTGTAGAGTTAGCTGTCTAGTAGTACTTCATATAATTTTTTTATGAAATGGTTGAGAAATGAAAAACATATGGCTAAAACACCAAGACAATGTTTCTTCTATTAAGGAGTTGTATCACAAGTAAAATATAAAAACAATAATATTTTTCTTGAAAATTACATATCTGTAATATGTAGAAAGAGTTGACAAATAGTTATGTGAGTAGGAGTTTTTTAAAGTGTTACGTAATCCATGTACATTATGTTTAAAAAAAAATTGTTCCATTTTAAGTGTTATAAATCGCATGTGTGATATGGAAAACATCGTGTGTGTGATATGGTAATAATCTTATGAGTGAAATGAGAAGTATCAAATTGCCATATAATTCATATCCCATATAGATTTTGTGTGTATATGATTTTTATCCAAGCATGTGGTCATATATCATAGTTTTACAACTATTGGTTTGTTCATTACATGGAAAGGCTATCTATATTACAAAAAAAATGATCATAATTATTTTTTTTACCTTGATAATAAACTATGCATTAGATAGTTGTGATCATTAGTGGTAGTTAGTGGACATTTATCTTATCCCATGTGGTAGTTATAGCTCAAGATACACCATTTTTTTAGGAAGCCTTAGAACATGGAAGGTTTCAACACACTCTCTCACATGACGTATTGTGGCCTCCTCCCTTGAACATCCCTTGAACATGATCAACCCATGATAATTTTGATCATTAGTTGTAGTTAGTGAATGTCATTATTTTTCATGCCACACCTTTTACATATGCAACATTAGAACTTGATAGGGATCTACACAATGTTTCACATGACCTGTTGCAACCTCCTTCCTCAATGTTTTGTTGCACATGATCCACTAATTAAACCTCCTTGCATGTTTCTCTTAGATGTATGCTTCAATATGATCTCATCATGATCCTTCCTTAACACTCTAGAAAGGCAATTTAAGAGATGTTCTCTCTCCCTTACTCATTTCCATTATTTAGTAAATTTTATGTTTTGAAATCAGACCAACGAAACTACAAGAAACAAATATCCTTTCACCTCAGTAGTGTTAATATGTTAATAGAAATTTTGTGTATGTATTTTGTATGAGTGTTTAATGAATGTGAAAGAATCCCTCTTCTTTCCCCCACTAATTTACTTCCATGCACTAATTTTAGTATATTAAATATGTTCACATTAGAGGAATAGGGTAAATGTACATTTTTCATTTCTTTTCTATGGCATACACAAGTTAAATGGTTTTCTAAGGTATATGAAATCTTCCCATGATAGGCGGATGCTTGATGATGGAACATGGTCCCTAGAAGCTTCCTGTATGGTATACATGGGATAAATTTCACCCCCCAACCATGCTCAAGGACCAAAGACACATTATTAGAGATAAAACCCTCCTAATTCCATGCATATCTCCAATCAGATGTAACAACAATGCTCTAAAGAGGTCATGCATGTGTCTTTTAGGCCTCCTTTAGGGATCTTGAGCCTTATAATCTTACATTAGATAATGATTCCTTGTGTTCCTTGTATAGCATTGGTATAGTCCTTAAATACCTTCCCAAGTGCCCAAAACCTTGAATTCGAACCGATATCCCAATTCATAGACCAAATATCCACTAGAGAGGTATTGTTTGGTTACTTGAAGCCTTAATCATGGCCCTTAAGATTTATAAGCTTACTTTAAGGGACAAGGCATTCGTTTCCACCACTAAACATGGTTATATCACCATGACCCGTCCCTCATTCTTGAAGCATATAAATGGGATCACTTTGACATGGGACCCATCACTGGTGCAACAGTCAACATTATCACTTTGACATGAGACCCATGATTATGGATGAATTCCTTTGATTACTTTAGTATGGTGATTATTGTTTTCACATTAGATAATGACTTGCTTAGCATTGCAATTATCACATGTGGATGCAGCAAGGGTTTATAATGGATCTACTTAAACTATTTCATCATGGTAACTAAAACTTGTACATAGAACCTTGGTTCCATAGCTTAATTTTGTATTGTGTTCAATACTCATTCATAAAACCCTAGTTTAACAATGTTCCTTCTCATAGCAAACGCTGAGGGAAATGGTTTACTAAGTGAGGTGGAGTGTTCTGACCCTCCCTTATGTTACAATGGAGGGGTTTAATTCCCCAATAGAGTAATAAAGTGGGGGTCATTCAATGTAAGTTGGATTAGGTCAAGTATTTTATTTTATTAAATATTGCCGAGAGTTCTAGTTTTCAGATGTGGACCACAATGATAAGATTCTCATGATCTCATGAATGTTATAGTGATGAGAAATACTACCCCATTTTATGTGTTCCACGATTCTTAAGGAATAGGGAATACATAAAATATCATGCACTATAATTATTTAAGCACCATGAACTTCCATTCTCTAGATCAAGGATGACCTTGTGCAATGTGTTGTTATATCTATCTTAGGGTCATGATAAGAATGAATATGTAAAATACATTTTTTCCATTTGATATCCATCACTTATGGTTACCTATTCCCCATATCCTCATTATGAATTTTTATAGTTGACAATGGTGATACTTTAGTAAGTGATTACTAGAATACATGCATAAATTCATCAATGAATTACCTAGAATATAGTGCTTATTTTTATCATTTCAAATCTAAACCATGTACCCCATAATATTCTATCTAGGTTCTACAAAAAATTATTTCCTAAATTAAAATAAATAATAATATGTAATAATTGTATTTGTGTCCAATGGGTATAAATTTTTTTCTATCTCAATCCATATTTATTTTTTATGTAGGCCCAGATATTTTCATTCCCCTTTGAAATTTGTCTCTCCATATATGCTAAGAGAATCCATTCTCCAAATGAAAATGTCTTTTGGAAGATACATTATTGTTGTTATACTCCTGCTTAGTTATACTACTCTTGCTCAAAGAGTGTGTCCACAAGTAGGGTTTCCTTTGAATTGGTGATGCCCATACTTCCTTACTTCTTGGTTAAGCTAACTAATTAATTCAAACTCTCATGGGTGTCTATCTTTTCATGATTTAACATGTGGATTTTTGCATAATCCAGTCCAATACCTTTGTGTTATTTGCGCATATGTGTATGTGCTCTAGTATATGCTTGTGTATATGTGTCAAATGTTTTAGTGAGATTTGTAAACATTGGAAATGCTTCATGTGTGGTGATTTTCCCTTAAAGTATCATCACTTGTGGGTCTAAAATCATCTTACTCTCAAACCTCTTGTGTACTCCCGAACCTTTCACACTTGTCTCTACAATTTGGTCTTTGCAGTATTTACGCACCAAGGTGCCACTACTTGGTGGTACTTTTGTACTTTCATTCAAAGACTTGTATCCTTGTATGTACTTCATCTAACTAGAACAAATATTCATACTTCTTGTGTATTGCACTTCAAAGGTTTGTTCTCTTGTATGGTATACTTCTTCAAATTGGCATAGATCTTCATGGCATGTTTGCACTAAAAATCCTATTTCATTAAACTTGGATTTTTTAGGTAAAATATGGACTTAAAAGTGTGAATTTACATTTCAAAGTGTTAATATCAACCTTTCTAAAGTGCTAAATTAGGTTCTAAAAGTAACAATATTGGGTTAAAAAAGTGTGCTTGATCTATTCAAATAGTATGTTTTTTTACTACTTCAAACCCTAAAAGTGCATGATCTTATTCAGAAAGTGTGAATTTCAATTCAAAAATGCATTTTTCTTTTCCAAACTTTCAATCTTTGAATATGATCATTCCAATGTTTATAATATTCAATATCCATATTATACTTAACAATGTCTATAATAGTGTGCCTCCTAGACAATTTTGTTAAGGATTCCTAGGTAGCATGTTACCATTGATAAAAGGAACTTTTACTTCCAAACCCTACATTAATATTATGTAAGAAAACTATAGAATGTGCAGTTTGAAGTGGAATAAATAATGTGTACAATAAAAATCAAAACTTTATATATTCCACACATAACAATTAATTTAATCCACGCATTTTTTATTGCTTATTCAACGCATAATAGTGCACTTAACCAACATATAATTTATTTCATATATTCCACTCATAACACTTCATATACTCCACACATTTTTTTAATTCATGTTTCAAATACTTCATATACATTGATGTTGCTTACATAACATCCTTGGATCTGTGATTCCAACCAGATGTCGAAGGGAGGGACTTTGTTGCTTCTATAGAAGCCTTGGCTGCGCAATTTGAACAATTCCTTAAAGGGAAAAAATTTTCTACTTCCATGCCTTTGATGAGCAGTTTGATCTAGTCATTGAAGGGAGTTACTTTGTTGCTTCCATAACAACCTTGGCTATGCTATTTGGATGAGTTGTTGAAGGGTGGGAATTTCTACCATGGGGTGTCATTAGACCAAGAGTGAGGGGAGTTGAATATCCAAACACAATAAGATAGATAACAGAGAAACAAGGGGGTTCAAAATATTAGTAACACATCAACTCAAAAACAAAAACATCAAATTTGTGTCCACTTTATCATCATCCCAATAGAATGTGCCTCATTTTGCACCTAGAAAACATAACATAAGGAGAATTTAATTGTAATTTATTTGGGATGCTACTCTAGGTCCTAAGTGCACCTAGTTTGGCACCTAGTAACAGTAACCATATCTAATATGCTTAAATGATGGCAATGATGATGATTTGGATAAAAATGATGATGATGATGAAGTATATGGAAATGATAGTGATGATGTTATCAATGATGATGATGATATGGGAATAATTTTGAGGTTTGGAAAAGCATGAATGTGTTTTGGGTATTGGGCCATTTCATAATCATCACCATTGTAATCATCATCATCATCATCTATATAATCATTGTCTTCATCATCATTTCCATCATGATCATGATGATTATTATATTCATCATCATTTCCATCATCATCGTGATGATTACTATATTCATCACCGTTATCATCATTGTCATGGTCATCATTAGTACAATCATGACCTGTGAGCCTCGTAAGAAAATGTTGGGGTATAAGTGAATGATTAATGTCCAAAAAAAATGGCCCAATACCCAATACACATTCATGCTATTCCAAACCTCAAAACGATTCCCACATTTTAGGCATAACCTAAATTTTTAATTTACATGGTCTATGTTGTAGCATGGAACCTCGGGCATAACCATGAGTCCTCAAAGAAATTGTTTATGTCATTTTCATGATCGTCATCATCATCATATAATCATCATCATCATCATTGTGCAATCATAATCATCATCCATGTTAATGTGGTTCTCATTCTCATTGTCACTATTATATCATTATTGGCATATCCATCTTCATCACCATCGTCATCTCCATACTCAATCCTTTTATAGTTTCCCAATGGCCTTTTACAACCAACCATACTTACATATGTTGTATTCGATTATAAATCTCTACATGTCAATAATATGATTCCCCTATCCCATTTATTTCTAAGACGATCTGATCATATTTTCCAGCCTTAACAATCAAGTTTAATTTTATTGTTAAGGATGTAGTTGGTATAGTGAAAAAAATACAATTTCTCTACAACCTCTAATATTACAATGTGCTCAATCATGGTAGTAAGTTATGCTTTCTTTAAATGGTAACCATATCCCATTGGCAAGTAATATCTCCCCTATATATGGCATGTATGATAGTATGGATCCTTGTGCATGGCCCATGATCCTAAACAAAATAATTGCAGTTTAAGGATCTATATTTTAATATATAACATGGATTGGGGCATGAGAACAAACCCTAGTGTGACAAACCTCTAAATGGACACGACATCTTCCTCACATGCCAAAGATTCTTGAGACGGGCCATGTTTGGAAGCATCGAGACCCAAACATGGTCTATGATCTGCATAAGTAGATAACATGGCCTAAGACATTGGATTTTTTCCCCACATTATGTCCCCATTGTTAGTTTCATAATCATTTGTCATCGCCATTGTCATTATCACTGACATTATCATCATCATCATTATCATCATTGTCATTTCCATAATCGTCATTATCATATAATCACAATATCATTAATGGCATCAACATCATCAGCATTATCAACATCATCATTGTCATCGGCATCATCGTCGTCGTCATTGTGAAAAAATATTATTAAAAGAAATGATGAACCTGTGGGAAGCTGGTATTAAATATTAAAATAATTTATTTTGGGATAAAATAATTGTATACCAGTTCTAGGGACACCTTATATCTGGACCACACCTTATACATGGGTTCTATTTGGGGTTGACAACTTCATCGGTGGACACACCATCAATAAATAAAAATTGCAAGAAAAGATTACTATGAGAAATGATGGGAACCATTATTATTAAAAATTTAAATAATTTATTTGCTTATAAAAAAGAATTGCAAGAAAATATTATTTTGAGAAATGATCTGGTAACTGTTGTTATTAAAAATTTGAATAATTTCTTTTCTTATTGGTACATAGAGATTTCTAGTTTAATTTTTATAACTAATATTTTTACCTTGATAATCAACTATGCATTAGATAGTTGTGATCATTAGTGGCAGTTAGTGAACATTTATTTTATCCCATTTGGTAAGTCTAGCTCATGCTACACCATTTTTTTAGGAATCCTTAGAACATGGTAGGGTTCAACACACTCTCTCACATGATTTATTATGGCCCCCTCCCTTGAACATCCCTTGAACATGATCCACCCATGATAGTTTTGATCATTATTTGTAGTTAGTGAATGTCATTTGTTTCATGCATTGAGCCGAGTTGATGCCACACCTTTTACGTATGCAATATTAGAACTTGATAGGGATCTATAAAACCTTTCACATGACATGTTGCAACCTCCTTCCTCAATTTTTTGTTGCATATGATCCACTAATGAGAACTTATTGCATGTTTCTCTCAGATGCATGCTTCAATAGGATTTCATCGTGATCCTTCCTTAACAATCTAGAAAGACAATTTACAAGATGTTCTATCTCCCATTCTCATTTCCAATGTTTAGTAAATTTTATGTTGTGAAATAAGACCATCAAAACAATAAGAAACAAATATCCTTTCACCTCAGTAGTGTTAATGCATTAATAATAAAAAATTGTATGTATTTTGTATGATTATTTAAGGAATTTGCAAGAATCACTCTGCTTTGCCCCACTAATTTACTTCCATACACTAATTTTAATATGTTGAATATGTTCACATGATATGGATAGGGTAAATGTACCTTTTTCATTTATTTATTATGGAATATACAAGTTAGACGCTTTTATATGGCATATGAAATCTTCCCATCATAGCTAGACCCTTGATGATGGCACATGGTCCCTAGAAGCTTCCCATATGGTATACATGGGATAAATTTTACCCCCCAATCATGCTCAAGGTCCAAAGGCCCATTCCTAGAGATAAAACCCTCCTAATTTCATGCATATCTCCATTCAGATGTAAAAACAATCCTCTAAAGAGGTCATGCATGTTGCTTTTAGGCCTCCTTTAGGGACCTTGAGCCTTAGAATCTTACATTAGATAATGGTTCCTTGTGTTACTCATCCAAAATTGGTGTAGTCCTTAAATACCTTCCTTATCGCTCAAAACCTTTAATTGGAACCCATATCCCAATTCATAGACCAAATATCCCCTTGATAGGTATTGTTTGGTTGCTTGAAGCCTTCTTCATGGCCCTTAATATTTATAATCTTACTTTAGGGGCCAAGGCATGTGTTTCCACCACTAAACATGGTTATATGACCATGTCCCATCCCTCATTATTGAAGCATATAAATCGCATCACTTTGACATGGGACCCATCACTGGTGCAACAGTCAACATTATCACTTTGACATGGGACCCAAGTTTATGGATGAATTCCTTTGATTATTTTAGTATGGTGGTTATTGTTTTCACATTAGATAATGACTTTCTTAGCATTTCAATTATCATGTGTGGATGCATCCAGGGTTTATTATTAATCTACTTAAACTATTTCATCGTGGTGGATAGAACTTGTACATAGAACCTTGGTTCCATATCTTAATTTGGTATTGTGTTCAATACTCATTCATAGTACCCTAGTTTAACAATGTCCCTTGTCTTAATATTTCTCTATGAGAGGAATATTTCTGATCTTATTATATTAAAGAAGGAGGAAAAGGAAAAGAGGGGAACTAATGTTGCAGATCCCTGCATAGCTCTATCTCAAAAAAATTGGCAACCTTTTGGATCTATTGATGAACCTCCAATCTTTCTTCTTCAAAATTCCCTTTTATAGGATTTGTGTTTAAACCCTGAGCTTCTTGATTTATCTTGACACATGTGAAATATGTTTCATGAGTTGTCTTAATGGACGTGATGATAGGGCATTGATGCATTGGTTTATCATTTTTTGATTGAGGTACTTCCTCTACAGTAGGGTATTTCACTCCTAATTATTATGGTGGTTGATCTTATATCATACCTTCATCTCGCGTTGACTATTGGATATGATGAATACTAGTGTTGGAAGTGAACAACTTTCCTCCAGTGTTTTCATAGTTATCGACTAATCTGCAATTGCTTAAAGAAACCGAAATGCCCTCACAACCCTCCAGTGGCAAGTATTCCACATTCTGCGAAAAAAAAAGTATCCAATATTTTGCAACTTAGGAAATTGCTTCTACATTATTCTCGTTATATCACCATCAAACCCTGCACATCATGATCCAAGAAGACAGAGGTACCATTTCTTCGCTATGATGAATTAGTGTGGTAAGATGAACCTGTAAACAACCTTAGACCACATGGCTCATATATGGATTGGAATTGTCTTGACCTGCACCTCATTTCTTCAATGATATATCATTAATCACTTAATCACGGTAGGGTTATCATTAGGATCATCGTAACCCTAGTCACTGCAGTCATGGCTGCTAGATAGAGCACCTCTACCATCACCTCTGCAAAAACCATGAGAACCACCATAGTTTATGTCAATGGCACCCTAATAATGTTTTCTCAAGTGGCACAAGTTTTAGTTCTTCAAGACTATTCACATCTATGGGATTTAAATCCATTCTTCGACTACCTAGTGGCTTCATTTAGTAAATTCCACAAATGGTTCATGTTATTTTGCCGGTCGCCTATCACCTCTCAACAACAATTTGAAAAGCTTTGTTGTGACTGCCAAGAATCAGCTGTATAGTTCCATGGACATATAACAACTACATAATTATAACTTAATGTGAACGGCCATGATGAAAGTTGTAAAAGTTGTGAAGTGTACCTGGACCATTTACGTGGGCACTTATCCTTTTATCTCATGCGCCAATTTGTTAGCATGAACGAGTGTGATATAAAGTTAGCAAAATTCCCAATCATTACTGACCATTCACACAGGAAATCCTCCTTTTACCTCACGTGTTAGTGCACCTGTGCGAACATATATGATTTAAGGTTGGAAAGATGCTTGATCAATCTGGACCATTTGTGCATGTTGCCCTTTTTATCCCATGTGTTAGTGCACTAGCACAAGTGGGTGTGATTTAATGCTAGTGACATACCTAATCAATCTAGAACATTCATGCATGACTCCCCTTTTATCCCACATGATAGTGTGCCATCATGAATGGGTGTGATTTAATGTTGGTGACATGCCCAATCAATTTGGGCCATTCGTGCACACTTATTTAAACCTAGGTGCCATTCTATCTATGCACTATGAATGCACCAGTTGAATTTGAGTTCGCGAAACACGCATCCTCACTATAAATTTGGGTGCAAAAATCCTAAGTTCTACAAGAAGACATAAACTTTCTGCCATATTCTGCAAGGTTCAACAAATTTTGCATGCTAACAGTTGTTCTTAGAATTTCCATTCTACAACGAGGTCCATTCCACAACAAGGTTCATTCTGCAACTACTAAAAACAACCCAAACACTTTTCTCCATATTCTTTAAGGTTCAACAACTTTTCAGGATGGACTTGTTGATTCCAAATGGCATTCAATGTATGCCTCATGGATGTGTCAACTATCTTTGGGTGGGTGGATTTCACTTAGCCAAATAAGTGGTTTTGAAAACCTATTATTGCATGGTGAAACCGATTAGATGCTACTACTCGTAAACCATGGTTTCATTGTTTCGCATCGGTCATCCCTGACTAAAATGCAATCAAATCTTGGATGTGAAATGAAATACCGACCAGCAATTTGGTTCAAGCCCCCGAACTGATCGTTTAACAAGTTACTTGGTTGTTTGGTCACTTAGTGTATTTCTTGGAAATGGATCATTCCCTTGCTTTTCTAGATTAAGAACTCATGTTCTAACTTGAAAAAACCTTCATATGTATTATAATGCTTGAGCGTTAACTCAAGACAGGTTTTTTCAAATTCATAGGAACTTAAGAAAGGTTTTCACAACTCCGCAAGAACTCAACAAAGGTTTATGAAACTCTCCATGAACTTTATTAGAGTCTCAAATTGATTTTTTTCCCTCAACAACATGTTCAAGCCTGTGTGATCATAAAAAATATTCTTTGTACTTACAAATGCCAACCTATTCCCCAAAGGGTTGATCAATTGTTAATTGTGTTGGGTGGATTTTGAAATATAAAGTCGACATAAAGATCCTCTACAAAAACATCTATAATTTTCTTTGACTGGTCTGACTCTTGAAAATGGAGATGAATGATTTTCGGTCTCAGAATTAAAATTTGTCTTGGGTTAAGCCACACATGAAAGACTAACTTTTGGAACATGACCCTTTTTAGGTGAGAATGGGTTCCAGCTACTAGAAAGTTCTTTCACAAAGAAGAATTACCAGAAGGTTCTACCTACTAGAAACTATATATAGGAGTAGAAGCTATTGGCACGTAATGGGAAAACCCAGTATTCAATATAAACAAACCAACAAAACCCATCATACTAGCCTTTTAACATCACTTGCAAGTAGATGAAGTCTCACCCCAGATATCAAGGGGGACTATAGGAACCAAGTTTCCATAGTGTTGAAGGAATATGGTCATTCAGATCACCCAACTGAGCATTCATTCATTAATATAACCCATTCATTTAACATTACCAATTAACAAAGATATAAAAATTGATAGCTCAACCAACAAATACCATTAAAACAGAGCATCCATGTGCACAAAAGATAAATCATTCATCACAATAACACATAATAAATAGGCTCGTAATAGACTCATTTTATTATTAGTTTCAGGAAAATCTTACAACCCTTGCGCAATGCTCACTAGATCTCCAATACATAATTCAAAATACTCAAACTTACATAGCATAACAATAGTACTTAGCTTAGATTCAAAAATTTCCAAAAAGACTCCTTAACTCATAGATCCCTTACATATTTATGCTAATTCAAAATGGGTTGATCAAGTTACATAGTGGACACAATTTCCCAACTAATTCTTACTAACTTCCACTTTTTGTGCACTTTGGTCCAAATGTTGAGTTGTTGTGCAGTCTATTTCTGGTGCACCACTCCCTAGACAGATCAAAAAACCTACTCCAATAGAAGCAATGAAACAAGATGTCTTGTTAAGTAGTTTGTAATTGGAGCTTGGATTCATTTGGAGGTTGTCCCCTCGAAGGGGCAAGTGAACATTGCTTTCATCAATAAAGATATTGCTATTGTGATATTTTGTTCTCTGCAATTGTATATTGTTGTGGTAATTTTGTCTTTTCACACTAGAATATTATGTATATTGTTGTGGTAATTTTGTCTTTTCACACTAGAATATTACTTTATTTTGTTAGTTATGCTATGAATTTCCAATTATGATATTAAGGTACATAACAAAATTAATAAAGGAAAAAAAATTGAAAGGGTAAAGAAGGAGAAGAATGGAAAGGATAATACATTACCTTCCCCCATCAAACTCTAGACTCCATGCATAAAACTGTAAACTTGAAACATAAAAGAACAATAAACATTAACAAATCAATAAAGTAAAATTAAAGTAAAAGAGGAAGGAAGGAAGGATGATAAGGGAAGGGATAAGTCATTACCTTCATTATGGAGGTTCTTCCATGAAACATTAGCCTCCATTCATGTAACCCTAAACCTACAACAAAAAAACACAATAAAAATTAGCAAAACAACAAAGGAAAATCAAAGTAAAAAATGAATCAAGGAGGAGGAAGGGAGGCATAATCCATTACCTTCCTCATGGAGGTTCCTCCATGAAACTAAAATCCAAGCTTCCATGAGGAAGAAACCCTATGGTAGAAAGGAGAAGGGAAGAGAGAAAGATATGAAATGAGAAAATAATGAAAGAGTAGGTATTGAGGGTTTTTAACAAGGGAAATAATATATTATAATTGAAATAGTAGAAATTAAGGAGAACTCAATTAGTTAAACTCAAGTGATATTAACATTGAGTACTTAAGCTAATTAAATCGAACTTGAATTGATCACTTCAGTGAATCAATCAAGCATGATTTCAGTTAATAGAATTAAATGAAGTTTAAAAAAAGAAGATCTAGTTAACTAACATTGTTTTGCATTACAACACTTTAGTTAAACTAAAAGACAACACCTAAGTTAAAGGACGACACTTAAGTTATGTCACTTGAGTTGTGACACTTGCATGATGACTCTTGAGTTATCATACTCATTAAGTGATCTAGCTTCTAGTTGTATAACGATTTCATCTTGAAGTTAGTAGAGCATGTATATAATGTTGAATATGAAAGGCATTGCATAATTTTGTTGTGCATGATTAAAGAAACTGAGGTGTAGAGCTAATTCTCCTTGAGGGAATTCACTATATTCTTCATGAGATCCTAATTCCTCATTCGGGCATTCACTACATCTTGCATGAGACAAAAATTAGCAAGTTATTAATGTTTTGGACACATTACAAAGTTCATCTGGTTGATCTCTCTTCTCTCTTGTTCAATGACTAAACCTAGGGTGTTGGAATTATCTCTTATCCTGCACCTATGGTGCTGAAAGCAATCTGATATTGTAAAATACATTATCTGTTATCTATCATTATTATACTTTGGATATTTGCTGGGGGTTTTCATCCTTGTTGTTTTGAGGTTTTTCCCCATGGTATATGTTATGTTATGTGTGAATGATTATGTGTATGAATGGTTCATTGATTTCAAGTACTCAATAATTATGCGCTTAAAGATTAAAAGATCAAAGCTCAACAAAATTCAACATGGTATCAGAAATTAGGGCACAAAGGAGCTCTATTCTGCAAGCAATATTAAGTCTACGACGATCCTGAGTGATCATTTGAGCACAGTACTTGAAGATTAATGGCATTGATCTCAGTAAGCCCAGAAGACCGACTTGAAGGCACCTCCAATTTCAACAATTGGAATGCCATGATTCTAAACATCTTAGAATAGCATGACCTTGATGGATACATAGCCAATGTGGTGTAAGACCCCACTACTAATGCAAGGCACACAACTTACAAGAAGAACCAAGCCAAAGTTAAGCGGACCATCTATGATTCGGTGAAAGACAACTTGATGTCGGTGATCACTCCATTGAAGACTGTAAAGGAATGCTTCTATACTTTTACAAACCTCAATGAGAAGAAGGCTCCGAGTCAAAACAGGGCATTGAAGAACAAGCTTCAAAATCTCAAGATGGTGAAGGACGAGACATTGGCCTCCTTTGTCATACATGTCTCTCAAGTAAGAGATCAAATTAATAGCATTGAAGTAGTGGTGGATGATGATGATCTCATTCAAAAAAAAATCATTGGTATTCCATCCTCATGGGAGACATTCTTGGCCACTATTAATGGTCAATAGGTGAAACCAAACTTTGGGAGACTATGGCATGATTGCCTCTAATAATAAGGGAAAATCCAACGCAAAAATACTTTGATAAGTCAAATATCAAATGTTTCAATTGCAATAAGAAGGGTCACTATGCAAGAGAATGTCGTGCAAAGTAAAGAGAAAAGTTCAAAGGTAGATTTCATGCTTCTACTACTGTAGAAGATGAACCTCCAATAAAATAACTCTTTTAAAGATCATGAGACAATGAATGAATAAGATGATGATCGTCAAAAGAAGTATTTCCTTAATTACACAAATGATTGCATAAACTCTATATGAGGAGATTGTCATCAGTGATGTATGAGAACCTAGGGACTCTTGTAATCTCTACAAGGAATAATAGATCAAGAGGGATCCCACAAAAACAATAAAATAAAATACTGTATTTTATGTCCTACAGGAGAAGAATGATGAGACTTGTTCTGAAGGGATAAGAAGACAACTAATTGTACCTTAGAACCCCCACATAATGGGGTTGCCAAAAGAAATATCACAACAATTTGTGAGCCTACAAAATCCATGATGTTTGATCAAGATCTGCCTTCCTCCTTATGGGAAGAAGCCTCCAACACTGACATGTATATCCAGAATAGAAGCCCTCATGTTATTTTGAGAGAGAAGACTCCTGAAGAAGTTTTCATTGGTGAAAATCCATTTGCTAGACACTTGAATATTTTCAGCTGCCATTCATATACCAAAAGAGAAGAGGACAAATATAGATCCATCTGGAAAGAAAGGGATCTTTGTTGGTTATAGTTAATCATCCAAATCCTATAAAGTCTATGTACTAGGTGAAAGACACATTGAAGTCAGCAGAGATGTGACATTCAATGAAGAGGATGACCTTCATAAGAGGGCAGAAACTTCATAAGACCAAAGCAAACACTAAATCATGAGCATTTGAAAGACTGAGATGCATAACATATAAACTATAATCCAAACACAATAATCACAGTACTAAGTTCCACCCACAGTTAACAAGAATTTCATTCATAAAAACCTTAAACAGGAAATGAGTATACTAACTGAGTGATTAACACAAATCAGAAATGAAACCGGTCAATAGTCTAAAAAGGGCTTATAGTTGCATATATTTCATAATTCAGTCATCAAAAACACATAAGAGTTTTTACACTTAGATCATAAACCACAGCCTGATAGCCTCCCCTTGCAACAAAAATCGAACCCTTGGTCCTTTCCCAAACTTACATTTATCTTGTTCCTTCAAAAATAGTTACATAACTGAACCAAAACTGCTTTTAGGTCATCTATCAAATTGTTCAATATAAACTATCATTATACAAAAATGAAATAAATTTTTCAAACTAACTAATAACTGCTCTCCTTAAACTACTTTTACAAATCTTTTGTTGCCTCTGCTAAAAGAGCAATTCCCTCTAAAGCCTGGGCTTTCCTTCTGGCCTTCTGGTGATCTGCTTTCAAATATGCAACTCTTTTTGTCAGCTCCTCATTTTGCTGTGACAATTCTTGAATAGTTTGTTTTAGTTCTGCAAACTGGTTCTCTATATGTCTTTTTCTTTTAAGAGCCTCTTTAGGAATTGAAATCAATTCCTGATAGTGACTATGTACTTCTTCCAAGTCTTCTCTAAGTCTTCTATTTCCAGTCACTAATCCTTCATTGCTTTCATGCAGGAACTCAATTTTATGCTTGTATTGCTTGATACTCCTCTGCAAATTTTCATTTTCAGAATCGATGCATTTTCCTTCTAACAATGGCTGCATTCCTTCAGGTATCCAAGGGATTTTTAGCTTCCTAAAAATTTCGTCATCTTCTTCCATATGCTCTGTCAAGGTCATTGGAATTTCTGAATACTCTTCAGCTTCAATACTGTACTTAACTGATTTCTCAACCACCTCTCCTTTCTCTATACAAGAGCTCTTTAAATCATTTTGATGCTATTCTAGAATCATCTTCTCTTGAACCTCCATGAATATTTCTGAGATCTTGGTATCATTGAAAACTAGTTTATCTTCTGAAACTATTTTTTTTTTACCCTTCATAACCTTTTTTGTTTTCATCTTCACTGTCTTCTAATTTCTCCTTAGATGATGAATCTTCAATTACTTTAATCTTCTTTTTAGCCAATTTAGGGTTTAACATCTTCTTCATATTTAACTTGATTTTGTTCTTTGGCCTTGTCTTGGGCCTCCAAACTGCTCCAACCTCTCCTAACATTTTTAAATATTTCCCTTGATGTTAGGAGAGGTGGGTGTGAGCTAGTTCAACAACTTTCATTTTCTTCCTTCGTGACACTGCCTCTTCTTCAGAATGGGTATGTATCTCCTGTTTATAATTAACCCTAGATTTTTCAGTGGTATGAACCCTAGCTTCCTCAGATAAAGATCTTTCCTCTTCTTCATAGAGTAGTGTAATAGGGACTTGCTCATACTCCTTCACATCTTCATTTACAATTTGGTTCATTTCTTCAGGAGAAGCATCTTCTACAGGCTCAATTTCCTTCACTTCTGACTTTGAAACTTTGTTTTCTTCAACATTAATTTGTTGTTCAGTTTCAATGTTTTCATCTTCTTGGTTCAAATATTTTCCTGGTTCACCACCTTCTTCATTCTTGACTGTGACTTTCTTTTTAAGTTTCTTGATCAAATTCTAACCTTTATCTAACTGTCTCTTCTGAGACTGCTCTTCCTTCTCTGTTTGGAAACCAAACCAAAATAGGAAATATTCCCATGTCTTCTCTCTTTTCTAAAGTACAGTGCTTATGACTAGTTTTATAAGCCCATGATGAAATACTGATTGTTTGGTGTGATCCTGATGTTCTTTCACCCTACTAGACATCTTCTTTAAACTTTTCAATAAGAAGAATGGGATATTCATTTTGGATTCATGACTGAGATGTTGAAGGAATCTAAAATGATACTTAAAAAAAAAAGCAAATCTCCTTTCACAAGTGATATAGCTTTGTAGGATTTTGATAGTCTCTATCCATTCTGGTTTAAATTTTTGAATATGTACTCCCTTTCCCCAATATGCTACTACATCTGGAAGTAGATATCTCTGAGCATCAAAAGTGAAAGGCACTTTTTTAAACCAGTATTCACCATCATCTAAAATCCCTGTAGCTTCTGCTAACAATTCCCTGGTCAATTTAAACTTCAAAATATCAAAAGACACCATATCCTTATCCAAACATTGAGCAAATTTATAAGAGACTTCTAAGTGATAACCTTCAATTCTTTCAAAAAACACTAACCACCCTGCCTCTGAAAACATTTTTGCACAATCTGGAAAATTTTGAACCCAGCTCATGTCTGAAGGTTCTGCTCTATTATTCTTACCACTTCTTTTCATTTTGAACAATTGTCAAATAGCTTCTGTCAATGAAACAAACTATGAATCTCTTCAAATATTGACAATATGACAGACAATGATGTATTGGGAAACCTAAAACCCTAAACTGGACTCTCCCGTTTAAACTGATAAATGCTTTAATTCCATTGATAGAGAATTCATCATTTAGTTTGAATTAGGTTTATAAAATAATAATTTGCAATCAATTCTGTCATTAGTCCTCTACTTTGAAAAAACCCAAATTCATGAACTTTGGTAACGATTCGTAGCCTACCTATCAAAGTGATGAATCCAGGTGATGGAATCATGTTTTCTTGACTGTTAGGTGTCCAATTGCATTCCTCAATATTCTCTAACCACTTCGATAACTCCAAATGAGCGCTCCTCAAAGCCCTAGTTTTTCGCCTTGTTTCAAAATTTGATTACACACTTCTGATTCTTCGCCACGAACTTCATCTGCTCTATGTGCACTTCAGGGGATATGAGATTCAAGGCGCATTTGTCTCATTATGTTCAACCATCATTATTCCATCACTCTGCAACAGACCACTGCGACTCGCCCTCATAATGATTTGCTTGACGTATTCACACCTGTCATAATGATCATTCTAGAGGAAACACATATCAAATCCATCAACTCAATATGAAAGACATCTCATGTGTGAGAATTTCAAAAAATCTGACCCAAAAATGATGATTTTTGAACTACGCGACTTTCTTGTAGCGCATGTGTGCAATTTTTCTAGGCTTGCGCTACAAGAAAATCTGATTTAATGATTTTCAACAATATAACTCATGATAGTGGTTTAACCTTGGTTAGAGAACCTTAATCAAGATTTTATGCTATTTTTTTAAGACCTTTTAATTCATATAAACATTCTATAAGCCCTCTAACTATGAATTCTAATAAATCAAACCAAAATTTGAAAAATAAAACTAAGAAATCATAAAAAAATGAAAATTAAAGGAAAAAGATCCAAACTATCCTAAGAAACAAAGTTTTCTTTGAGAAATGAATAAAACCAAGTTTCAAAACATAAAAAAATGTATTATAAAATGGAAAACAAAAATAGGCTCTAACATCTGGCTCCTGCTGCGGGATGAAGTCCTCCCTGTGAGGCTTCAAGAACCTGTAGACCAGTGCCTTCTGTGCTGTTGCCTGCTAGTCTACAAAATTTCTATTGGGTCATGGAGTCTTTATTCTGTTATTCACATTGGTATATACAATGAAATTCCAGTATCCATCGTAAAAACTGTAAAAATGCTTAAGGAATCATCCATTAACTGGATTAGACAATTCCTTATCATCCAGAGTCTGTAATACAAAAGTATTATTCTCCAGAACTTTTGATACTATGAAAGGGCCAAATCATAGATTATCAAACTTGCCATGCTTTCCTTTCTGCTCCTTCCTAGCATCCCATCTCAAAACCATATCTCCCACTAAAAAAGTGTTCTCTTTGAACTTTCTGTCAAAACTTTCTTTAATCTTTGACCTGTATAGCTTAGCCTTTTCTTCCACTATTTCCTGTTTCTGTTGTAACTCTATCAGTGCATAAATTCTTCTTTGCATATCAATAGGTTCTTCTTGATAGTCTTGAAAAAATTTCATCACTGGGATACCCAATTGGACAGGAAAAACTGCATCAGTACCATATACTAATTGGAAAGGATAAGTTCCAATCGCTTTTTTAACTGTTATTTTGTCTGCCCATAATGCATATTTTAACATTGAATCCCATGATTGTTTATTCTTCTTCAATAACTTCCTGATACTCTGAATAATATTCTTATTAGATGACTCAGCTAACCCATTTCCATGAAAATAATAAGGTGTTGAGTGTTTCAACATAATCCCATTCTTTTCACAGAATGCCACCATAGCCTTAGATTTAAAAGCTTGAGCATTATCAGTTAATAATTTTCTAGGACATCCAAACCTGCTAAGAATATTTTCTTGAATAAATTCTATGATCACTTTATCTGTTGCATTTCTCGTGGGAATGGCTTCTACCCATTTAGTAAAGAAATCCATTTATGTTGCCTTGAATAGGAAGGATTTATCTCTCCTATGAAGTCCAAACCCCACTGCTGAAATGGGGCATTTGCTGCAATTGAATTTAATGGTAATGACAACAAATTTTGCTTACCAGCAAACTTTTGACAAGGGATACATGCTCTTACCTGCTGATATACATCCGAGAATAAGGAAGGCCAATAGTATCCAGCTCTTAGAATTTTATAAGATGTTGCCTTCCAATACTTATGTCCCCCACAAGCCCCTTCATGTGATTCAGATATTACTTCTCCATTTTCTGGTTTATCCAAACATCTAAGTAAAATACCTCTTGGATCTTTCCAAAACAGTTGTTGTTCTATCAAACAATATTTAGTAGTTTTCAATTTTAATGACCTAGCAACTTTCTTGTCTAGATGTTCTGGACATTGTAAATACAAAAGAAAATGTACAATATCTGCGTACCATGTGGATTCTGCATATTGGTCCATAATATTTTCTTTCTCTCGCTCTGCTTGAAATTCTTCATGTGTTGGTTGTTCTGCCATGAGATGTAGACCTAAAGCTTGGCAATTTGAATCAGCTAACAATTTAGCCAAACCTTGTCCCTTTACTAGCTTTGTAGGTATAATATGTACATCATATTTTATTATTTTTGCAATCCACTTCCCCCTTTTTCCCTCACTGTCAGGCTGAGTTAAAACATCCTTAATGGCAGCGTTTGGAACATAAGCAATAACCTTGGAATGCAAAACATAAATTCTGAAAAACTTCAATGCTTTTACCAATGAGTAAACCTGCTTCTCTAAAGTGCTATATTTTAACTTTGAATCTCTGAGAGTCTTGCTGAAAAATGCAATTGGTTGTTCAAGACCATCCTTATTCTTCTGTAATAAAACAGCAGCCAATGTATCTTCAGATGCAAAAGAAAAAGTTAAAAATTCCTTGTTGGAGACATTTACCACCTTACACACTCATTTTGGTCAATTTGGACTAGTTAAACCACTGTCCTAAGTATTATTGACCTAATTGACATCAGTGGAGCATTAAATGTCATCAACTAGATCACACCCACGCCTACCTTCAGTCAAGGAGGCTAACTTATCCTTCTCCTACATTCGGGGAGGCTAACCGGAGCACTCCGGGGGTGATCTGAGTGTCATTAATGCACTTTTATTTCTAACTGATGGTTACAATCAGTTAAATAGGGTAGTGAAGGTGCCTCCCTTCATTAAATTGATTATTTAATGAACTGGAGTCAACAGAAGCACCTCCAACCACTTATGATGTTCAGTTACACTTCAGTTAACCTCATCGGGGTTCATTGGAGTCATTGAAGCGCTACCACTTGATGGTTGGCTTGCTATGACATGTGTTTGATCTCTTTCAATTAAGACTCAGTCATTTATTGCACTCTGACTTTAGTTAGGGCTCAGTTGATTCAATTAGGGTTTTGATCAGTGGTTAACTTGAGTGTTGACTGTGGCTTACATTCAGTTAAGCTAGACTCACTCATTCAATTCAAATGACCTCCTTGGGAATTTGAATTGCTTTGTCATTCATGCTTGGATCATGACATTGTATTGTATTACTCATTCTTTGTGTGAATATACAGTGCTGCTACTCATTCTGTAGCCCTTTTTCACCATTTTCATGAATTATTGTCATTAATCTATTGATGAAACTATGTTTAGTCCCTAGATCACTGTGCAAGTTTAATATGGTATCAGATCTCACAGTAGAAAGAAGCTCAAATCTCTCAAAAACAAGGTTTTTGACAGATCTTGCATGAAAAATTGAGCAGAAGCTCAAAATTCCAGCACTGCACCAGAAGCCATGGATTACCACTTAATACCCCAAGTAAAGGAATTGTTGGTCAAGCGTGCTTGATCAACTATGCTGGGTGTGATGAAAGCCTAAAATGTGTAGGTTTTATAACCTTATAGTGCCCCTTTTGTTGTGATTTGAAGTTTTTAACAGGTACAACTTTGAACGGACTCATCAGTCCCTCTTCTCACCCCATTCACAAGCTATTCAGAATGGAAGTGGAAGATGATTACATCTCTGAAGAGAAAAGGTCTCTATGAGGTGTCTATTGGACTTGGAAAAGAGTCTTATGAGAATGAGAATGATTGGTTAAATGACGATGATAGAGATTTTGGAGCAATATGTCTGGCTCATTCTCCTAGCTTGCGCTACCTTATTGGTTCTATTGAATACCCAAAGAAAGTCTGGACAAAATTGGACAGAACCTTTGGCAAGCACAATGAGGATCATAATATCACTTTGGATATCACATCCAGCACCACAAGATTTATTTACTCAAAATTCTTAGCCTCTACTCTCTCTAATGAAGTTGTTCAAGATGAAGATGAAGCAGAATCTTCTACACATTCAATTCGAATTGAAAAGTCTCCATGCAGTGACTCCTTCTCCTGATGCTCCGGAAGTTCATGAGATCTCTGATATCTCATCTCCTCATATTTTTGAAAGAAAATAAGACATTTGAATCTTTGATATTAAAGAAAAAAAATGCTACACTTCCATGCAAACATTCACCAGTGATTTTCCTTTGAGTTCTGTGCAAAATTTACCAGTAATTGCTTCCGAAAGTGAAGAGAAATTTTATTTTTCTCCCTTTAATGTTGCTTCTGGTGTGCAAATATGTAAAAAATTGGATATTTTGGAAGAAATATTAGATTATAAGAGTGACACATTCACTCCCCATGATCTAGATCTTCCAGCAAAATCCTGCAGGATTGCATGCACCAAAATTCAGAATTTTGAAGAAAAAGACAACTATGCATCCACCGTCTCAATTGACCATAATTTTGGATCTGATATGAACCTTATTGGATCTGATATGATCTTATTTGGATCTAATCTGATATTTCTTGGTTCAAAATTTCAGGTTCATAAACCTTCAGTACTGCTTGTAGCTATTCTCATCAACGGTGTGAAGAAACAAGTACCGCAAGTCTCCTTCGAAACTGTTGCTGGGGATTTGATTTCATTTCATAGTTTTGGATCTATTGTGAACCTATTTGGATATGATTTACTTTCTGATTTGATATTTTTTGGTTCAAATTTTAAAATCCCAGAGCTTTCAGTACTGCTTGAAGCTGCTCTCACCAATTTCGGTGTGAAAAATCAAGTACCACGGTTCTTCTTCAATTTTGTTGCTGGGGATTTGGTGTTAGTTTCCTCTTATGAGGTTGCTGATATTTTATTTTGTGAATCATTAGCTATTTCTGAAGCTATATCAGATTATGGAGCTCAATCATTTTCTCTCCACAGTCCCAGGGCTTCTCTACCTTTGGTCACATGCTCATCTCCTCACAGAACTAGTAAAGAGGAAGACATTATGCATCTACTTAGACACTTGCTCCTAAAAATTGGGGCTGATTTTACCACTCATAGTTTTCTGTTCAATGCTGCAACATATCAGTTTCTTCAGTGTTCCACACATGGTTCGAATCCTCAAGAACCTTTGCTCTCTCTTCAGATGATTTTAGCTGCTCTACATGGGTCCAGTTTTCACCGTGCAGCTGTTTATATTTCTGATTCAGTTGAGTGCATTGTTCTTCTTCCAAAGTGGAATATTCCTCTAGACATATCCATTTAGTTTGGATTCAGAGGTTCACATGCACAGTCTTAGGATGTTGCTGCATAGAAGAACCAATTCTTGATTTACTGCTTAGTTTGAGGGGGGGTATTTTTCCCATGAGGTTTTCCCCGTTTCCTTGGTTATATTAAGTAGTTACTTTATTGTACAGGGTGACCTATGGCCTTTTTTTTCGGGGCCCTAGAATTATTATGCACTTATTTTTTCTACTCCTCTTGAGTATAGCTTAAGGGGGGGTGTTGGAGACATTTACCACCTTAAACACTCATTTTGGTCAATTTGGCCTAGTTAAACCACTATCCTAAGTATTATTGACCTAATTGACATCAATGGAGCATTAAATTTCATCAACTAGATCACACCCACGCCTACCTTCAGTCAAGGAGGCTAACTTAACCTTCTCCTACATTCGGGGAGGCTAACTGGAGCACTCCGAGGGTGATCTAAGTGTCATTAATGCACTTTATTGCTAACTGATGGTTACAATCAGTTAAACAGGGTATTGAAGGTGCCTCCCTTCATTGAATTGATTATTTAATGATTATTTAATGAACTGGAGTCAACAGGGGCGCCTCCAACCACTTCTGATGTTCAGTTACACTTCAGTTAACCTCATCAGGGTTCATTGGAGTCATTGAAGCGCTACCACTTGATGGTTGGCTTGCTGTGACATGTGTCTGATCTCTTTCAGCTAAGACTTAGTCATTTATTGCACTTCAACTTTAGTTAGGGCTCATTTGAGTCAATTAGGGTTTTGATTAGTGGTTAACTTGAGTGTTGACTGTGGCTTACATTCAGTTAAGCTAGACTCACTCATTCAATTCGAATGACCTCCTTGGGAATTTGAATTGCTTTGTCATTCATGCTTGCAGCATGACATTGTATTGTATTACTCATTCTTTGTGTGAATATACAATGCGGCTACTCATTTTGTAGCCCTTTTTCACCATTTTCATGAATTATTGTCATTAATCTATTGATGAGACTGTGTTTAGTCCCTAGATTACTATGCAAGTTTAATATTCCTTTGTAAAATCAGGACTTACTAATACTGGAGCTTCCGTAAGAGCCATCTTAATCTTTTCAAATGAGTTTTTTGCTTATGCAGTCCACTTGACCTCCTGATCTTTCTTCAACATAGTTGTAATTTGTTTGATGGTTTCAGCAAAATTTGGTATGAACCAACACAGAAAATTGACTTTACCAATAAAATATTGTACATCCTTCTTGCTCCTTGGTAAACTTATTTTCAGTATTGCTTTCACCCTTTCAGGATCAATCCTTATGCCATCAGCTGAAACTAAATGACCCAATAACTTAGCTTCTTGTACAGCAAAATGTCATTTCTTTGGATTGAGAGATAAACCATATTTTCTACATTTCAGAAAAGTTTGTTTTAAATGTTTTAGATGCTCATCATATGATTGTGAAAAGACTGTAATATCATCTAATTAAATCACTACAAACTTATCTCTTTCCCCGACAAAAGCTATGTCCATAGCTCTTTGAAAATTATCTCCACAATTCATTAACCCAAAAGGCATTTTTTCATACATGAAAGTACCCCAAGGCGTAGTAAAAGTTGTTTTTTCTCTGTCATCAGGGTGCATGGCAATTTGATTATATCCTAAAAAACCATCAACCATAGAAATTATTTGTGCACCAACTACCTTCTGCAATATTTGTTCTATTTTTGGCAAAGGGTAATTATCCTTCAATGAAGACCTATTCATATTTTGAAAATCAACACACAGTCTGATCTCACCATTATTTTTCTTGACATGAACTAAATTGGCTACCCATGAAGAATATATGAGGGGAACAATCATCTTAGCATCTAATAACTTTTTCACCTCCTTTTCTATAATAGGAAACAAAGCTGGATTTATCCTCCTTAATTTCTGTCAGAAAGGTTTAGCATTTGGTTTTAAAGGCACTTTACGATGTATAATTCCAGTATTATATGTCTTCAAATCTTCATATGACCAAGCAAAAACATCAACATACTCTTTTAACAACTTGATGTACCTTTTTCTCTACTCTGTTGTGAGCACTTTTGAAATCTTCACCATTCTAGGATGTTTAGGAGTGCCAATATTACAATCCACTACATTTTCTTCTGAAGACTGTACAACAGGTTTTAAAGGTGTATCATCCTTTGAAAATACCCTCTCTAAAGGCACCAAACCCTTAGGAATGAAATTACTTTTAAGTGCAATAATCGTGTGACTTGCAATCTCATTTTCTGCAACACCTTCAAACTCTTCAACCTCATCTTCTTGTTCTTGATCAATTAAGGAATTGGAAAACTCACCTGTCAGCTCTAAAAACCTTTTTATTTCAATATCATTTTCAAAAACTTTCCATTGCTTTATATTATCAGGCACAAAAGGTCTGTACCTAACCTCAATAGGATACTTTAGCTGTGTTGTTTTGGGAATCCTGAAATGTGTGGCTGCTAGGGCAAGAGAATCAGCAGTTTGGTTATGATCCCTAGGAATATAAGTGAAATTAAAAGCCACAAAGTAATTGTCTATCATATCCCATACTTCATTACAGTACACTTTCATCAAATCTTGTTTTACTTGATAGTTGTTCCTCACTTGCTGAACAACCAACTCGGAGTCGCCATACACAGAAATCTGCTGAATACCTAATTTTTTTTGCAGCTTTCAAACCTAACAACAAAGCTTCATATCCTGCAGTATTATTGGTGGTAATAAATTCCAATTTATACATTAACCTTACTGCTTCACCACTAGGAGATATTAGAAGAACCCCTGCTCCAGCACCCTCCTTACATGATGATCCATCAAAAGACATTTGCCAAAGTTCATCTTCTTTATCCCTAGTGTATTTTACTGGATTTTCTTTTTCAACCTATAATAAACCAGCAATATCATTATCATCACTAAAATGCCACATACAAGTACCCAAATCCTTGTCAACAGCATACAAGGGATGATTTGTAGGGTTCTTGTCATCAGTCACAATATAAGCAAATTGTAACTCTCTATATAACCTTATGTTTTCTCCTTCAAATATAGGAATGGTGGCAGAAGTTAAGTCCATCTGTATGGTTCCACCAACCTTCTTGGCCCAAGATCTAGAAAGGAGCAGTCCAAATTTAGGTGTAATGTCTGCTACTACCACATCCATAATCACACTCTTCATTGGTAGCTGAGCTAAACTAACCACCATATCTTTTATCACTCCTAAACATTTTACAGCTCATGAATCAAAAGCATACAAGTCATGATAAGGTTTTGTTATGCTCAAACCTAAAGCCTCCATGACAGTTTTGGCATTAGGTTATGAGATGCTCCTAAATCCAAAAGGGAATTATGTATCATCTGCTCATGAATAGTTAGTGTGATGTAAAAAGGAGGTGATGCACTTGCCTCATTTTTAGTTTTTTCTGCCAAGGATGACCCAATAAAGATTTTAGGAATTTCCTCTTGTAAATTCACTGTGTTAGAGGGAAGTTGACTGTTTATTGAACCAATCATTTTCAGAACTAAATTTTTGTAAGAAGGATTCTTCATCAACTCAGTGAAAGGCATAGGGATCTTGATTTTGCCTAATTCATTTTCAAGGTTGAAATTTTGCATACTTTTATTCTCCTCTTCAACTTCAACATTCTTCTTTTGTTTATCTTGATTTTGTTTTTTCTCTAACACTGGATCAGACTGTTGTTTAGGAGGCAAAACTACCTTTTTCTTAGGATTTTGAACTACTTGCTTTGGACCTGATCTTAAATTTAAAGTTTTCTTTGGCTCAGTCTGATATGTATCAGCAGTTACAGTAGTCACTTAAAGATTCAAATCATTTTCTGTTTCAAACACATCTACATCATAATATTCTGAGCCACAAAACCTTCAGTCAACTATTCTCCAAAATAATTTATATCCTGATCTGGATCCTCAAAAAATTCTTCCTCTTCAATTTCTTCTTCATCAACTACATTATTCTGAAGTGGTGGTGGAACTTTTTGATCCTCGGTTTCCCTCCTTTCTCGTTGTATATCATTGTTTCTTCTCTCTCTGGGAATGAAACAAGGTACAAACTGTCTTCTGAATTGGTTTGGATTATTACGGTTTCTGTCTCCCTCTTGAACATGTTTATTTGAATTTTTCTCTAACTCCAACTTGTTTAGTTTTGCTGTCAGGATCTTTACCAGCTTGGCCATCTCATCAATTTTGGATTTTGCAGAGTGGGATGTTGAAACCCCTAGAGCTACTTCTTTCTTACCCTTCCTGTCATATATCTGCTGAGCTATGTTTCCCTTCAGTCTATTAGAATCTAATATATTAGACTCCACTTCTAGTGCTGGCTCCTGCGTGTTAAGTAAAGTAACGGGTCTTCTTTCTCTCAAGAGTAGGGAAAATTCATGATCAAAAGCATTGGCATAAGTGAGTTTTGCAGAAGTTTCTGAAGGTTTAATCTCTACAGGGATTCTGCCATACATTTTATTAAACCTTTTCGAAAAATCATCTATGGTTTCATCCTTCTTTCTCCTAAGGGATCCAAACTCAATAATGTAATATGTGTGATCCTTGGTATCACCCCACTGTCTCATGAAAAGATCCTGAAGCTCTTCTATTATAGTAATAGAATTTGCAAGTAACTCTTTGAACCATTTTCTGACCTCTCCATCAAGACTCTGTACGAACATCCTCATCCACACATCCTTGGCCTCAATATTCTGATTATCTGCATAGCTAAGAAATGCATCTCAATGCTCCTCAGCTATGGTTTCACCTTGTCCATTAAACCTAGGCAATTATTTTTAGTAATCACCCCCAGGAAGTGCATTCAAAGGATGAGGAAAAACTAAAGGTGCATACCTAACTGCCAAAATTTGGTCCATCGTGTCTAATGGTTGATTTTGGGCTGCCATCTTTAAGTTGATTGGTTTAGGTGATGGAAAGACTTGACTAGAACTTGGCTGAAATGGATTTTTACAACTTTGAGGTGAAATAAAGGGATTTTTCCAGGAGATGTAGTCTTTGCCTTCTTGAAATATTGAGCATCAGAAAAAACTTGAAAATTACTAAGAGGGATTGTAGGTTTCAACCAAGATGATTCTTGTTCTTCTTCCTTCAAAACAGAAAAAGGTGATGATATGTCTAGTCGATCATGGTTACATAGGGCTGGTGATGACTGAGACCTTCTGATTTTCCTAGTTTTTTTCAATATCTGTTATGGTTCTGAGACACCCAGTTATAAAGGTGAACTAGGTCTACTTCTTGTTCCAACTCCCTTAGTAGCCACTGTGAAATACTGGTGAAAAGTAGTCATTAAAATTTGTTGGTTTAAGTTCACCTCTCAAAACCAATGAAATGATGAGTATCCCAAGGAAAATAGGTTTTCAACTTCATCCCCGACAATGATGCCAAATATGTTTGTTCCAGAAATTGTTCCTAGACTATGAAAGAACAAGCCAACACAATCTCAATAAACACAATTAAGTAAAATAGGTTTTTCTAGGTTTTTGGTTGTAAAGTTTGTAGACAAGAGGGTATAAACTTCATAAGACCAAAGAAAATACTAAATCATGAGCATTTGAAATACTGATATGCATAACATATATACTATAATCCAAACACAATAATCACAGTACTAAGTTCCACCCATAGTTAACAAGCATTTCATGCATAAAAACCATGAATAGGAAATGAGTATACTAACTGAGTGATTAACACAAATCAGAAATGAAACCAGTCAATAGTCTAAAAAGGGATTATAGTTGCATATATTTCATAATTCAATCATCAAAAACACATAAGAGTTTTTACACTTAGCTCATAAACCACAACCTGATAGCCTCCCCTTACAACAAAAACCAAACCCTTGGTCCTTTCCCAGACTTACATTTATCTTGTTCTTTCAAAAACAGTTACATAACTGAACCAAAACTGCTTTTAGGTCATCTATTGAATTGTTCAATATAAATTATCATTATACAAAAATGAAATAACTTTTTCAAACTAACTAATAACTGCTCTCCTTAAAGTACTTTTACAAATCTTTTGTTGCCTCTGCTAAAAGAGCAATTCCCTCTAAAGCCTGGGCTTTCCTTCTGGCCTTCTGGTGATCTGCTTCCAAAGTTGCAACTCTTTTTGTCAACTCCTTATCTTGCTATGTCAATTCTTGAATTGTTTGTTTTAGTTCTGTAAACTGGTTCTCTATATGTATTTTTCTTTTAAGAGCCTCTTTAGAAACTAAAATCAATTCCTGATAGTGACTATTTACTTCTTCCAATTCTTCTCTAAGTCTTCTATTTGCGGTCATTAATCCTTCATTGCTTTCATGCAGGTACTCAATGTGATACTTGTATTGCTTGATACTCCTCTGCAAATTTTCATTTTTAGAATTGATGCATTTTCCTTCTAACACTGGCTGCATTCCTTCAGGTATCCAAGGGATTTTTGGCTTCCTAAAAATTTCTTCATCTTCTTCCATATGCTCTATCAAGGTCATTGGAATTTCTGAATAATCTTCAACTTCAATACTGCACTTAACTGATTTCTCAGCCACCTATCCTTTCTCTATACAAGAGCTCTTTAAATCATCTTGATGTTGTTCTAGAATCATCTTCTCTCTAACCTCCATGAATATTTTTGAGATCTTGGTATCAGTGAAAACCGGTTTATCTTCTGAAACTATTTGTTTTCTACCCTTCATAACCTTTTTGTTTTCATCTTCACTGTCTTCTAATTTCTCCTAAGATGATGAATCTTCAATTACTGTAATCTTCTTTTCATCTAGTTTAGGGTTTAACAGCTTCTTCATATTTAACCTGAGTTTGTTCTTTGGCCTTGTCTTGGGCCTCCAAACTGCTCCAACCTCTCCTAACATTTTTAAAGCTTTCCCTTGATGTGTAGTTGAAGCTATTTCAACAACTTTCATTTTCTTCCTTCATGACACTGTCTCTTCTTCAGAATGGTTATGTATCTTCTATTTAGAATGAACCCTAGCTTTATCAGTGGTATGAACCCTAGTTTCATTAGATAAAGATATTTCCTCTTCTTCAGAGAGTACTGTAATAGGTACTTGCTCCTGCTCCTTCACATCTTCATTTACAATTTGGTTCAGTTCTTCAGGAGAAGAATCTTCTACAAGCTCAATTTCCTTCACTTCTGACTTTGAAACTTTGTTTTCTTCAACATTAATTTGTTGTTCAATTTCAATGTTTTCATCTTCTACGGTTCAAAAATGTTCCTGGTTCACCACCTTCTTCATTCTTGACTGTGACTTTTTTTTAAGTTTCTTGATCAAATTCTGACCTTTATCTAACTGTCTCTTCTAAGACTGCTCTTCCTTCTCTATTTGGAAACTAGACCAAAATAGGAAATATTCCCATGTCTTCTCTCTTTTCTGAAGTACAGTGCTTATGACTAGTTTTATAAGCCCATAATGAAATACTGATTATTTGGTGTGATCCTGATGTTCTTTCACCCTACTAGACATCTTCTGTAAACTTTTCAAGAAGAAGAATGGGAGATTCATTTTGGATTCATGATTGAGATGTTGAAGGAATCTAAAATGATACTAAAAAAACAAAAGCAAATATCCCTTCACAAGTGATATATCTTTGTAGGCTTTTGATAGGCTCTATCCATTCTGGTTTAAATTTTTGAATAGGTACTCCCTTTCCCCCATCTACTACTACATCTGGAAGTAGATATCTCTAAGCATCAAAAGTGAAAGGCACTTTTTTAAACCAGTATTCACCATCATCTAAAATCCCTGTAGCTTCTGCTAACAATTCCCTCGTCATTTTAAACTTCAAAGTATCAAAAGACACCATATCCTTATCCAAACATTGAGCAAATTTATAAGAGACTTCTAAGTGATAACCTTCAATTCTTTCAAAAAACACTAACCACCCTGCCTCTTAAAATAGTTTTGCACAATCTGGAAAATTTTGAACCCAGCTCATGTCTGAAGGTTCTGCTCTATTAGTCTTACCACTTCTTTTCATTTTGAACAATTTTCAAATAGCTTATGTCAATGAAACAAACTCTGAATCGCTTCAAATCCTTACAATTTGACAGACAATGATGTATTGGGAAACCTAAAAGCCTAAACTGAACTCTCTTGTTTAAACTAATAAATGCTTTAATTCCATTGATAGAGAATTCATCATTTAGTTTGAATTAGGTTTATAAACTAATAATTTTCAATCAATTCTGTCATTATTCCTCTGCTTTGAAAAAACCCAAATTCATGAACTTTGGTAACGATTCGCAGCCTACCTGTCAAAGTGATGAATCTGGGTGTTGGAATCGTGTTTTCTTGACTGTCATGTGTCCAATTGCATTCCTCAATCTTCTTTGACCACTTCGATAACTCGAAACGATCACTCCTCAAAGCCATAGTTTTTCGCCCTATTTCAAAATTTGATTACACATTGCTGATTCTTTGCCACGAACTTCATCTGCTCTATGTGCACTTTAGGGGATATGAGATTCAACGTGCATTTGTCTCATTATGTTCAACCATCATTATTCCATCACTCTGCAAGAGACCACCGCGACTCGCCCTCATGATGATTTGCTTGGCGTATTCATACCTATCACAATGATCATTCTAGAGGAAACATGTATTAAATCCATCAACTCAGTATGAAAGACATCTCATCTGTGAGAATTTCAAAAAATCTGACCCAAAAATGATGATTTTTGAACTGTGCGACTTTTTTGTAGTGCATGTGTGCAATTTTTCCAGGCTTGCACTACAAGAAAGTCTGCTTTAATGATTTTCAACAATATAACTCATGATAGTGGTTTAACCTTGGTTAGAGAACCTTAATCAAGATTTTATGCTATTTTTTTAAGACTTTTTAATTCATATAAACATTCTATAAGCCCTCTAACTATGAATTCTAATATATCAAACCAAAATTTGAAAATTAAAACTAAGAAATCATAAAAACATGAAAATTAAAGGAAAAAGATCCAAGCTATCCTAAGAAACAAAATTTTCTAAGAGATATGAATAAAACCAAGTTTCAAAATATAAACAAATGTATTATAAAATGGAAAACAAAAACAGGCTCTAACACTAGGATTGAATCTTCACCAGATGGATGTGAATACTACCTTCCTCTATGGTGAGGTTGAGGAAGAGGTTTACATAGTTCATGGGAAGGAGTCCCATGTATGAAAACTAAAGAAAACCTTGTATGGGCTTAAGCAAGCCCCCAGCATTTGGTATTCGAGGATTGAGAACTATCTTCAAATACTGGTAGGGATGATTTTAAGAACCCTCCCTGTATTTATATGTATAAAAAATGGGAGAATATCTCCAATATATAAGAAAATTTGAAGGCGATTTTACCAATAACATAATATGTATATATAAAAAAATTGGCGAATCATTCATTTTATTATATAATGTTGTCAAATCTTGGCAAATATTTCACGAAGTTATAAGATATTGTAAAATCTTGGAAAATATTAAATTTCATTATAAAAAATTGTAAAAACTGGAAAATATTTCACTAATATATAAAATATTTTCAAAATAGAGGAACAACAACATTAGTAAAATAACATGAATCACATCATCATCAGCAGAACATGTAGACTCACGAGTCACAACTGGAAGGTGTTAGTGAAACACAATTGCACTGACTAGATTCAGGGCAAGTAAAGACTCCACTTGTTATCTCGTCCCTTAATGGTCCAATGGACATGTGGGGACCTGAATCTTGACAAATCGATAAATTGATAGAATCAGACATTATGCTCAATCTTGGCCTCCACTAGCCAATTGTGGTCATGGAGGCTAATACAAGTATGCATTGTAATTATTCCAATTGATTATTGCATTAGATTAATGTTGGTCTCATGCTAATAGGTATCCTACGATCAATGCATAGGAACCTAGTGCATAGACCATTTTTCTCTTCGCTTATCTATTTAGAGCTCATTTTTTTTAATAACGATAAGTATTTACAAAGAAAATATGCAATCAGCATAAAAGAATCCAAAAAAATGAAGACAATTAATTCATGCAACTAAAAGGTAATAAAAAACATATTTTCTTAAACCCTAAAACCAATGTTGATTCAAGCTACAACAAAGGGTTTAATCAAGCATCAAATGAGAACTAGAAGCATTCAAAGGACTAACACAAAATTTAATCAAAATACACACAAACTTCAAAAATCGACAAAATGCTTCAAACAAAATCAATAAACAAACCGTAAAAATTTGTCAAGATATTCGTGCTAAACACAAACATGGTTTCATGTACTTCAATGACCCCATTCTTGCTTAGCGAAAGTGTTGTCAAATTAGTTATTTATCCTTTAATGTTAGGACACTATCTATGTGAAGAGATAACTCCTAGTCCTAGCTTTCTCGAATTCCAACTTCATTTCATGTCACATACAAGAAAAAGACAATGTAAAAGATAAATATCAAACCATCAATCTTAAAATAAACTGCATGAAGGTAATGTAGCTCAAATAATCAATGTTACAACAAAAAAGTACAATGTAGAATCTATTATTACCTAAAACACAACCTCAAATTCGTATCTTTTGTGTAGATCTCATTATAAATGACTCTCCCCTCGAGGATCACCTCATCATCTTTCTCATGTAAAGCCAAAGTAAAAAACAAAGACCTTCAATTATGTCTTTAGGCTTTCCAAAAGGATATCTTCACTGCAATTAATGCATCAGCTCTTCCATCTAATGTTGTATTGTTGTTCAATAAACTAAGACATGCCACGGTACTATGGTTTATTCACATTACCATGTTTCTGAATTATTTGACTTCAAAAGGTGCACCAAAAAAACTCCTTCAACTCTGCCTACGTTTGAGAAGAACTAACAGTTGTCGTAATTATCACATAGGTTATCCTCAAGAATGTTGTTTCACTGATCAAAGAAGTCTTTAAAGTGTCCTTCAATTTGCTACCAACAATCAAAATAGTTCCAAATCATGCTAGAAAACTTAGCGAAGAAGTTCATAATGTTTGTTTAATTTTTTTTTCAGTTCCATTATCAATGGTTTAGCTCCCCCTGACTTAGGGCTTCCAAACATTCAATGAAGAAACATGAGATGGAATTTGCACATATAATTCTTCAATTCTCTGTCTTTGTTGGTTCATTCTTCAATTGTTCTACTCCCCTTGAGGTTGTTTCTCTTCATCTTCCATTCTATCTGCTTCTCATGAGCTTGTCCTTAGTCCTCTGAGATGTGATTTCTGCTTTAGAATGTCATTGACTTGTCAAACTCTTTCTTCATATATCACCTGTCTTTGCTTATGTTTGTTGGAAAGATATGCTTATATAACTCTGACATGTATTTAGCTCCTCTCTGCATTTATAGCATTCATTCTCTTTGAAGGTTTCTTCCATTTGGCATGAACTGGTTGTTGATTGTTGGTTCTTGTCCTACATCTCCAGCCAAACTATTGTCAGTTTGGATGTGGTTTTTCCACCTTTCAAGCAAGGGTTGGATGTTTTCTTTTTTTCACTTGTTGTTGTTGAACCTTGAGGTGTTATAGAATATGGTGTTGGTGCCTTTTGAAGAGTTCCACAATTTGGTGGGAATCCCATCATTCCACCTTGATATTCATTCCTTGACATGAAGTCCTTGACCAAAGGACTGCTAGCAAAAAAACTCGCAGTAGGTCTCTTGCCAAAATGGTTCTTTAATATTGCTTTCACATCTTCAACCTCCATATCTGTTGAAATTCTCTTTCCATGCACATTTCTTTGAGAACTTAGCATTGGAGAACCTTGAGGAGAACTTGCATTCTTGTTGGGAGTGGTGATTTGGGCATACCTACTAGTATCTATTTCACCTTGTTTCTTGGCAAGAGATATCTTATCTCCCTGGTTACATAGGAGCACTTTGCTGCAGTTTCCAAAAGTGACATTCAAAGGTACCTTTTGAAATTTCTTTCTCTCCGATATTTCACAAAGCTTCTTGAAATTCTCAGGAAAGCCTTTTCCTAGTTTCCTTTCATCCTTTGGAACTTATTTAGAATTTGAACTTGGGAGAAAACTATGATTTTTCTCTAAAAGTGTCAAGCATGGAGATATGTTCTCCTTTCTATCAAATCTTCTAGAAGAATATCCATCTCCTTTTCAATCCTTAGACACGTCTAGTTTCTTTTGGTTAAATTGCCTACCAATGCTATATTTCTTCCCTTCAAACTTGTCTTCTTTGAGACACCCTACCTTGCTAGGAGTTATTCTTACCTGAGGCCCAAATGACCCAAATTTCTTCTGAATTTGAGGGCATGTCCCCAGTGGAAATTCTCTTTGTCTTCATTTTGTCATTATTTTTCTTAAATATTGGTTGGGATTTCGAACTATATTGAATAAATTTAGCAAAGAAAACCCTTCCTTTTTTTTCTCTTCTTAGAATTCCCTTCTTAAGGACCATTCCTTGTCTCTATCCTATTTGCAATTCTCATTGGTGTGTTTTTGTCACTGGATTTTTGTTTAATACCAACTACTTGGGATGGTGTCACACAAGCGTTTTTCAATTTCAATTCTGTTAGTTTTTGTGTAAGACAAGAGGTTTCCTTCTCTAGCTCTCCAGTTCCCAAATCAATGCAATTATTTTTCACAAGGGTTTCATCTGTACCTCCAATTTATTTGTGTTCAATTGCAGAATCATTGTTTGTGGAATCTACAACATTTTTGGAAGTAGAGTCTCCCATACAAAATATAACTTTATTTGAATATGGCAGGTTTTTTCCTTCAATACACACAGCAAGGGCCTCTCTCTTTATCGTGGATCTTGGACCCTGCACTGCAAGGGCAGTGTAGCAAGTGCTAGTTGTGGACTCAACACTGAATTCTCATTTTCCTGAGAGGAATTGATATCCTCTCCCTTACCTTGGCCTTTACTGGAAATATTAGTTTCAGTAGGATTGGAAACCTTGTTATTTCCACTCTCTACATCATCTTCTTTTCCTTATTTTATAGAGTTGACGTCTTTTATTGAATATTCTTTGCAGTAAATAGCATTGCTCCACACAACTCTACAATTTTTTATTTTCAACGATGAGGGACACTAGATATTGGTTTTCAATGTGTTGAGTTTTATCTCGATAAATGTAAATTTCATTGGTGATCCTATCTCTATCATCTTTGGAACAAATTATCCTTGAGATCTGAAACTTGGTTGAGATCTTCTCCAAAAATATCTATATTTGTACTTTAAGCCTGCCATATACTACTGCAGTTTATGATCTCTTTGAGGTTTGAAAAATAATTTTTATGAATGTCATCAAGATGTCCTTAATCTGCCTTTATAACCTATGTGCAAGTATTCCTGTGATTGTCATATAACGTCCCAGACAGTGATGCTAAAGAACTTAACAAAAATTCAAATGTCATAGACTGTTATTCTCAAGTCTAATCGCTTTTGCACTTTGTTATTATCAAAGACAAACATTTATCATGATTGCTAATCTTAGACTTGTATACAAAGTTAGTTATGGTTCAAAATAAGATGGTTAATCTTCCCAAGTTTTCTTCATTATTTGAATCTGCTTAAAGCGAATTGTTGGTCGGCAAATTTGTTGTAAGACTTGGAATACTATCATCCAGATATACCTGGTCTTTATCTAGTTGTGTAATGAAGACTTGTTCATTCTCCTCTTTGAACAACTTGTTTTCATGGGTTTGAGTGAAGACTCAACCCCTAACCCTAAAACAATGACTCAAAACTTATAAGCTTAACATTGAAACCCTATCCCTAAATTGATGAATGGTAAACTGAATTTTACTGTCCCCTAAATTTTTGTAGACATTTAAGATAAAGGACATTACCATTAAGAAGAAGGTATGGCCCACGACCCAGAAAAAGAAGGTATGGCCCTAAAAATATTCACATTCATCAATGATCGTAATATATTGAACTTTTTAAAGGCCTACTCTATATACAAAACCCTGTAAGATTATCATACATTGATTCTTGCGGTTTGAATAGGATGTGTTTTGTACTGAACCCAATGACCAAATAAGCCAAATATAAATGTAACGCATTCAATTATACTGACACTATGATGGGTAAAAAATAAATAAAGACAACATATATTTAAATCATGTACAAAGAAGAAATGAACATGTCTTACAAAGCTAAAAGGACAAAAAATCCACATAAAATTTATGCTAGGTAATATCTATCATAATTTAGTTGCTAGGCTGTCAATATACTTTCTATAAACAAAACCTATCATGATAATTAATTTGTTAGATTGTTAGTAATTTTTTTATAAGCAAAACCTATCATAATAATTTAGTGAATTTTCAAAATGCAAATCCTATCATAATAATTTAGTTGTCATACTGGCAATGAGAACAACCATCACTATTGCATTCAATTAGCATTTAATGTTATTGCTAAAGAGATATGAACGATTGGATGATATCCAACTGCCAATCCAATCCAAACATTCAAAATCCCACAGCAACAACATTACAAGGTGCTTATTGATCACATAATACTAACATCACAAGGTCAAGTCCACAGGCTTGCTGCCTCTGATTATTGTGAGCCTCGTATAAAGGGAATTGCCAAAAGAAGTTTCGAAAAGAGAAAAAAAAACATTTAAAGAATCTGGAAATATAACTTCATTAAGTATTAGTACAAAGGAACTTGCTGCTAAATTGGTTGTCATCAATGTTATTGGAAATTGGCCTTGCAATATTTACAAATTTAGTATAAAGGGGACTTGTTACTTCATTGGTTGTCACCAATGGTTTTTTTGACAATTGATAAGTGATAGTTCTAAATAAGGTTTGTTGCTCAACTAATTGTGAGTAGCAATGTTATTAGACAATAAGCACCAACTAATTGTGAATTGTGATGTTGTTAAGAAATTAACAAGTGCTAGCTTCAAGAAATCTTAAAAGTGAAATATTTCCAAAATCCAAAATCAGAAACCCCTTTGACTAAAGATTCTACATAACAGCATAGAAGTATTACATCCATAAGACCTCCAATCATAAAGCTACAAGTGAAACATTCTGTTAAAAGCAACAATTGAGACCTTCGGTTACAAATCCAAAATTAGGGTGGTTTTATTGCAACAAAATCATCACCTAGCCTCAGCTACAAAAGGTTGGCATTAACATCACAATGGTTCTGCGAATCCTCAACTATTACCCCAATGGCACAATGTTCCCCAAATCCGCTGACCCATCCAACCAAGTAAAGAATATCAAACTCCTTCGTGAGTCGTTTAAGTCAGTGTCTTGAAGGCGGGGAAAGAAAACGTTGAGCGAATTGTGACAAATAATGAAGCAAACTATGTGTCCAGACATGAAAGTATCATGTTGTGGGAGGATAGAATTATTTCCAAGCCAATCATTCAAGGGGTATAAGATTCCATAATCTGTAAAGAAGCAAACTGTTTCAGGGCTGAAGAGTATCCTACTATGGGAGGAGGATAGAATTCCTGCCATGCCAGATGTGCAAGAAAGTATAAAATTCCATAATAAGCAAGCATGGTTTAAGTCCCAGTATCTAACCCACATGTCAAATATTCCAATATGGGATGATGACTACCTCAGGTGGTTAAGTTGGAAATCAAACAGGGCACTAAAGCTGCCTCCTAATGTGATACAAAGAATCCCAACTCCTTCTCTCAGCAATGTAAGGGCAAGTTCCAACTACGACGAACCATCCAGACAATATAATTTGAGTGGAATCTAGAGCTTTATATACCATGAAGATACGATATCCCTAGCATAAATACCATAATTACCTTTAGGCAAAGTATTCCTTGCAAAAGGTAAACACCATCTTCTGGCCATTAACCCATCTGAAACTTTTGACAGCTGAGAATATAAAGAAAACAGGGATGCATCGATCATCAATGTGTACTTTGTGAATCTAAAATAGAAACATCCAAGCATCCTTTTCTCGATTGTAAATTAATAGAGGATGCATGGGAAATTATTCTGGTGGAGACCAGAATTGTTGAGACATTTGGGGTCAAGACTAAGATTTTTTATTCATAGCTTGGCACTCCCTCTACTTCAGTTTCATAAAAGAAAAACCCATTGTTTCTAGAGTCTTGAACCTGCTTCCCATATTCATATTTTAGAAACTCTGGTTAGTCAGGAACAACCTAATCTTAAAGGAATCCATCCCCTCCAATATTGCTAATCAAGTGGTATCCTTTCTGAGAGAGTTTTCTGATGTAGGATCATCCAGCTAACCATTTCAAATTCCAAGTTCAATGTTAGATTAGGCCAGGAAGGGGTCTCCACATTTTGAGTTAATAGTCCCTAGACTATTACATTGTAAATAACCTATGTTCTTATGAAATTTCTAGATAGTGATGAGTCATTCTGCCTAGTCATAGTCTGTTAGAGTAGTAGGAATAATGGTAGGTCGTGACTCCCTACATGGAGATCAGTCGCTGAAATGTTTGTTTGGACCGCGACATTTTTCCTTATGTGTGGGAGTGTCTGTTAAAGAACCAACTCAAAGGGGGAAGCAACAGATTAGGATAAATAGCTAAGTTTGAGAAGTAGTAGGGGTTATTCTTTTCAGTGTGAGGATTGCAAATTTGTAGAGGGAAGAATAGACTGCATCTATGTCTATTTGTAAATGGGTTGTAGAGATTGAAAGAGTGCCAGTTGTGTGCGTTTCTTTATTTTATTGTTTAATAGAAAGATTAGCAGTATGTGTTGCATTATTATTAACTTAGATGTATGCATTGTTATGAATGGCATCACTGTGCAGAGCCGACTATGGCAATTTTCTGAACATCGGCGTGTTTTCATGAAACTGTTGGTTCAAATTCCAAATTGATGGTTGAATGAACTAAAGTATAGGTAGATGCATAAATAGGGGTGCTAGGTTGATAAATCGTGCAGGCTAAAGGTTGGATTGATTGACCTTTGATCAATCCACACCCAAATCCAATTTTTCTGCCTTAATGAGTTTTGCAGAAAATGGACGGTGGGGATCGAGACCATAGAGGAAAATCCAATGGTGGGAAAAATTGCAGAAAACGATTTGTGGGCGAAAAGTTACGGAGGAGTAACTTTGGGAAAATAGGAATCCCGCAACCCAATTGCGGGAAGGCCATTACAGAACGAAAGTTGCGGAGCATGACTTTGGGTGTTTTGAGATCCTGCATCCTGCAACCCGACAATGAAAACACTGTTGTGGAAATAGAGTTGTGGAACGACGCCCGCAGAGGAAAAATTGTGGGGAGGCAATTTTAGCGCAAAATTTGGCCATTCAGCTAAACTTGGAAGTCCTACTAAGTGTAGGAGACACTAGATCCTGGAGGTGATGGTTGGGTTGGTTTTGGTATAACCCCCCTACACCATTTTTTGTATCAGAGCATAAGGTTGAGTATTGTCTTTTATTTATGAATATTGTGGAATTGTTAGTGTTAAGGATTGGAGTAGTTTTTCTTTTAAAAAAAATTGAGATAGTGTTTACTCCTTATTGCTAACAGATTCAGAAAAGAAAAGATATTACTAATAGTAAGGTTGTGTCAAGAAGTGACTTGTTGTGCCAGGAGATGGAACTCGGAATCGAGAGAGGTCAAGGCAGGCAAGGAAGACCTATTGGCAATGCAGATCTGAGAGAGGATATAAGAAGTCTGAGGGAAAGATTGGACGTCTTAGAGACTGGCAGACATCATGAGCACACTGGAGACACAAGTGATGAAGAATTCTTTAAAGAGGAGGAGGAGACAACTGCTGAAACTCCTGAGGTAAAATTACTAAAACCAATATATGGTGCAGGTTCAAGTTCGAAGGTTGATGTACCATTTTGTAGTGGGAACTTGGATCCAGAGGAACTAATTGATTGGATCATTGCTATGAATAATCCTTTCAATTATGTCGAGGTAAAGGAAGACAAGAAAGTAAGATTTGTTGTTACAAAGTTTAGCGGGCATGCATCCTTATGGTGGGATGGTGTGCAAGAGGAGAGGATCTTGAAACACAAAGCCAAGATCAATAGCTGGAGCAGAATGACAGGTAAGTTAAAAGGTAAATTTTTTCCTAAAGATTACAGGTTGATTTTGTTTAGGAAAATGCAAAATATTAGACATAAATCAATGACGGTTAGGGAGTATACTGAGGAATTCTATAAGGTGAATATCAGATTTGGACATATAGAGGATACACCTAAGAGAGTCGCTAGGTATATCAATGGTTTGAGATCTGATATACAAGATGAATTGAGTTTGTTGTCATTAAGGTCTGTTGAAGAAGCATATCGAGTTGCTTTGAAGGCTAAGGAGAAGCTGATGAGGAGGCAGAGTCAGAAAGCAAAGGTAAGAGGCTCTGGAGAAAAGGAACAGTAGCAAAAGGGTGAAGCTAGTGGTTCAAACCAGCAAGGGAATCCTGCCCGAAATAATGAGAACACAGGTGGCCTAAATGATTTAAGAGGAAGAGGTAGAGGAAGAGGTGGAATAGTGAGATGTTACACATGTGGACAACTTGATCACATGTCATGGGATTATCCAGAAAATGTTGCCAGATGGAGAGAAGCATGAGTAGTAAAAGCTGAACCTAAAGCTCCACAAGAATTAGAGGAGGTTGTGGCCTATCCTGAAGAAGGTGAATCCTTATTGATGAGGAAAATAATTGAGGATCCAATCCAAAGGAGGAGCATGTTTAAGTCAGTTTGCAAAGTTGAAGGTAAGTGCTGCAAATTAATTGTCGATAGTGGTATTACTGATAATTTGGTGTCTACAGAGATGGTGGAAAAACTAAATTTGAGGAAGACAGTACATCCAAAACCATATAGAGTTGCATCACTGCAGAAAGTTCATCAAGTTCTTGTGAAAGAACAATGCCATGTAAAGTTTCAGATTGGAAGCTATCAGGATGAGGTAAGATGTGACATTATTGAGATGGATGCTTGTCATATTTTATTAGGTAGACCTTGGCATTTCGACAGGGAAGCAGTGCATGAAGGCAAGAGGAATGTTTACTCATTTTAAATGAATGGGAAGAAGCATAGTCTTCATCCACTCAAGGGTAAGCAAGGAGAGGCTAATAATCAGTTGTTGATTATGACAGATAAGAAAATTGTGAATGATTGGAAAGCTGAGGCAAATGATAATGAGGTTGAATTAACTAGCATGGTGTGCAGTGGTTAGCTGAAGGGAAAAACAGACCAGCAAGAAATGTCCAATGCAAGTATGGCATTGATAAAGGAAGCATAGTATGAAGTTGATAAAAATATTGGCAAATGTATGGTTACTGAGATTACTAAGGGTGGTGATGTAACAGTAACAAGCAAAGGAGAGGAAGGGAAAATAATCCAAGAAGAGAATTCTTGGAAATCAAGCATCATTATGCTAATAAATTTTATGTTTATTGTTGTAATGGGAAGAGTGAATTGTTTATATGCAGGTAGAGGAGAACTAGTTGACAACTTGTTTGCAGGGAAAAGAAAAGAAGAACTGGAATGTTCAAAGAAGTATGAACACATGCTGGAAGAACCAAAGAACTAGTAACAAACATAGTACTAGAAAACATGGCTGAAGAGAAAAAAGGTTGGACCCTGCAGTACACTCAGGAAATTCTCAGCAAATGTTGATAAGCTAGAGATGCCCACCGAAATTCCTGTGACACAGCCATTGAAATTTGGGGCCATTCTGGATAGTAAAGTGACCAAAAGTACAAGGAAGAAGGACCATCTAGAGCATTTAGTCAAATGGAAGAAGCGACCACCAGAATATTCTACGTGAATGAGCGCTACAGAATTAGAAACCAAGGGTTGCACTATAACTGAACTAATGAACAGGGGTTCATAATTTTTCACCCTTGCGAGTCTGATGTTGGAGCATCCGGCTAACCATTTCAAATTCCAATTTTAGTGTTAGATCAGACCAGGAAGGGGTCTCCACATTTTGAGTTAATAGTCCCTAAACTATTACATTGTAAATAACCTAAGTTTTTATGAGATTTCTAGGTAGTGATGAGTCATTCTTCCTAGTCATAGTTTGTTAGAGTAGTAGGAATAATGGCGGGTCATAACTCCCTACTTGGAGATCAGTTGTTGAACTGTTTGTTTGAACAACAACATTTTTCCTTATGCATGGGAGTGTTTGTTACAAAATCGACTCAAAGGGGGAAGCAACAGCTTAGGATAAATAGCTAAGTTTGAGAAGTAGTAGGGGTTTTGCTTTTCAATGTGAGGATTACAAATTTGCAGAGGGAAGAACAGACTGCATCTGTGTCTATTTGTAAATGGGTTGCAAAGAATGAAAGAGAGTTAGTTGTGTGTGTTTCTTTCTTTTATTGTTTAATAGAAAGATTAGCAGTGTGTGTTGCAGTATTATTAACTTAGATGTATGCATTGTTATGAATGGTGTACTGTGCAGAGCTGACTATGGCGGTTTTATGAACATCGACGTGTTTTCATGAAATTGTTGGTTCAAATGCCAAATTGATGCTTGAATGAACTAAAGTACATGTAGATGCATACATAGGGGTGTTAGGTTGATAAATCGTGCAGGATAAAGGTTGGATTGATCGACCTTTTCTCAAATCGCACCCAAATCCATTTTTTCTGCCTTAACGAGTTTTGCAGAAAATGGACGACGGAGATTGAGGCCGCAGAGGAAAATCCAACGGTGGGAAAAATTGTAGAAAAATATTTGCGGGTGAAAATTTGTAGAGGAGTAACATTGGGAAAATTGGAATCCCACAACCCAATTACGGGAAGGCCGTTGCGGAATGAAAGTTGTGGAGCGCGACTTTGGGTGTTTTGAGATCCCGCGTCCCATCAACCCGACAACGGAAACTCTGTTGCGGAAATAGAGTTGTGGAACGATGCTTGTGGAGGAAAAATTACGAGGAGGAAATTTTAGCGCAGAATTTGACCATTCAGATAAACTTGGCAGTCCTGCTAAGTGTAGGAGATGCTAGATCCTAGAGGTGTTGGTTGGGATGGTTTTGGTCTAACCCCCTTGCACCATTTTCTCTCCAACTTCAAGGGAAAAAGACAGGCTCAAGGCCTGTAGCAGAAAGAAATTCATAGGCTTAAAATACTGCAGTTATGGTAACATCTCCATAATCTACAGCCAACCAAAGTCCTGCACACACCCAAAAAAATTTAACCAATTAGATCTCCCTCAAAGATACACAAAAATAGATCAGATAAATTCATCCAATTTTGATCGATTGTCTAAACGAAATCCGGGCCAAGCATAACTAGGGAGGCCTATATTAGACCCACAAGGCCATACAATTTGTAAATTTACTTGGGGGGAATAGGGTGAACCACAAATAATCTACAAACGTAGCAATAGTCTTACAGGAATTTCTTCCACCTAGAATTGAAGCTTGGGATAGGTTATCTGCACTTCTTAAGGAGAAAAATTCAAGATCACTAGAAGTAATTTTGGGGTTATTTATCATCTCTATCTCTCTCAAAGGTTCGCTAGGGTTTCTTGTCGAAGAAGAGCACACTCTTGTGTTAGGGATTAATCTTCATTATTGTTATTGTTCTTGTAAAGGAGAAAATTTTGTTGGGTTTCCCTTTGTGTCTCTTGTGCATAGTTATCTTTCAAGGATCCTTGCTTTTGTTTTTACTACAAATGAATAATGATTATCTAATGAAATTGTGAGATAAAATAAATTATTGAAGAATTATTGTCAAGGATTAAGAATTGAATTAAAATTCAACATCTTTCCCCTTCACATCTGAACACAATGTTTCAAAGGTATTCACTGGAAGTTAGGATTGATTCTTATGCACCTTGGATCCTAATTGTAAACCCAGTACCAAACAATAGGAATCCCTAGGGTGACAAGCTAGGAAATTTTTCCTCCTAAACATAGGGTTTCCTCTTGTTACCCCCTATTTCCATAGGGTGTTCACCTTATGTTTTCATAGGAATGCCAGGTTGATTCTTAGATCTTCTGGAAATGGAAAAGGGGTAGATATTCACTTCTGGCAATGTTGTGTCAACTTCAAACCCTAGAAAGCAATTATGGTTTAGTTTTGGAAGCCATGATAGTGACAGAAGTCATAAAATAGTATAAACAGAGGTGAAAAGTGCAAATCTGGGTGGTTCCTCTGGGTTGAATCGGCCTCATGTGCAATTATGGGTATGTCCTAGCCTCCTAACAGCCCTAAACAATGATCATGGACATTGTTTCAGCCATCAAACAACATGTAACCACCCTAATTCTTAAATCCAGGTGCATCTTAGACACTTCTAGGTAGTCTTAACGAGGCTCTGGGCCGTGGGCACACATTTGACTAGAATCAACAGTAAAACTCTACCATGTTAAACTCTAGGCACACTAGGGCTTTTTTTTATCCCTTAAACAACCTTGAAACAATAATCTAAGTTGTTAGGTCTATGAGACAACAGTGGAAAATCCTTGAACAACAACATTTTTGGAAATATTTCGACATCCTTGTGCATGGTTGTAGCCTCCAAAAGGTAGAAAGCACTATACTTTGAGATCTGGGCATGAATAACAACAACAAGCAATCTTAAATCCCTAATTCCATGCACTTTCTAGGCATGAAAACATTGAAAAGATACCTGTAGAAACTTTGGGAATCATTCATGAGGTAAACGCTCTTCATCTTGGGTTCTGAGTTTAATTCCGCCATCAAAAATTACCTAGTACTCAAATCTGGGCACCTTTTAGGCAGTTTTGAGCACAACTAGTGGTCAAAACCCATATTGCATCCACCGAAAAGAGATGACCAGTAGGATGTAGTAAATTCTAGGTTGACATTGAAAGTATAAATAGCATCAAAACCCAACTCTAATAAAAAAACAATAGTAAAAATCAGCTAAACAATAAGTCTGGTTAGTTCTGAGTTTTATGTGCCAAGGAGCACCATAAATAAGCCAATGTTCATCCCTTTGGAATTTCCATGGCAGTTTAGGGCCTTTCATGGAAGAAATCACCTGTATTGTTCCATCCTTATCATCTTTTGACTGTCCCTTTGAGGCAACACTCCTTTGATTTAATGAATGAAGAAGGGTTTCCTCATAATTTTGGTTGAGAAAGCAGTTAAAGAGATATTTTTTCCATTCTATAAGAGTATTCTCAAACTCATTTGTATGGATTTTAAATGATTTAAGTGATATTTCTGAGGATTTTATAGTTAAACATTGTAGTATGTCCACCCTTGAAACTTATTTTCACTCATTCCATGCCTTGTTGGAGTAGCATTCTATCTTGAACGAAGACATCACTTAGGGGGAATAGGGTGAACTACAAATAATCTGCAGGAGCATCAACAAACTTACAGGAATTTCTTCCCCCTAAAACTTAAGCTTGGGACAGGCTATATGCATCCATGACTCACTAACAAGTGTCTCTCCACATCAAGGATATGGTGAGGATTGTATATAATCTCATTATAGTATTATAATTATTGCAGAGAGAAAAGTGATAAGTGTTGAGTCTGGGTGGGGGAAGATAGCTATGTATAACTTTAAAAGAATTCCATCTATTAATTATCTATTTTATTATAATTAAACAACTATAAATAAACTTGTATAGATCCATCTTAACGATAAATCTATTAAGCATCATGAAAGATCAAGTTTGGTGAAGCACAAACCTCAATATTTATTAAATAGTACATGTCTATTAATTATCTATCTTACTGTATTTAAACAACTATAAATAAACTAGCATAGTTCCATATTAACCACAGACCTATTATGCATCAAGAGGAATCAAATATCATGACACACAAAACCCGGGGTTTATGAAATAATATCTGGAAATGCAAAAACATTAAGGCTTCCACTTTGTGTCTTTTAATTCACAATCAATGCTAAGATGGATCTATGTTATTTCTAACAACTATTTCAAAAATTAGAAAACATGACACAACAATTATGTACTCTTCTATGACATAAATAATAATAAAATATTTTATTTATTTGCATCTTCTTCCCCTGTACCTATTGGTCTGCAATATAGCTGCTACATCCACTTTATCTCAAACGTCCTTAATGGAACCTACTTTCATGCTCTTACATCTTGTACAAGTACAATGCATTTTAAGTGTTTAAATTAAACATGTTCAAAATATAAAGCTGATCCACATTAATTTAGATCCCCATAAATAAGTTCCTCCATGGTGTGATCCAAACTTCAACGGAATGAATTCTTACAACAGGAAACATGGAAACAAGTTTCCTTTAAAGGTCAAATGTCAAACATAAAGTGACACATGCAATTCAGGTTCTAAGTGAAGAGGAAATCAACAAGTCATCATCTTGCAACCAGTAGACCCCTTCTCGAATTACCCAGCTAAAGCTCCTTTGGGCCAAAAAGTGTGTGCATACCTACATCTTATATGCATTCAAGTTGGCCTTTATTCCATGTGATTTTCTTCCTTGTTAGTTTCTAATTAAAGAATGCTTACAATAATAGCATGTGAATTTTTTTCCAAATCCTAAGGTACATCATATTTTATCAAAATACTTAATACAACACAACAGAAACGATACAATGAAATCATTTTCAACTCAATGCATTAACAAACAACACACGCAAAAACCAAGAAACTACAAGAATACAACCTACCTCAAGCTGCTAAACAATCTTCAGTAGAGTTGGCCAATCTTCCACATGCAACAAAATCATAAATACATTTGTAATCTATGTGCCCACAAGAAAGAATATCATAGTGGCCACAATGATGTGGGTCTTAAACATTGATAATACAACAAATAAGAAAAGGATGGCATTATAATAGCGAAGGGATGACTAATTCAAAGTACATCTTCTATCTTACAATAACACTGACCATTCTCACAGCTGTTAAGTTTTTCTAAAGAATAGTAGGACTAATGAATCTCAAAATTACACTCTTATTGGCCTCTCTTTACCATATTCACAATTAATGGATGGAATTATAATGGAAAAGGAGCGGCCATTCAAAGCAGTTGACCTTGTAACTTACAATAACAACGTCCATATTGGGGATGGCATCCTCACAGCTGTTAAATGTTTCTCCAGAATAGAAGGGATAATGCTTCTCAAAATTACACCACTATTGGCCTGTGTTTACCTATTGTTTTATGCAACATATTAGAATAGAGGGAGCATAAACAACAACACAAAATTAGATAGGGATCAATAGGTTTAAATTACCTCTTAGGCACCTTGAACTTGCTAACGAAAGAAAATCCTCAGCTCCAAGTTAATTTTGTGCCAACATTGACTACATGTGTGAAATGCCAATGATAATCAACAGAAACACTCAAGGCTCCCAACTCCTGAGACAATTAACAACACAGATAAGAAAGCCGCCAACTATTTTTGCGCTCCATAAGCCATAGGATTAATAAAAACACAAGAAACAATAAAGAATATCCATCCACTCTCTAACCATGAACAACTTGGTTGAGCTAGATTTTTCCTAGAACCATCTTAACAGTTCCAGAAGTAATAAATCAAAGGAATTATATAATTACTAATGAGCATAAATCAAAGGAAATATGTAATCACTAATGAAAACAATCATAATTCAAGCAATAAGGTTATCATTTAACAAGATAGATTTTTGAAACGTAAGTCATCTTTTTGAGATATTGGAGTAATGGTTTCCTACAAAAACATGGCTTACAAAAAAAATTCAAATGATTTCAAATTCCAAAAACCAAAACAAAACAAATAAAGGCATTTTGATTTAATTTTATCTATATCTACTAAAATATGCTGCAAGAACTTAGCCTATATTTAAAAAGAATATTTGAAAGTTTGACACTGCCCTTCTTTGAAATGCAACTGTTTAGTTTGGATTTGAATTTGGACTAAAATTTAGAGTCTTCAAATGATAAGAAAAATGGCTTTAAGGAGTTCCATGATCCCTGCTAACAACCTTACTTGTTACACATGCCTAGATTCCAACATACCCAGTCGCTTTTGCATTTTAGGCATGCTTAATATGCATGCATACAAGGGCAGGTTATGCTATCCAAATTGAACATTGAAATTTGTGATATGTCAACATTTTGAATGGAAATCAATACACAAACAAATAGGATAAGAAAAACTCAATCAGTCGTCTGCTTAGTTTCTTAGATTGTGAAACAAACCAACAGTATGGAATAACAGATTGTGGAACACAAATGTGTGCTTGTTGGCATGCCCAAGCTCTAACAAGCTAGCCCATATTGGTAAGGTGGCAGGTATGCAGAGCCTCTCACAGAACAAGGATGCCAATGCACATGAACTCCTCAAAGCTCTTTAGAGTTCCTCTGGTATTTGTAAATCAGATACTGAACTTCAAAATTTGGAAGGCTAACAACTTGTCTAAACATTTTAGGTTTCCTTTTGTCAATCCTCCTGATTTTCTATACTATTGAAATTTATTTAGAACTCCAGGTTATTGATTTGGAAGCATAAAAACACTTCTAGCTTGTAGGGTACGTTTCTAGCTATAGCTTTGACAAATTGACAATGCGGCTCTTGTTCCCACCTTTTCTATTCTTTTGTTAATGAGCATGCTTCTTTTGTTTCTACTAAAGTTTCTACATCTGAGTTCAAAGGAAATTGTAGTGAAATGCCAATGTAAAGTGACAAAGCAGACAGATAAGTGACTGGTGGATCTTTCTTGTGGATTTATTTGGAAAATTAAAATGAATGCAATGCATCGTGAATCGGTAGTTGTTTCCTACTTCTATTTCATCAAGTATTTAGGAGAAATTTACTATTATATACACTGAGAATGTTTCCTTGTATATGAGTCAACTTTCACTCAAAATTTGTTTTTTTCCAGTTTTTACTTCAGGAAGAATCGTCACAAATTATGTAGCTTAGTATATGTAATAAGGTCTAAGGCATAAGCTACCTGCCTAGCATGGTTGACGCAGAGGCCATACTTGTGTAGCTTATGTGGGAAAAGGTGTGCATGAGGTATATGAAAATATGGCCCTTCACTTGATTGAACTTTGAAATCCTGTGATGAAATTGGATGATGTAGTTTCCTACGTTCGATTTGGGATTGCTAAATTCTCTTATGATCTACCATGTCAAGTGATTCTGGTTGGAGCGATCTAGTTGATAGCTAACAGGGCACACAAATGTTTGACATCCAAATTGAAAAAACACAAATGTGTGCATGTTGGCATGCCCAAGCTCCCTATGTATGCCAATAGGGCACAAAAAATGTGTTCTTATTGCATGCCCAGGATACTTGTGTATTCCAACAGAGCACAAACAAGCCTGTGTGCTTGTTGGCATGCCTAGGCTCCTTGTGTAAGCCAATAGGGGCACACACTGACCTTTTCCTACCAACATGCTTGTGTGTGCCCCTATTGGCATACAAAGGGAGATTAGGTATTCCAACAAGAGCACATGCTTGTTCCAACCTATGTGTGCCCCTATTGGCATACATAGGGAGCTTGGGCTTGAGTTTTTCTTACCCTGGTGGACGGGGGTATAGCTTGTTCCTATATTTTTTTAGATCTAAACTCAAAAGATGATCTTAATGGCCAACTTTTTGTTGTTTTTATGGTTTGACTATGGAAACTTAAGGATCTGAAAATGAGTTAGAATAGATTGTTTAGGAACTTTCATGGAAGAAAAGACAAAAGGCGGACATTGTTTGACCTTAATTGCAAATTAATCTATCAATTGATAATTAGTAACAAATGAAACACTATGGAAAACCCTTACAGATGTTACAATAGTTTTTGGGATAAGTTAGATCTGTCAAAATGCACAACCTCACTGAAAAATATCAAATATACAACTTCCATAGACCACAAGTGAAATCCATAGACTACATTAGGAATTTCATGCTTCTATGGATATGGTTGACTAGTATGAAGGGAGCTACTAATACAAGGCAATCAAAACAATTCTTCTCCTCACACAATTAGTGTGATTTTCACAGAATTATTCAACCTCCCTTCAGTGTTGTGATATTCTTTCCTTTTATTGTGGCGATGGCATAAAAAATTGTACTATGAATGTGATATCATGTTTATAAGGCATATATGAAGATATGGGTATGCATTGGAATTGCACAGTTTTTGTTGTTTGTATGAAGCCTATGTCTTCTTGGAACAATTTGTGGGAGTGAAACAACTACTTTGTCATTATAAGTACTAGTGAATGAGCCCACGCTGTCAAGAATGAAAATGGTCTAAATAATATTAGATTTTTATCATTTAAGCAATATGATCTTAGGATCTTAACTGAGAGAATAACATGCACATCGATTAATCACAAGAAATTTTTCTCAGGGAAACCATAAAGGAGAAAACCCCACAACTTCCTTAGAGATAGAATGAGCACCAATGGCAACAGTAAAACCCAAAGACAAAAAAGATGATCTCCATAGTTGTTCTGTCTCTCTCACTTGAGAGAGCTTCTCCTCTCTCACTCATGTGCCCTAGTGAGTGAGTGTGTGTGATAAATAGAGAGGCTCACTCTCTATTTATATTATTTGGTTCACTTAATATCCACTCCAACAAGTCGACTTCACTTAACAATTACTTACCAGGGCTTACTTCTCTAGGAGAGTCTAATAACCCTAGTGCCCCACAACTATGGGGACTTTGCTCTCCGATCAACAAGGAGGGTTAACCTTAACTCAATTGTGGGGACTATTTCCCCGACTTACAATGGAGGGTTAACCTCAATGACTTTACATTACTTGTTTATATTATTGAATCTCCCAATCGGAACATCGAAGCATGACATGACTCAATTACATTACAGATACTTCCTGGAATAAAAATTGGGGTATAATACATAAGATATACAAGTGAATACATTCTAAAGCTACAAATACATCAACACTCCCTCTTAACTAGGAAGGTATTCTCTCGACACAATTTATCAGCACAAGTCTTCTTCTTTGTATCATCTGGATCATCATCAAGTCATATCCATCTTCAAGTCATCTACATCTTCAAGTCATCTTCATCGTCAAGTCATCTTCATCATCAAGTCATCTTCATCGTAAAGTCATCTTCATCAAGTCTGGATCATCACTAAATCATCATCGAGTTTGGATCATCACTTGATCTGGAGCATCATTGGATCGTCATCAAGTCTGGATCATCACTTGATCTGGAGCATCACTGTATCATGATCAAGTCTGGATCATCACTTGATCTGGAGCATCATTGGATCATCATCAAGTTTGTATCATCACTTGATCTGGATCGCCACTAGATCATCATCAAGTCTGGATCATCATTGGATCATCAATAAGTCTGGATCATCATTGGATCGTCATAAAGTCTGGATCATCACTTGATCTGGATCATCACTGGATAATCATCAAGTATGAATCATCACTTGATCTGGATCATCACTGTTGGATCATCACTGGGGCTATCTCTCAATTCTACTTGTCACAGGAATTTCTACAGAGCCAGCCCCTTTTCATGGTAGTTGTAGGCCTAGCCTCCATGTAGGTCTTCATCATCTTCAACACTTATATCTGACCATGGAATGAACCATGTCAAAAATGCTCGCCCGACACTTACATCTTACCATGGGAGGAACACATCCAAGAACCATGTTAGAAAGGCATGCCCAGCACTCACATTTGACCATGGGAGGAACACATCCAAAACCCATGTCAGAAAGGCCCAACACTCACATCCAACCTCATCTTGTTAGAAAGGATCTGCACTTACATCTGACCTCATCATGTCAGAAAGGCTCTACACTTACATTCGCCCTCATCATGTCAGAAAGGCTTTGCACTTATATCCAACCCCATCATGTCAAAAAGGCACTGCACTTACATCCAACCTCATCATGTCAAAAAGGCTCTGCACTTACATCCGACCTCATCATGTCAGAAATGAAATGCACTTACATCCGACCTCACTATGTCAGAAAGGATATGCACTTACATCCGACCTCATCATGTCAGAAAGGATCTGCACTTACATCTGATCATGTGGGAACACATCCCTAGATCACATCATAATGGCTCTGCACTGATCATGTGAGAACACATCCCACAATCACATCAGAATATCTCTTCATTGATCATGTGGTAACACAACCCACAATCACATCAGAGCATCTCTGCACTTATATCTGATCATGTGGGAACATATCCCTCAATCACATCAGAATGACTCTGCACTGATCATGTGGGAACACATCCCACAATCACATCAGAATATCTCTGCACTGATCATGTGGTAACACAACCCACAATCACATCAAAGCATCTCTACACTTACATCTGACCATGTGAATCTCAACCTTCCACCATATCAGAAAGGCCAACGGACACATCAATTCCCTTTGGAAGGAACCTCGATCTGGAGAACACCACACTTCTTCCTAAAGTACTCAAACTTCACTCTGGACATTTCTAGCATAGAATCACATCAGGGTTGATTATGTCCAAGGATAACCTACGATATTTTCCAGGACCGATTACATCTGAGGACAACCTACAGGACCGATTACGTCTGAGCAACCTACGAGCTTTGCTAGGATTTATTCTCAGACAACCTGTCTCACCGGATATGCTAGAACTCCCTCTTTTAAGAGATCTTGATCTGGATCACATACTGGAGCTTCACTGCTCTTCTCTGCATCATACAAAAATGCAAGTCAGAACAACCAAATCAAATAGTAGTTTTCAAAAGAAACATACTACCTCCCAAATATCAAGTGGCAACATATTTTGCCTCGGCTGTACTTAGTGCCACACAGGACTGCTTCCTGCTACACCAAGAAGTTCTCTTCCTATCAATGGCACTACCTTCCCAATTTGAATCCACATAACCCTCCAGGTTAATATTCGGATTCGTATCATACTTGAGCCCATACTCAATTATACCCTTCAGGTGCCTCACTACATGCTTTGAAACCATCAGGTGAACATGTCTCAATGTGTTCATAGCAAAGCAAATATTTGGTCTTGTATTTGTTAGGTACATCAAGGAACAAATCATTCGATGATACATCATGGCATCAACCGAATCTGATGAAGCAACACTCAGTAGCTTCAAGTTCGATGCCATAGGTGTGGTCATGGCCTTGCAGTCCGTCATCCTGAACCTCTTCAAGATCTCTGCTACATACTTCCCTTGTCCTAGGGAGATTTCATCTGCATTCTGCCACACCTTTGTGCCTAGAAAGTAGTGCATCATATCCAATTCCTTCATCTCAAACTTGGCAGCAAGTCTCCTTCTTGCAACTTTAATGAGTTCCTCTTCTCTGTCAGGAACAAGTCATCGACATATAACAGGAGCATCACTGGTCTTCGGCCTTTAACCTTAAAGTAAAGGTTGGAATCCACTTTACTCTCAGTAAATCCTAGAGTCATCGATAATCTTTCCATCCTGTCATACCATGTCGAACCTCAAGATCTTCTGTGGTCACTCCCTCTGAAGCAAAGCATCATTCTCCCTTTGTCTTTCGTACTCTATGCACTGAAACATTTTGTACTGCAGTGACAAGTAGCTTCCTCGGCTACTAATATTCTATGTATCCATCTAGGATCACTGGATACCAATATCCTCTATCTTGAACCTTTTCAAAAGTTCTTATCGCACCCATCTATGAGCTTGTGATCCTCTATCTTGAACCTTTTCAAAAGTTCTTGTCGCACCCATCTATGAGCTTGTGATCCTCTATAGGATTTCATCTTCAACCTTGTAGAAAAGGTTAAGATATTCATCACTCTAGGTGATATTCAAGCTCCTCATGTATGTGTTATCCCATGGGTGTCTTCTGAGCTCGTACAAGTCCTTCTTTAATGTGCACACATGATTCTTCTTGTCATGTGTCTTAACTTCCAATGGCTGCAAATGTCTCTTCGTAGTTTATGCCTTCTTTCCATGAGAATCCTCATGCTACAAGTCTTGACTTGTATCCCACGATGTTTCCATTATGGAACTACGAACTTCCCTTCAGGTCTTGATACTAGACATCATTCTTCTTGAACTGGTACTCTCCTTCCCTTTCTTCTTGGCTACTTCTTCCTAGCTGGAAGGCTCTGCATCAATGATGTCGCTCAACAGTGTCGCATAACTACACTGTGTCTGATATTTATTCTTTCTTTGAAAGTATCATCAAATTATTCTTCATCATGGATTCTTTCTTGAATTGTTGTCACTTGTTCTTCGGAACAAGTCTCATCCTTCTTTTATTGTAGGTGATTGTACGCAATATTTCCTACAAGTCAAATGCATCAGTTGTGTGGTTAGAAACATTTCATAATGGTAAATTCTTATGCATAAAGATATAATCATGCAACTATTTTAGCCAATACAACATTCATTCATGTCTCACAGAAACTTTCTAGATGCCTTCCATCTCTACCAGGAAAACATTGATATTGTGCACTAATCCAATATGTCATCAAAGAGGTTTCATTCTAGATGAGTAGCAATGGAGAGTTGTATAGCACCATGAGCTACTTACCCATCACATGCATGTTAGTAGTATTATGTCATTAATGCAAAAATTGTATCATGCATAATACATCAACTGAATATAAACAAATACATAACAAAACAATATCATGAAATGACAATTGAATACTTATCTTTATTTGTTTCGTGGGTAGACTCCTTTCAGCTTCATCATCTTCTACATTCATAACAGCATCATTTCTTATCCAAATGCTTAAGGTGGATAAGAGGTTCTTCAAGAATTGAGTTCTTCATATTCCTCATCGCTTGAGAGATCTTCTTTGAATCGTGAGATCTAGATCTTTAGTTGCTCCCATATACTCTTCTCTTATTATGAATCGAGCTTCTTCTTCTATTCACTCTTCCTAGAGTCTGCTAAAGGTAATCACTTCCTTCTAGAATACATTCCTCGAATGAATGAATCCCATGATCCTGGGAGGCCATTAAAGGTGGTTATCACAACTTCTGCATTCTCCACTTCTTCTTCTACCGCTTCAATTTGTTCTTTGATTTGACAGACCCTTGTAAAGTATGACTGTATGGTCTCTGAATTATGGATCTTCACATTCTTCAATTATTTTCACAAAGTCATCTTCCAATTTATGTTCTTTCCTTCAAATAGCTTAATCAAGGAATCAAACATCTCTTTCAGTGTCTTTAGGGAAGACACTTGTGGTATAAGGTGATATGTGATTGAATCAGCAATGATCTTCTTGGCCTTGACCAAGTTCTTCTTGTGTAAGGATTTTAGCCTCATCTCCCTCTGGAACTGGAACCTTTCCACTTATGTAGGTGTCCAATTTCATTTTCTTCAAGAACTAGTGAGATCCAATACTTTCGTGCTTGGAAGTTGTCAACCTCACCAAGCTTGTCATCAAGCTAGTGTGATTAGTCATTTTAAAATGAGAACCTCAACTGTAAATAGCAAAAGATTAGATCTTACCGATTTGAGGTGTCCATCCTGGTTCCAGAGCTGGCTGATCTAGGATTTGTTAGAGAAACCCTAATTTTCAAAACTTGGAATCTTTAAGATCTGATTGGATAGAAAGATATACCTCTTCAAGGCGAGCTGTCCAATGTACTCCTTTTCTGAAAACAGTGGAGGGAAGCTCCTGGAACAGGAAGCCCTAGTTTTCCAATTTCTTCTGCAGAAATGTCTGATATTGTTTCTGTGGTATCTCCGAATTTACTACTCCTCTATGTCTAAAATTTCATACTGAGGTAACCTCATCTGTCCTCTTTCCAACACCATGGGTTTTACCAGAATTGGTTTCACCAATTGGGACTTATGAGAGTTTTCCCAATGTGACTTGTCAGGATTTTTAGCATAGCAAAGTTGTATGGACTTCCATGTGTCATTGTTTCACCTTCGGGGTCTAAAACTTTTACCACAAAAATTACACTCCATTCCCTATTAGGAACATATTTCGAAATTTCATTTGGATCTTTTTAGCCCGAGATATTGCAATTCTCCCTAGGTGTCATGTTTAGGGATGAATCCTGGAAGAGGCTGGAACCCTAAATTGGAGGAATCATATCTCCCATAATATAGAGAATTACACAGTGTACATCAAGATTTTATCTTCAGACTATGAAATTTTAGGCTCCTGTTCCTTCTCCAATCTCGAGATATATTGAATCTACCAAAACTACCTGATTTGGTATTTTAGGGTTTTTTAGGCCCGTCATCAAATTAGGGTTTGAATTTCCCGGAGTTTTACCCAACCAAAAATATTGACCTTGGTCTATAAATTTCGATTTTGAGGAGGATAGAAATCCTATGATGGGCTAACTCAAAAATTCCTCTTCTGTAAAAAGCCCTAATTTCCCGCAGCAAAAACTGAAAAATGCCCGAAATCAAATTCTGCTTCGACAGAAAGATGTGGCCTTCAATGGAGGTTCAGCCTAGCCTCCTTTTACTAATGGATTGTGGAGAGAGACCCAAAAAGTAATAATCCCTAGCTTCTGCAACTGCACAATGCCTTCTTCTCAGGTTAGCTATGATACCATGTTATATTTTTATCATTTAAGCAATATGATCTTAGGATCTTAATTGAGAGAATAACATGCACAGCAATCAATCACAAGAGACAATAGAGACAAGAGATTTTCCTTGAGGAAACCATAAATGATAAAACCCCACAACTTCCTCAGAGATAGAATGAGCACCAATGGCAGCAGTAAAACCCAAAGATAGAATATATTATCTCCACGGTTGTTCTCTCTCTCTGACTTGAGAGAGATTCTCCTCTCTCACACATGCACCCCAGTGAGTGAGTGTGTGTGATAAATAGAGAGGCTCACTCTCTATTTATATTATTTCGTTCACTTAATGTCCACTCCAACAAGTTGGCCTCACTTAAAAATTACTTACCAGGGCCGACTTCTCTAGGAGAGTCTAATAACCCTAGTGCCCCACAACTATGGGGAATTTTCCCTCTGATCAACAAGGAGGGTTAACCTTAACTCAATTGTGGGGACTATTTCCCTAACTTACAATGGAGGGTTAACCTCAATGACTTTATATTACTTTTTTATATTATTGAGTCTCCCGATCGGAAGATCAGGGCATGACATGACTCAATTACATTATAGATACTTACCGGAATAAACATCGGGGTACAATACATAAGATATACAAGTGAATACATTCCGAAGTTACAAATACATCAACAAATAAAGCACTTAAGTGTGGAAGATACAATCTGTGGTTTCTAGTTAGCTTTATTTATGTGGTTTTCCTAGCTATTTTTTGCAATAGGCCAATTCTGGGCAAGAAAAGAGACATCTGCACACTTAATAAGGCATACATGAAGTCAAACTCAACATCACAAAACCCATAGATGTTACAATATGGGAACCTATACTCAGGTTATAAACAACAGCATTCTGGGTATGATCTCAACAAAATAAAGGCTCAGAGATGTCTAAGAATAACCATGGTAGAGATAAATCAAAGCGTTTCTTGGTGGTGTAGTGATGATTCTTCCACACGATCACTGATTCTTTTGATTTAAAAACCTGAGTGTGAAACATTCCAATTCTATTAACCTCACATTGGAATGTTAATTTTATTTATTCTGAAAAGCCAAAAGAAATAAATTTCTTTCTTTAAGCATTGACAGGTTTTTTAATTTAACCTAAAATTCCAAATAAACATTTTTGCTTCTAGAATTTTCTTGTACACATCAAAATGATATTGACATTTCCATTGCAATTTAATATTCATTTTAACCGATAAAAGATCATTTTTAAATTTTAATTTATACAACATCACTCTATGTACTCTACTAACTTTGGATTTTAATTCTCATCTCAATTTGAAGCAACCTTCAGGATGCAGAAACCAATTTAGCTATCAAAGCCAATGTTTTGAACTTGGAGTCTAATGTAAGGTATGAGATAGGGGTTTGGAATGCAAAGGTAGACATGGAAACATTTTTTTATCATGTTTTGGAAGTATCTTTAGATTATTGTTTTTATTGGCTAATCATCTAGTTTCCATCCTTTCAAAATTTCAATGGTTGAATAAAATCAAGTGAAACTAATATCACTAGAGGTGTTAACTCCAAACTAGATACAACCATTGTTTGGTTTTTTTCCAAATCCAAATAATCCATCTATATATTCAATTGGTATAAGTTTTCTAAATTCCAACTGGAAGACCTTAGTTCTACAAACAATTGTTGGAACACCTTTCCATATTAGTTGAGGGTGCTTCTTAGGAAATTGATGGTAGAATTCAACTAACATGTGGTATTTGTGCAAAGAGAATCATGTTCTCTTATAGCCTTAGGTGGATGAGATATGTGTGTAATATAGGTGTCTAAACTAAAATGAGAAAACATTTGACAACTAACGTCCAAATTAAAAAAAGGGGGAAATTAGCCTAAAAATGAATAAATATATAATCTAGCATATATCCATCTTAACAACGAAATGAGAGGTTTATACTATTTTTTTCAATCCTATCATTGCTTTATAAATCTGAGGTTAAGATGGATTTATGTCGGTATAATGGAAATTCTATTGATGAGAGATGATATACAAGTTCAAGTAAGAGTCCTTAACTTCCCTTTGTCCTTAGTAACAATGGGAGCATGGGAAATTAATCGCAAGGGTTTTGTCACTAATTCATATGCACTGGTGTCCCTTGTGCTAGTTGGAGCCTCTTATTATCCAATTTGGAACTTCAACAATGAAAGTAGACAACTCAAAAGTGGTTGTTGGTTCAAGTGACTGGACTATGATGCCATATTGGTTTCCTTCCATGCAATATAACTACAGCCATATTGTTATACATTTGATTTGTTCCATTGAGTCTAGATATATGTTTTCTTTGTTGTTTGTGTCATCCATTGTTACAATGACTTTGGGGTAAAGCAATTTAAGGTCTAAATATGTATTGTAGTAACTCTAAATATGTATTGTAGTAACCTGGTTTTTTCCTAGAAACTAGAGTGCCCTATTTGGGCTGACTTTCTAGTTTTATAATTTATTTAGCTTTAATTCACTCCAATTCCACTTCAATACACTCTAGTTCAATTAAATTTACCTTTAATTCATGTTTTTTTCTATTTTTGGAGATTACCTGCCTTGGAAGCATCCTATTCTTAGAGACTTGGGAATACCACATGAGAAAGCTTCCTAACCACATAATTTGGGACTATCCGTGCATTCTAGGTACTTAGATGACAATTGAAATTATATATGCTCCCAATAGTGACATATACAATTGAAATTATATATTTATGTGATGCTTGTACTAGATCCAACAAGGTCTTAGAGATGGATATATAACATAACATGAGATTATACAATAGTGAGTGGTAGAACTAATGTTAGGGTTCGACTTGGGACTCCAGTTCCAAATACTTGGTCTATATGGGGCTTGGAATTAAGTGCATAGAAACCACCTGGCATTTCTACTAAGATTAACATAGAGTAGCAACATTTATAACCGACTATGTTCTAATGACTAAATATTATCCTAACTCACGTCACCTAGCAGATCCATTACCTTAACTTATTGGGCATGTGGGGACTGGAAAAGCTATAGGTCCCCCTTATTATCCCCTGAGGTCTGGTCTACTGGTATGCATGGGACGTAGATATGTGTATATCATATTTGGATTATTCCCCTCTTTGTTGATTCCCCACCCATTTTATGTAGAGACAAAATCTCTTGAAACACACCTCTCCCTTTTGTCGAGTGGCTCCTTCTAGCAGCTTCTAGTCTTAGTGAACTTTCCATAGATTACAAAGGGATAACAAAAAGGCAGTCCAAACTCACCACAAGATTCATTGGAAATTCAAGAAGTCCACCACAAGATTCTTTGCAAACTCAATATGTATGGTAATGCACAGTAAACAAGAAAAAAAACTTGAAATGAAGATGCCCATCTTCAACACATAAGATGTTGTAAATCATAAAAATGGACTTGAAAATTGCATGTATAAAGTTCCAGTGTCTTTGTTGATAACTATGGTAATAAAGGTCACATGAAGCACATTGGCATTTATTTTCTTCTAGTAAACTAGAAACTATCCATCAACATTCTGAATAGATAGCAGTGCCTATAACTGAAATAATTCACATTTGTGTCTTCTTGGGAAAAGGAAATGTTACAAAGCATTTTCAGTGAAAATAATCCAAGCAACATTACCATGCAAAGAATGGGAATCAATGGATATCTCACTCTTATAATAGTTGACTGATTGTGTTTTCCAAGTGAATATTGGCCATCTTATGAGAGTACCAAGTTATAGCGTACAATTTTTTTTTTAACAAAAACTTCTTCAAAAAATCAAAACGAAACTATTTATCCTCCACCCACAAGAAATCAGCCATCATGCTCTAAAACTAGTATCACCAAATGTTAGTTTGAGGGTGCATCAGTTCTCTCTTACAAATAGTATGGGGCCATGGCTATAACATAAATGATCAAATCAGACACAGATAAAGAACAAGATATTTGGTAGTGTATCAACCATAAATTTAGTCTATCAGGGATAGTCAAAGTCATTAAAAACAACCCTATAGATATTAAGACATAAATTGTAGACCTGGCAAGACACTCATGTAGCAGTAGATTAATATTTGGGGCAGTGAAAAGAGTTTTTTTATAACCACTGGGTTAAAACTGTGGATGAGAACAGAGGTTGGTAACATAAGGAACAAATATGGGTAGCAGCAAATGCTCAATCCCCATACTTTGTAATAGTAACGAGGCCTCTCTTCTGGAAAGTATATGGTACCTACGCTAGAAAGTTGGCCTCAAATAACATATCTATGTTCATTCCAAAATGAAATCATATCATTTTCAAGAACCATACAGTTTCTAAAATCCATGATTAAGAGGTCTGGGGCCTGGGCATGAGACAACTGTCAAAAGGGATTAACAATGATGGAAGAATGAAGGTTATTGAAGAGATACAAGTGGACCTATCAAAACAAACAAACGTTGTAGAAAGAAAGGTTGATGCATCAAAGAGTGTTCTTAGTCAAATAAATAGTGACCTAGAATGACAAGACATGCCTCATAAACCAACAATTACAAGTATACAATAAATTTGTACCAATAAGCATGCAATGGAACTACAAGACAAAACACAATGCAATCAATGTTTAAATTATATTTCCAAACAACATCTCCTATTGCATTAAGGATCAAAACCTTACTTTGGTAGAAGAATTAAGGAGGGTCCAAGAACATTACACAAAGTATGATCAAACTTGGTGACTCGTGATGATTATCTCAAGGATGGCACTAGGGAAAGAAGATCAATCAGAAACTAGGGAAATCCTTCACATAACGGTGGTGTTCCTTTATCCAACCATGGAAAACCTATATATTTAAGTAAGATGTGGTTCCAAGTATTTAGGGAGTGAGATCAAGGCTGCACAAGTGTACAATCCCCTTGATCTATAGTTGAGGCCACACATTATGCACATATTTCGTAAGGAATCGATCCTAGAAATTGCCCTTTCTCGAAATATGAAACAAATGATTTCTATGATAACTAAAAGCCTAGCTACAGGATGCGTACAAGATTTCACTATAGTAGAAATGGTGCAAGATCTTAGAGGTCAGACCTACCCAAATCTCGACGATATCCATTTAAAAAAAATGCTTCTCATATCAAATTATAGTTAAAACCAAGTTATTGATAGAAAAATATTGAAATCGAAAACTGTAATCAAACATCCATACCTTTGGTCCTATGCTTTGGAATCTTTAATTGCAAGAAAACTTAAAAGCTCAAGCCTTACAAGCTGCAACTACTGAAATTCTAGAACAACCTTTGAAATTGAAATTTGAAAACCTATTTTTAAAGAACTCTTGAACATGAGATTTAAAACCTATTAACCTTTGAATGTCGATTATGTAATTCTATATAGGGACAAAATCATAACTATATTCCTTGATTCCATGATATATGGACAAATTTATGTTAAAAATTTCTCCAAGGGATAATCCAAGGGCGATGACAGTTGTATCCTGTATTTACAAGAAAAATCGTGGGTGATTGAGGCGTCAAAGACAAATTTAATTGATTTACATGGGCGAATGAAGGATTTTATAGAATCTTTCTGTGGGCGAAATCCATTTTCGAGCACTTGCCCTCCTGGAAAACGGAGGACGATTTCCTTGTTAAATAAAAACAGGACGAAATTTTGAAATATTTTTTTTAAATTGCATATAAAAATTCTCCCATGAAAATTTGAAAATCCCTTTAAATTCTCCTATGGGCTAAGATTCGCCCCTAAAATCATCCTTGGATACTGGGCTTCTCTAAGAGTGAAGCTCATCCAAACCTTTACTTCAAAGTTGTGAAAAGACAACCTTTGATATTGGTTCTCTATGGTGATGATGTGTTCCTTACTAGAGAGGAACATCTAATATCTTGGTGCAAGAGGGAGCTCACTTCTGAGTTTGAAATGAACGAATTGGGTCTTATGCATTACTTTCTAGGTCTTGAGGTTTGGAAAAGGAAAGACGGTATCTTTGTTTCTCAAGGGAAGTACACTATTGATGTGTTGCACAAGTTTGGTATGATGGATTGACTTTACCAATGGTTTCTAATTTTAGGAAACTACATGAGTCAAATTCTAGATCGAATCCAGTGGATTCTACTATGTATAGACAACTCATTGGTTCCTTGATGTACTTGATACATTTGAGACTTGATATATGTTATGCTATGAGTATCTTGAGTCGGTTTATTTTTTATCCTATACACATACATTGGTTGCTACTAAGAATGTGCTTAGGTACCTTCAAGGTACTATTTCTTGTGGACTTAAATATGCCTCAAGTGGAGGAGTAATTCTTCTTGGATATGCTGACTCTAATTGGGGTGGTAGCATTATGGACCGAAAGAGTACATCCATATATTGTATTAGCTTGGTTACAACTATGATCTCTTGATCTAGTAGGAAGCAGGGCTCTATATCCCAAAGTACTACAAAAGCAAAGGATATTGCAACTAGTACCGCCTGCCATGAAGTATTGATTCTGTCACAACAATCTTGAGACATAGCACAAACTTACAAGAGATTCAAGACAAATTAGACATGAGATGACATAACGGTACTGCAATAGGAGGTTGCAGCTCTGTATAATCAATAATGGAATGAATAATAAAACACAATGTCATGCAAACTTGCATGCAATGGAGACAATTCGAATTCACTAGAGGTCATTCAAATTGAATGGATGGGTGTAGCTTAACTATCTGTTAGCCACATTGAACACACCCGTTAACCACAAATCTAACCATGATTGACTCAACTGAGTCCTAACTGAATCGGAGTGCAATGATTGACTGATTCTAACCAAATGTAACTAAATCTGCATGTCAAACAGTAGGTGGGGCCGCATCACTGACTCCAGTTAACTCTGATGAAGTGAACTGAATTGATATTGGTCATCAGAAGTTGTTGGAGGCGCATTAAGTCACTCCAGTTCACCAAAATTAGCCCAAAATAGAAAATGACATGATGGAGGCACCTTTACAACTCAATTTAACTGATTGTTAGGTGGAACAACAATCAGTTAGCACATTGGTGCACTTTATGACACCAATATCACACCGAAAATGCTCCTTGATTGGAGGAAGCCTAGTTATCCTCCCCGGTTGAATGAGAAGGATTAGTTGGCCTCCCTAATTGAAGGCGGGCATGAGTGTGCTGATGATTATGTCATGAATGTGCATGCTGATGCCAATTGAGCCAATAAAACTTAAGATAGTGGTTAATTAGGCCAAAATTGACCAAATAGGTGTGTGGGATGGATAATGTCTCCAACACCCCCCCTTAAGCTATACTCAGAAGGATCAAAAATAAAATGCATGAAATTATAGGGCCCCGGCAACAAAGGCCATAGGTCACCCTGTACAATAAAGTAACTCTAACAATGCTCAAAATAAAATCCAAGTGAGGAAAGAGGGAAAACCCAGCGGGAACCCCCCCCCCACACCTCAAGCTGAACACTGAGGAAGTAATTGATCACCCTGATGAACTCACCCCCAATAGTAAACGGAGGTAAGTGAAATTTTTGTTAGTAAATTTCTTGGTGAAGATATCTGCAATTGTTAGAATAATCCTTCGGGATTATTGTAAATAAATAATTAATAGGAATTTGATTAGATAGGAAGCCAAACAGGCTGAGCGGAAGGTGAAACCCAACCGCCATGTACTTTGTATAAATACAAGCATTTGCATTGGAAATGAATGGAATCGGGAGTTATTACCAACAAGTGGTATCAGAACCTGGCTTCCTGCCTGCCATAACTCCTGCCTCTTGCCAGTCTGCCCATTCCTGGCATTCTACTTGCCAGTTCATTGCCAGACTGCTCCATCAGTCTGCCAGTGGAGTCGCATGCAGTGTATGCGTTACTCCTCCTTCATCTGCCTGCCTGTATTCTCTGCTAGAACATTATTATACCTAACCCTAATTCCTAATTGCACTCCTCGGCCGTTGTGACAGTATTCCTGATGCTGTAAACGTAGTTCTCCAGCGAGTAGTTCCTGGAGACCTGCGTGAGACTTCTTGTTTCCATTATGCCTTTGAAAAATGTAGCTGTGTATTGTTGGTGTCACTGCTAGGCACCGTGTCTTCAATGCTGAAATTCCAACCCTAATTCTCTCAATAATCCACAGTCTCCATCTTCACTCCTCTCGCTCTTCTTTCTTGTCTGCTGCGACCCCTTCGTGGGTGGAAGTCTTCTGAATCATGAATGTGGGAGCTTGGTCGCAACTTGAGGGTACTATTCTCTGCACTTTGCATTGGAGCTATATATAAATCGACCCATTACCTGCGTGGCGCCCACCGTGAGGCAGAAAACTGGGTGGAGCTCCCAGCGAGGATACCATTTGCTGCGACCTGTAGACTGATATATTGCTGCGATTTCTGGAGTAGATGAGTGATATAATATATGCTGCGTGAGTTTTTGATTTCCAATAAGATATGAAGCCTGATATATTGGAGAATGTTTCTCTTCCGTGAAGAGATTGCTGATTAAGAGCCACGTTGAAGACTGTATATTGGAGAAATTAATGTATGCTAGAGATTATTGTATGTTCTTGCTGAATCTTGCTGGAGATTATGCTGAAGCTGCTTGAGATTATCTGCGTTGAAGACAGATAATCTGCGTTGAGATTATCTGCGTGGAGATTATCTGCGTTGTATTCTCTCCTCGCTGGTCTCCCATGAAATTACACCTGAAGTTTGTAATCGAGCCATGAGCCACATTTTATCTGCCTGCATTGAAGACTGCCAAAGGTCGTTGGAGACTACTGCTGAACAATCACTCACGAACCCTAATTTCTGCGTTGTATGAATATTTTGCTGGCACCGTTTCCGGGGAACCCTAAACCCTAATTTTCTTGCTGTCTGCGTGAAGTCTGTTCAACTGCGTGAGTGAAAAAGTATTTCTCGATGACAAGCTTCAAG
>LPNX011122914.1:311087-327054 GCA_001517045.1 Pseudotsuga menziesii
CAGCAATCTACTCATCTGTAGGGCAGTATTGCAGAACAATGGTCATGTCATGCACCAACTCCCTGATGTAGTGCATGTGAATCTCAAAATGTTTGGTCCTCTGCCTGGTAACTGGATCTGTGGAGATCTTGATAGCACTTTGACAATCTCAAAATATGACTATGGACAAAGCACTACCAATCTCAAACTTTGAAAGAATGCTTTGCAACCAAACAACTTGGATGCAAGCATTCATTGTTGCCCTGTACTCAGCCTCTACTGAAGACAATGCAATGGCAGCCTGCTTTTTGCTTGACCAAAAAATGGGGCCACCACCAAACATGAATACATACCCGAAATTGGAATTCTGATCTATGGAATCCCCTTCCCAATCTGAATCTGTATAACCAACCAACTCTAGCTCAGAATCTGCAGCATAATGAATGTCGTAGGATCTTGTGCCCTGAATGTACTGAAGGATCCTCTTGGCTACATTCCAATGGAGCTGATGAGGCTGATGCATGTATCTTGATACAGCATTCATGGCATAACAAATATCAGGTCATGAATGTGTCAAGTAAATCAAGCTACCGATTAGATGGCGGTAAATAGTGCAATCCATGGGTGGATTGGATTTTCCCTCTTCAAGGATGATCCCTGAGAGGAAAGGGAATGGGGCAGCCTTGCAATCATCCATGTTAAAATTAATTAACAGTTCTGCACTATATTTAGACTGAGTTACCATTATCCCATCAAATTCTTGGGAGATTTCAAGCCCCAGAATTTGCTTCAAGAGCCCCAAGTCGCTCATCTCAAATGCATCATGAAGGGCAATTTTTATGAAGGTAATGGAAGCAAGTGTGCTTCCTGTAATCAAAATATAATCAACATATAAAACAATGATAGGTAAATTACCATCATACTGCTGAAAATACATATTTGTATCAGGTTTGCATCTTTGGAAGTTTAGTGAAAGCAGAAAGGCATCCATCTTGGCATACCATGATCTTGGGGCATGTTTCAACCCATATAATGACTTCTGCAATTTGCAAACCAAATAAGGATCTGAAATATAGCCCTTGGGATGCTTCATGTATATCTCCTCATGAATTTATCCATTTATAAAGGCACTCTCGACATCCTTATGATGCACCTCCTAGTGCTTGGATGCCGCAATGGTCAAAACTAAGCGGATGGAGTCCATCTTTGCCACTGGTGCAAAGGTCTCATGATAGTCGACTCCTTGGACCTTGGAGAACACTTTTGCAATCAGAATTTCTTTGTACTTATAGGTTGTGCCATAAGCACCAACCTTTTTCTGAAATACCCACTTGCATTGAACTAATTTCCTCCCATGTGGAAGAGAAACTAGCTCCCAAGTAGCATTTTCCCTAAGAGAATTAAACTCTTCGTCCATAGCAGCTTGCCATCTCGGATCTTTCTGAGCATGGTAGTAGGACTTAGGATCTTACCCAATCATTAAATAACAGGTATCCAATAGTAATGAATCATGACAAGAGAGAGCAATACCTGCTCTTTGAAAATCAAACTGGGTTCTTCTTGGATGAGCAGGATTTCCAATGTTTTGCCCGGCGGAAGATAGTGTCTTTTTGGCCCAAGTTGGGAGATGATTTGGCATCTCAGAATCTGATTCTGAAACTGATATTTTTTTCTCACTGATATCAGATATCAGATCAGGAAAATAAGAACCTTCACTCCCACTTTCATCACCCAATCGATCAGCAGAATAGGAGGGAATTTCAGCAGAATTTTCTTCAACTAGTTCTACCTCTTGGAGAGGCTCTTCAAATATGACACTTCTTTCAATGAAAATTTGTTTTGTTCTGATATTCAGCAGCTTGAATCCCTTATATTCTTCTGGATATCCAATGAGCAAACATTCAATGCTTTTTGGTTGCAAATATTTTCACTTGTCAAGCAGAATCCGATCCCATGCAGTGGACCCGAACACCTTGAAATTTGACACATCCGGCATGTGTCCAAAATAGGCTTTGAAAGGTGTCTTGCCTTTCACCGAGGAGTGGGGTACTATGTTTTGAATGTATGCAGCAACATTCATGGCCTCAGCCCAATTTGCAGCCAAACAGTTGGCTTCCAGCATAAATGTGGTGATCTCCTTGAGTGCCTGATTCTTTCTCTCCGCCACACCGTTTTGCTGGGAAGTGTAGGGAATGGAATGTTGGATCTTGATACCACTGTCTAAACATATCTGTAGAAATTCAGAACTGATATATTCCCCTAAATTATGATATTGAGATTTAATCTTTCTCCCAAAGGCATTCTCAACCAGTGCTTTCAACTCAATGAATTTTTCCAACACTTCAGATTTTTTCTTGATGAAGAAAACCCAAGTGTATCTAGAAAAATCATCCATGAAGGTGAGTACATACCGGGATCCATTCATTGATGTGGTTATCATAGGTCCACTGATATCAGAATGAATCAGCTCCAAAATACTCTTTTCTTGGTTGCCTTCCCCCGATCAAACTTGTGCTCAGGGTGTTTGCCGACAATACAACCCTTGCAAATTCCTCTGGAAGTTTTGATGGATCGAAGGCCTTCAACCATGGAATTTTTCAGAATTTTCTACAAGTACTTGAAGTTCAAATGATTGAACATCTCATGCCATAGCATACTAACGTCATTTCCATGAGTCAAAAGAGCGATGGGCTTTGCATACGCCACAAAATGGGAAAACTCATAGGCATTAGCATGATGGTTTGTTGAGCCTGAAGTTTCCCGGATGCAATCTCAGTGATTTCTACATCATTGAGGCCAAAAGTGACTCGCTTGGGCACTCCATTATGAGTCATTTTATATACACTCAGGAGGTTGGAGGCCAAGGAGGGTACATATAGAACATCAAAAAAACTTCCATGCTCAAGATTTGCAGTATCTTTTCCTTTCAAAATGATGGTAGAATCATCTCCCATGTGGATGGGAATGCTTTTTTCAGTGTCCAGGGATGAGAAGGAATCTCTTCTTTCCATCATGTGATTCGAAGCCCAAGAGTCTATGAGGAGAGCATTGGGATTCGAGGTGCCTTCCATGAGAGCATGTCCTCTTTCTTGCTGGGTATCCCGATATTGATTATCTCTCTTCCGAACACTCTCCGGAAGATTGATATTATTTCTCTCCAGGAGGAGAGTCATCTCATCAAGCTTCTTCTTCATGTAGGCATGTTTCCCCGCAGTAGGAACACTTGACTTTCTCCTTGCCTTGGTTTCCTTTGTTCTTGTGTTTCTTTGAGCCGGAGGGCTCTTCTTGCTGTTGGTTCTTTTCTTTAGGCTTTGGAGCATCAAATTTAGCCTTTGGATTCTTCTACTTCCCTTTTCCCTTCGAATATTTTGACCTTGAAGCAAACAAAGCTTGATCTTTTGAGGATCCGAGGATCCCCATCTATACAAGCTTGTCATGCTCGTTTGTAAGGGTCTTGATGAAGGCATCCAGTGAAGGCATTTTCAAATTTGGGATTGTTAGTTTCCCAATATAGAATGTTGAAACAAAGACTGAATAATCTGGACCAAGTTTTGAGAGGATATCTAGGATGAGCTTATCATCATCCTTCTCAATATTGCACTGCTTTAACTGGAGCACCAAATGCTTGAATTTTGTGAAAAAATCATTCATAGATTAGAAGATGCCTGGATTCAGGGAAATCAACTCATTCTCAAGCTGATAGATCCATAGATCATCTTTTTTATCAAATAAGGTAGCGAGATGATCCCAAATATCCTTCGGAGTCTTCAATCCCGAGATGTGGAAAAGAAGATATTTGGAGATAAACAAGCACAAGAACCCATAAGCCTCATCTAGCTTATTCCAGTATTTTATCTTCTCATCAGCAACATTAGGCTTCGTTTCTATGTTCATTGTGACCCTATAGAGCCCTTTTGAACATAGTTGAATCTCCATATCCTCCTTCCATTGGTGGTAATTGTAGGAGGTAAGAGGATCCAGAGAAGAAGCCATGGAGCTGCTGTAGCGAATGCAGTGAAGAACCTGTTAAAAACCTGCAATCAACACAAAAAAGTCACCGTAAGGTCGAACAGACTGCACATTTCAAGTTTTCATCACACCCACCATAATTGATCAACAATTCCTTTACTTGGGCTATTAAGTGGTAAACCTTCGGCTTCTAGTGCAGTGTTGGAAATTTTTAGATTTTTGCTCAATTTTGCATGCTAGATCTGTCAAAAATCATGTTTTCATGAAGAAAAAGCTTCATCCCATCGTGACTTTGATACCATATTAAGTCTGTCACAGCAATCTTGAGACAAAGCACACACTTACAAGATATTCAAGACAAATTAGACATGAAATGACATAACGGTATTGCAATAGGAGGTTGCAACTCTGTATAATCAATAATGGAATGAACAATACAACACAATGTCATGCAAACTTGCATGCAATGGAGACAATTTGAATTCACTAGAGGTCCTTCGAATTGAATGGATGGGTGTAGCTTAACTGACTGTTAGCCACACTGAACACACCAGTTAACCACAAATATAGCCATGATTGACTCAACCGAGTCCTAACTGAATCAAAGTGCAATGAATGACTCAGTCTAACTAAATGTAACTCAGTATGCATGTCAAACAGTAGGTGTGCGTGCATCACTCACTCCAGTTAACTCCGATGAAGTGAATTGAACTGATACTATTCATCAGAAGTTGTTGGAGGCACATTAAGTCACTCCTGTTCACCAAAATTAGCCCAAAATAGACAATGACATGATGAATGTGCCTTTACAACTCAGCTTAACTGATTGTTAGGTGGAACAACAATCAGTTAGCTCATTGGTGCACTTTATGACACCCAGATCACCCCAAAAATGCTCCTTGATTGAAGTAGGAATCCTAGTTAGCCTCCCTGATTGAAGGAGAAGGCTTAGTTGGCCTCCTTGATTGAAGGAGGGCGTGAGTGTGCTGATGATGATGTCATGAATGTGCATGTTGATGCCAATTGAGTCAATAAAACTTAGGATAGTGGTTGATTAGGTCAAAATTGACCAAATAAGTGTGTGGGTTGGATAATGTCTCCAACAAGAAGTTGTGTGGCTTAGGAAGCTACTTGTTGGGTTGTTCAGGGAGAATCTTGAGACTATGATTGTTTTCTTTGATAATTAGAGATGCATTAAGCTTTCAAAAAACCCCTTGTTTCATGAAAAGTGAAACATATTGATATGAAGTATCACTTCATTGAAGATGTGGTCCATAGAAGTGTTGTAAGACTTCAATATGTTTCTATTGATGAGAAAAAATGTAGATATGGTGACTAAGCCTTTTCCCATGAAGAAGTAATTATACTTCCGAGACAAGCTTGGCAAGGCAGAGAATGCCTCCCTCGCCAAGAGGGAGTGTTAAAGTTATAGCATCACAAGTCATTCTCCAAGCCAAACTTGTGCACTAGGATCGGGCCTCATGTGTTGAGGTAGTACGGAGAATGAGTTGGATTCAAGAAACTTGGAGTAAATTCTTATGTTGGACTTAAGACTGACTAAGCCTTATGTGTAAAGCTTAACACTCATGTGTTGAGGTGAATGCTTTGACATGTCAAAGTGATGATGTTGTATAGTCTTGTTGGAAAAGACTAAGGACTTGTGTGTCAAGTCAGATCCTCATATGTTGAGGTGGCCTGTTAGGGTTAACCTTGACTTGAGATCGAGTCAAAGGTGGTTAGGTCTAGCACATGGTTTGGGAGCATGGTTTTTTGTAGCCCATGGTATTGTCCCATGGTATTGCATGTTTTAACCTTGACTTGGGATTGAGTCAAAGGTGGTTAGGTCTAGCACATGGTTTGGGCACATGGTTTGTTGTAGCCCATGGTATTGTCCCATGGTATTGCATGTGATTAAGCCTTTATAAGGCTTGAGGAGGCTCCATTGTAATTGTATTGGATGTGGGCATTGTATTGTACTGGAAGAGAGACTGTGAAAGCATCAAGAGGAAGTGCAGCGGTTTTGCTGCAAGGTGTATCCCTTCATCTTTCTGGACTGCAATAAAAGGACTGGAAAATTTCTTTGTGGACGTAGCCCATCATTTGGGTGAACCACGTTATATATGTGTCTCTCTGTACTGTTTTAATTTGTTTTGCATCTTGTTTATAAATTTAACTGTATATCTGTTATTGCTCTACGGTCCTATTTTCTAACAATTGGTATCATAGCCAAAAGGTCTATTTGGTTTGTAAACTCATAGGAAAGAAGGGTTCCTGGTTCGAGTGGGAGCAATGGCGGAAGAAGGAAAGTTTAGGGTCGATAAATTTAACAGCCAAAACTATCAGTTATGGAAGATGCAAATGGAGGATTATCTGTACCAGAAAGATCTGTACCTGTCGTTGGGAGGAAAAGCAAAACAGCCAGTGGCTATGAAGGATGAAGAATGGGAGGTTCTTGATAGAAAGGCACTAGGAACAATACAGTTGTGCCTGGCTTCATCGGTGGCCTTCAATATTTCGAAAGAAATAACAACAGAGGGTGTGATGAGCGCATTGAGTAAGCTCTACGAAAAACCCTCAGCTTCTAACAAGGTATTTTTAATGAAGCATTTATTTAATATGAAGATGTCGGAAAGTGGATACGTTGCTGACCATTTAAATGAGTTTAATACACTTACCAGTCAGTTAAGTTCTGTAAAAGTGAACTTTGATGATGAGGTTAGGGCTCTTCTAATCTTGTGCTCATTTCCAGAAAGCTGGAATAGCTTGGTCATGGTTGTAAGTAACTCTGTCCCTAGTTCAAACACTCTTAAGTTTAATGATGTTGTTAGTGTTATTCTTAGCGAGGAAATGCGAAGGAAAAGCACAGGTGAGACATCAGGTAATACGTTGACCATGGAGAGCAGGGGGAGACAAAACAAGAGAGGAAGGAGCCCAGGAAATTGCGGCAAGTCTAAAAAGGGAAGATCCAAGTCCAGATTCAGAAAAATAGAATGCTAGAACTGCGGTAAGAAAGGACATCTAAAGAAAGACTGCAGAGCACCAAAGAAGAAAGGTGAAAGGCAGCAAGAGACTACCCAGGAAGCTAATGTAGCAGGTGATGTGTTACAAGATGCTTTGATTCTTGCATTAGATAATACTAGTGATTACTGGGTAGTATATTCAGAGGCTTCATGTCCTGCTACACCCCATAGGAAATTCTTTTATGATTATGTTCAAGGTGATTTTGGGCATGTGTTATTGGGGGATGATGAACCATGTAAAATTGTTGGAAAGCGTAAGGCACAGATCAAACTAAATAATGGAAATGACTGGTTGCTAAAGGATGTAAGGCACATTCCTGCTATGAAAAGAAATCTGATCTCAACAGGGCAGTTGGGAGATGGCGGCTGTTTGTCTACGTTTGGAGAAATGTGGTGGAAGGTTACTAAAGGATCAATGGTAATTGCAAAAGGAGATAGGATAGGTACGTTATATTTATGTCCTCATAACACTGATTATTCTATTTCTATAGCTTCCACATAAATAGGTGCAGCGTTGTGGCATCATAGGCTTGGCCACGTGAGTGAGAAGGGGATGCAGATTCTCCACTCAAGGAAACTGCTTCCAGATCTGAAGCAGGCAAGTTTGGAATTTTGTGAGAACTGTGTTTATGGAAAACAGAAGAGAGTTAGATTTATCAGGGTTGGGAAAAAAAAGAAGAGTGAAAAGTTAGAGCTTGTCCATACATATGTATGGGGACCAGCTCAGGTACAATCTCTTGGTGGCTCTCGTTATTATGTTACTTTTATTGATGATGCAACTAGAAAAACTTGGGTTTATTGCATTAGACAGAAATTTGATGTGTTTGATACTTTTAAGAAGTGGAAAGCTTTGGCTGAGAATGAGACAGGAAAAAGGTTGAAATGTCTTAGATCTGATAATGGAGGTGAGTACTGTAGCAAGGAGTTTGACAGTTACTGTTCACACAATGGGATTCGCAGAGAGAAGACAGTCCCTGGAACACCCCAAGAAAATGGCGTGTCAGAAAGGATGAACAAAACAATCATGGAGCGTGCAAGGTGTATGAGATTGCATGCAGGGTTGCCCTTACAGTTTTGGGCTGATGCAGTAAACACTGTTGTTTATTTAATAAACAGAGGGCCTTCAAGCGCTTTGGATGGTGGAATTCCAGAGGAGGCATGGACAGGTAAACAGATAAAATACTCATTTCTAAGAACTTTTGGTTGTGAAGCATTTGTCCATATTGATAAAGATGATAGAACAAAGCTTGAAGCTAAATCCAAGAAATGTACCTTTATTGGATACGGGGTTGATGATTTTTGTTATCGCTTATGGGATCTTAAAAATTGCAAAATAATTAGGAGTAGAGATGTAGTATTCAATGAAAAGGTCATGTACAAAGATCAGTTGCAGGGAAAGAAAGAAGAAAAGGAAAACACGGAGTACACAGTGCTTGATGAAATCAAGGAAAATGAAGTTCCAAAAGCACTAGAAAATCAAGAGCAGCAGCAGGTACCTGAAACTCCTGCAACTGTAAGAAGGTCTACCAGGTTAAGTAGACCCCCTGAACGATTCTCTCCTTCACTGTAATATTTATTGATGACTAATTCTGGTGAGCCAGAATGTTTTGAGGAAGCAATGCAAGTAGAAACTAGAAAGAAGTGGGAGCAAGGCATGGATGAGGAGATGGACTCATTGGTAAGAAACCAGACTTGGGATCTGGTTAAGTTGCCTGCAAGAAAAAGGGTATTGCAGAATAAATGGGTTTACAGGTTGAAGGAAGAAGATGGAGGAAAGAAGCGGTACAAGGCTAGACTTGTTATAAAGGGGTTTGCACAAAAGAAAGGTATAGACTTTGATGAAATATTTTCTCTTGTTGTTAAAATGACTTCAATTAGAACTATTTCAAGTCTAGTGGCGGTAGAAGATTTGCATCTTGAACAATTAGATGTAAAAACGGCCTTTCTCCATGGGGATTTGGAGGAAGAGATTTATATGCAGCAGCCACAAGGGTATGAGGTCAAAGGGAAGGAGAATTTGGTTTGCAGGTTGAAGAAGAGCTTGTATGGCCTGAAGCAAGCTCCAAGGCAATGGTATTTAAAATTTGATAAGTTTATGACAGAACAAGGTTATCATAGATGTCATTCTAACCACTGTGTTTATTTCAAGAGGCTAGATAACTGAAGATATATTATCTTGTTATTGTATGTGGATGACATGCTTGTTGCAGGGTCTAACATGCAGGATATAAATTTGCTCAAAAGAAAACTAGCTAAATCATTTGCGATGAAGGATTTGGGTGCTGCAAAGCAAACCCTTGGTATGAGAATAACAAGAGACAGGAAAAATTGCAAATTGACATTGTCTCAAGGTGAGTACATAGAAAAGGTGTTGCAGAGGTTTAGAATGCAGAATGCAAAACCAGTCAGCACACCTTTGGCAAGCCATTTCAAACTAAGCAAGCATATGTGTCCAAAGACACAGGAAGAGATAGATTACATGTCCAAGATTCCCTATTCATTAGCAGTTGGGAGCTTGATGTATGCCATGGTGTGCACAAGACCAGATATTGCACATGCAGTGGGAGTTGTGAGCAGGTATATGAATAATCCACGTAAAGAGCATTGGAAAGTAGTACAGTGGATTCTCAGGTATTTGAGAGGTACCACTTCTCATGCATTATGTTTTGGAGGTTCAGACATTATTCTACATGGATATGTTGATGCAGATATGGCTGGAGATAAAGACAGCAGGAGGAGCACCACAAGGTATGTGTTCATAGTAGGTGGAACAGCAGTAAGTTGGATTTCAAAACTGCAACAGGTTGTTGCACTTTCAACAATGGAAGCAGAGTATGTTGCTGCTACAGAGGCTATTAAGCAGATTATTTGGTTACAGAGGTTCATGGAAGAATTGGGTAAGAAACAAGAGAATAGTAGGTTGTATAGTGACAGCCAGAGTGCCATTCATCTTGCAAAGAACTCAGTCTTTCATTCAAGGACTAAACATATAGAACTCAAATACCACTTCATAAGATCTGTTCTAGATTAAGAACTGTTAAAACTGGAAAAGATTCACACTAGCCAGAATCCTGCATACATGTTGACAAAGGGAGTAACCAGAGAGAAACCGAGTTCCTGCTCGGTTACTGTTGGCCTTAAAGCATGAAGGTGAAAAGAAGAAATTTTCCAAGTCCAAGGTCCAGCAAGTGCAGCAGTAGTAGAGTTGCTGTGATTAGTCACCATGAAGGCACATGAAAAAAATGTAATGGAGCGGTTTGCATGTAAATGGGCATATGGCTGTAAGACCTGGTAAGGCATGCATACCCCTGGTAACTCACCGATAAAGCTGGGAGATAGACCTAGGTGATAGGGGGGTGTATGTAAGATTCCTCGGTAAATACTTGAGGGGAGTTGCTGATTACTCCAAGTCAAGTTTAAAGGGGGGATTGTTAGGGTTAACCTTGACTTGAGATCGAGTCAAAGGTGGTTAGGTCTAGCACATGGTTTGGGCGCATGGGTTGTTGTAGCCCATGGTATTGTCCCATGGTATTGCATGTGTTAACCTTGACTCAGGATTGAGTCAAAGGTGGTTAGGTCTAGCACATGGTTTGGGCACATGGTTTGTTGTAGCCCATGGTATTGTCCCATGGTATTGCATGTGATTAAGCCTTTATAAGGCTTGAGGAGGCTCCATTGTAATTGTACTGGATGTGGGCATTGTATTGTACTGGAAGAGAGACTGTGAGAGCATGAAGAGGAAGTGCAATGGTTTTGCTGCAAGGTGTATCCCTTCATCTTTCTGGACTGCAATAAAAGGACTGGCAAATTTCTTTGTGGACGTAGCCCATCGTTTGGGTGAACCACGTTATATCTATGTCTCTCTATACTGTTTTAATTTGTTTTGCATCTTGTTTATAAATTTAACTGTATATCTATTATTGCTCTGCGGTCCTGTTTTCTAACATGGCCCCCATGTGTAGAGACAATGCTTTGATAGTTGAAGCATGCATGGTGTGTGACATATTACTAACCATGATTCAACTATTAAGTCTCCTCTAGAGACTGTCCACCTATAGAGTGAATTACTTTAGAATAATGTCACTTGGCACGATAGGAGAATGATTTGATCACATCATTGGAACACATATCCTTAGTATAAATTAATATGATAGATAAATTAAAATTAGCACATATGGACCATGCAGATAAGATAAGAGATATAGATAAATTTCATTGGGAACAAAGAGAATTCGGATTTCTCATGAGAATGACTTCAACTGATTAAGGAGAACTCATATAGTTAAACTTAAGTGATATTAATAATGAGTACTTAAGCTAATTAAGGAGAAATCTAATTGACGACTTCAGTGAATCAGTCAAGCATGATTTCAGTTAAGAGAATTAATTGAAGTATTAATAAATAACATCCAATTAACTAAAAGTGTTTTGCATGATGGGAATTTAGTTAAAATAAAAGGTGACACTTTAGTTAAAATAAAAGACGACACTTTAGTTAAAAAACGACACTTGAGGGTTTCTCATGGAAGAAAATTTTTACACTCCAAGAAAATTTTAAAAGAACTTCAAGCTCTATACTGCGTGGTTTCGGCCTGCTCTCTGGATTTTGTAGTGTTTTGTCTCATTCCAGCTTGCTTGAATTATGGTTTCTTGCAGATGCCCCTGTAGATCGTTTTGACGGATTGAAGTTCTTTGCAAAGCTCTAGTCGATGGGCGGTCATGGTGTTCTCTTCAAGCTTCGGCTCTCATCTTGAGGACGTTGTGGAGACTCCTTTCTTTTGAGTTGATCAAATTAGTGAGTGCCTGTTTCTTGACCAATAATTTATTGGAAAGTGTTGGTGAAGTCAGTGCTATTGGATTGAGTTTTCCCTAGACTAGCCAAGAAGATTCAATTCTTCTCTGGTTCTGGGTACGCTTCAGCCTAGTGGTTTGCAGGCTCCCTGGATCGTGACCGTATTTGCATGTCTGGTGTTGCTTCTTTTCTGGATTTGTAGGGCTACTGATTTGATTCCAAGTGGAGTCTCTCTTCTGTGATTTGCAGATTTCTTCTCAAGGATTGGATCTTTGGGTTTTTTCTCCTAACAGATCGTTCCTATCTTGGTTCTCCAACATCTTTTTGGCTGCAGTAGTTTGGTGTGATCTTGTAGGGTGGTTTTGGCCGTGGGTCTTTCTGCTTATGTTCTGGGCTTTATTTGGCGGATTCCTCATCCTGGTGGTCATTTTGATGTCTAGTGGGTAGCCTCCTTTGCCTCTTCCTCCTGACCTATAGGATTTCAAGAGATTGATTGCTTCTTGTGGCAAGAGGAAAGGAGGTCATGCTCAGAAATTTGTCATGAAAGTAGATATCCCATTTGTAGAACTTCCTGCTGATCGGACATGTCATTTGGCCTTAAATCTTGTTGAATGTGGGTTAATCAGGAAATTCACTGGCCTCTGGCCCTCTCCTAAGGCCATTGATGGTTGGGTGCAGAGGAACTGGCATCCCTTAGTTGTTTATGGCATCCGAAACTATTTTGTTGGAAGAGGTTATTATGTTTTCATTTTTGAATCTACAGAGGATCGTGACCTTATCTTCTCAAATGGTCCATACTTCATGGGCCCTCAGGGGCTCTACTTGAACAAGTGGACCCCTGATTTTGACCCCACTCAAGACGTTCCGTCTGCTATCCCTATTTGGGTAAGGCTCCTGCATCTCCCTCTGCATTGTTGGAACTCAGACTCCATTGAAGCCATCGGGAACAAGCTTGGTAAATACATTGGCAGGGTTGAACAGAAAGATCAGTTTTCATGCAGTAGAATCTGCGTAGAAGTTGATTTGGAGACTGGCCTACCTGAGGCAATCAATTTAACAGTAGCTGAGTGGTCACATATCCAGGAGTTGGATTATGAACAACTTTCATTCAAATGTAGATTCTACCATGGTTACGGCCATTTTTCCTAAAAATGTAAGAAAAAATCAGAAGAGGAAATTGAAAATGAGAAAGATGATCAGTGGACCCAAGTCCAGAAAGCAGGAACTTCCAATTAGGGACCTAGAAAGAAAGGCAAAGAAGGTAAAACTGTGACAAGTGACTCTGCTAATGGGAAGAATATTCCTATTCCTCAGGTTGTTGATACCTCCAAAGTTCCTTTCAATCACTTTGTTGTCCTTAGCTCTTTTGATGCTATCCTTGAAGAAGGTGAATTCCAACAATTCGATGGGCTTGTGATGGAATCTGAAGCAAACATCGTCACTCCAGAACAAGTTGGTCCTTCTATATCGAATCCTCTTTGGGATAGAGAACCTCCCCTTACTCCTATTGGGGATTTCTCTCCCCCCTCATATGCTGACATTACCCACAAGAAACTGGCTAAAAGCTCTAATTCTTCTAAAAAATCCATTGAACAGCTCTCCAAAAATGATGGTAGGAAGTCTAAGAAGGAGATCCAGAAAGAAAAGGATGAGAAGTTTAAGATGTAATGAAGCCAGTCCACCATCAAAATGTCATATGGGAGGAACAAGAGAACCAGGCCTCCAAAGGGAGTAATAATTCCCTCTAACTTGGGTAAGTAATGCAGCTTGTCTCTTGGAACTGCAGGGGATTAGGGAACCCAAACAAAGCTGAAGTAGTAAAAGATCTAATGAGAATGGTCCCTCCTGAAATTCTCTTACTTCAAGAGACCAAGGTTGAGGAGGGAGCTCTCCTTCTCTTAAGTAAAAATAAATGGAATTTGAACTCAGGCAAAGCAGTCAATGCTAGAGGCTCATGTGGGGGACTAGCCACTCTATGGTGTGAAGAGAATTTCCAATTAAAAAAAATGTTTGCCATCCAGCACTGGATATTTTTAAAGCTCTTCCATTTCACCAATAAGACATATATTTCCCTCTTTAATCTCTACATGCCAGTTAATTACATTGAAAAACAAGTATGTTGGAAATCGTTATCAGATTTCCTAGAGGCCAATTCTCCTGTAAATATACTTTTAGCAAGTGATCTCAACATTTCTCTAGCTCCGAATGAAAAAAAGGAGGTTTGTGTGGCAAGGATTTTATGCATGACACGGTGGAGGAGTTGATTCATACTTGGGATTTGTTTGACTTAAAGCCTAAGCATGGGTGTTACACATGGTCTAACCACAGAGTGGGAGCTGCAAGTATCTCTACCAGGCTTGATCGATTTCTTGTCCACAATTCATTGATCGATGGGAAATCCATTGTCTCATTAAAAATTCTACCCAAGATCTCATCAGACCACCATCCAATTTCATTGTTGTTCGAAAAAGAAGAGGAACTTGGGCCAATCCCATTCAGGTTTAGCCCCCTCTGGATCGAGAGAGTTGGGTTTATTGATGTTGTAAATTAGGCTTGGTCACAATATATTGTTGGCTCTCCTAGTTTTGTCTAGGAGCAAAAACTGAAGAGGACCAAAATCGCGCTGAAGCATTGGGTCAAAACTCCTCTGGCCTCTCTTACGACCATCAAGGAAGAAAGAGTTTATGAACTAGCTGCAATTCAATTCGATATGGAAGACAAAGATATTTCCACTTCTCATTTAGCTTTGGAGAAAGTGGCTCAGTTTAATACCACTCAATGCCTCTAGCTGAAGTCTGGTGATAAGAATACCTCATATTTTCATAGACAATGCAGGGTTAGATTGTCCCAAAACCATATTTCGAAAATCTCCACTCGTGAGGGGGGTCACTATTAAACGCCAAGATTTGCTAAAACAGTATGCTAGCAAACATTTTCAGCTTCTTTTTCAGGACAATGATCTCATTGATGAGGATGTTTCTGTTAGGGTTAACCTTGACTTGAGATCGAGTCAAAGGTGGTTAGGTCTAGCACATGGTTTGGGCACATGGTTTGTTGTAGCCCATGCTATTGTCCCATGGTATTGCATGTGTTAACCTTGACTCGGGATTGAGTCAAAGGTGGTTAGGTGTAGCACATGGTTTGGGCACATGGTTTGTTGTAGCCCATGGTATTGTCCCATGGTATTGCATGTGATTAAGCCTTTATAAGGATTGAGGAGGCTCCATTGTAATCGTACTAGATGTGGGCATTGTATTGTACTGGAAGAGAGACTGTGAGAGCGTGAAGAGGAAGTGCAGCGGTTTTGCTGCAAGGTGTATCTCTTCATCTTTCTGGACTACAATAAAAGGACTGGCAAATTTCTTTGTGGACGTAGCCCATCGTTTGGGTGAACCATGTTATACCTGAAACTCCTGCAACTGTAAGAAGGTCTACCAGGTTAAGTAGACCCCCTGAACGATTCTCTCCTTCACTGTATTATTTAGTGATGACTGATTCTGGTGAGCCAGAATGTTTTGAAGAAGCAATGCAGGTAGAAACTAGAAAGAAGTGGGAGCAAGGCATGGATGAGGAGATGGACTCATTGGTAAGAAACCAGACTTGGGATCTGGTTAAGTTGCCTGCAAGAAAAAGGGTATTGCAGAATAAATGGGTTTACAGGTTGAAGGAAGAAGATGGAGGAAAGAAGCGGTACAAGGCTAGACTTGTTGTAAAGGGGTTTGCACAAAAGAAAGGTATAGACTTTGATGAAATATTTTCTCCTATTGTTAAAATGACTTCAATTAGAACTATTTCAAGTCTAGTGGTGGTAGAAGATTTGCATCTTGAACAATTAGATGTAAAAACAGCCTTTCTCCATGGGGATTTGGAGGAAGAGATTTATATGCAGCAGCCACAAGGGTATGAGGTCAAAGGGAAGGAGAATTTGGTTTGTAGGTTGAAGAAGAGCTTGTATGGCCTGAAGCAAGCTCCAAGGCAGTGGTATTTAAAATTTGATAAGTTTATGACAGAACAAGGTTATCATAGATGTCATTCCGACCACTGTGTTTATTTCAAGAGGCTAGATAACAGAAGATATATTATCTTGTTATTTTATGTGGATGGGATGCTTGTTGCAGGGTCTAACATGCAGGATATAAATGTGCTCAAAAGAAAACTAGCTAAATCATTTGAGATGAAGGATTTGGGTGCTGCAAAGCAAATCCTT
>LPNX011122921.1:1536-74468 GCA_001517045.1 Pseudotsuga menziesii
ACAGTATGGCCCTTGGTTTATATACAATGTTCACATAGAGACTTACTTGCTATGAACAAAGAGAATTTCTTACTAGCCAACCTCATGGGGAAAATTGTAGAATCCAACCAACCAATCTCATGGGGAAAGTTCATTGGGGGACTATCAACAATGTAAACAGTTATGATAGATAAGGAAACTGGGCACTAATAGCACCTGAACATGCGGGCATGGGATTACGTGACCTTTGTACATGAAACCATGTGGCCGTAAGTGAAATATTTGGAATTTTTTTTTAAATCCATCAACCATCGTCGCTTTTTCGACGTTATTCCAACACTCTATTCAGCCCATCTGACGGCTGTGCCATGACTCCAACGCTTCCTCCGGTCGAACGACCGACGGTTTAAGTGTTGAACTGCGTCGGAAGGTCGACTCTTCTAGTGTCGGAGTGCATCGAATTACCGACACTATCTGAATTAAAAACCAATGACACTGCCATTTCTCAGACACGTTTGTCTGTCAGACGACCGACGCTTCAAGGGTCAGAGGACATCAGAGTTTCTACGGTTTATGCAATTTTGGTTGGCACTTCGGAAGGAATAACGGTCGAATATGTGACACAATGGTCTGTCGGATCTTCGACCCTTATTAGTCGACGGTCGAAGATCCGATGTTATGCCATCGACGCCAAGAAAAAAGTGTATGTGTCAAAAATGAGACAGAGAAGTGTCAGATTTTAGACATGCGAGGCGTCAGATTTTGGGTTGAAATTCTGTAGTGATCAAAATTGAGGAGCGTGAAAGAAGAAATCCCAAATTTAATTTTTTCGCAGCCCGCCACTTTGATCTTAGATTAATGGCTGAGAATGATCCTCACACAAATTGATGGTGCAGAAAAGAAAAGGTAGAAAGCAGAATAGAAAAAAGTTCGTGCGTGGGAAACCAGAGATCCCACTTTCCATTTTTCGTAGCCTGTAGCTTGATCACAGATCAACAGTTGGGAAAATATTATGTATGAGATCAACGGTGCAGAAAAGAGGAACATGTGCATGCGTTAAATAGACTTCTCAATATACAGAACTTGGTAGGCCCCACAGTTTTCAATGGCCTAGATCATCATTGATCTCAGATCTAAGACAAAGGTTGATTTTACTGATGAACTTGCACACTCAAAGTTGGGAGAAGTCCTGTGCAATGAAAAACATGCATAAATGGCGTGTCCCCTTCCCATTGGATATCGCGTTGGGAGATTGGGAGTACAAAGGTTACTTTATGGAGGGCGATGATGCATATTTCAATGGTGGTGATCAAATTTTAAATCATATGAATGGTGAAGATTCATTTCATTGATCTAACTTGCATGTAGAAAAGAAATTTTCATATTGGCGAAATGGATTAAAGGGTTGCATGTTTTGACAATTAAGATCGATGGTGAAATGAGATCAATGACATAAATTGATTTTGTTGATTAAATCTGCAAGGAATATTGAATATGTTGCAGGTCTTTGGAGGTGCTATGATCCAGTTGTTTTCATCAGGCAAGCCTAAGTCCTTGCTGTAAAATTTCCCAAATTGATCCACCATGCACGTTCCATTGTGCTTTCCCATTTTGGATTTGTTATCATGGCAAATCTGCCAGATATGGACTTTGTTATCACTTTGATTCCTACATGTAACTGAATTTGGATATGTTTCGAGGTTGGTCTCAGGAGCCTAGGATACTATAAATATACCCTCAATATAGGAAGACATAGTTGCAACCTGTGAGAATTTGTGTTATGCAATTTTGAGATCTACTGTTAATAAAATTGCAGATCTTAATGCTGGCATGTTGCTGTAGAGATTCATGTGTATTTCGTAGTTACATTCTGTTATTTCCCTTCCTCTTTGCATGTCCTTCCTGTTAAACTTTCCATTATGTGTTCTTTATATCTAGAATAAGTGTGTAATAGCTTAGAATTCATATTGTTATGCCTTGGCTATTGTTTCAGGTATTCACCACTCTTTCTTACCAAAATTGATGCAGAATTCATCCTTTAAATGCTCTGTGTTGATGGACTATTCTTGTTCCTCCATTATCACTAGACAAACTACTTTTTTACTATAACCAAGTGCTACCTTTCCTTTGTAGAATTTCACCTGCAAATTTTTCTGTGATTCTTTTAAATACTTGTGACTCCATATCCTTATATATGCTTACCCTGTTTCAACCATCAACTCAATATGAATTTAGTTTTTTTTTTTATATCTGGCCCTGTTAAAAATTTGTAGGAGATCCCTCTCTAGAAAGGAAGAATCCATCTCCCTTTCTTAAAGTGGTTCTTCTGTTACCTTAGGATTCACCTTCCACAACCTTGGGTGAAATTCTGAGTGCTGACACATAGCACAATGGATACCCCTACAAATTCATGCATGGTGCTTTGAGGAATTATAATTCATGGATTATAACCATGTCCGTGTCCAAGTCCCTAGTATCCATACCTAGTTCTAAAAAAATCCTAATAGCACATATATCTCAATTTGAGGGAAAACATACCATCCAAAGATATTATACATAGTGACCTTATTATTGGTCTTGCTTTTCCTAGAGCTTCCTTTAGGGGCTAAGCTTGGATTTCCTCCTTTGACAATGTTGAGGCCCCTAAACTCATATCTAATGCTCAAAAACTCCTACAGGTGATGACATCCTCTCTTTGAGATAAAGGATATCATATGCCAGTGATGTGTGTTTCTTTAAAATATTGTTCATGGTTTTGGATATCTCGAAGATTCCTTTAAGACGTAAGGCATGTGATTCCTTCCTTAATTATGTATAGATCTTTAAGACCCCTAATGACATAGACATCCCTACTCAAACACCAAAGATAGTCTCAAGAATCCATGTGTGTTTGTTTAAGTTGTTCTATTTTCCCATGGACTCATAAAATGTTTTTTTGGGGGATTAAGGCCCAAGTTTTGTCCCTCATGCATGTTTAGGGAACCCAAGACCCATACCAAGTGTAACACCCCGATTTTGACCCCATTTGCATTAAAAGGTACATGATGTATATATTGTAATTAATCATGGTGTGGAGCTAAAGGAAAAAGCCCCACCATTGATTTGGTTGTGTTATGTTTTGGTGATTGGGATCGTTTCCGATGGTATATCATGCTATATAGCACCTTATAGTTTTGGCATCATGTAACTATGCAATTTTAATTAAAATGAACCCAACCAACTACGTCAATGCAACCATGATGAAAAGGGCATGAGTTTCCTAAGGATAAGGAAGGGGAGTTATTAAACATTGGGCCAATGGGGAAAAGCCATGTGTCAGCTGTTAAACCCATTTAGTTGTCACCCACCCTTTTGACTCACTCATATTTCCTTGTCTCATCAGTCAAATACCACATTAAAACTTTTGTTGATTAGTTGGGATAGTTATTGATGGGAAGTGCTGTGTGGCAGGACTGTCAGCCCTTTCCCACACGCACACTCCACCAGCAGGCTCATTCCCTCACGCAGAGAGCAGGGGAGGAGGATGATTCCATTCTCCATTCTTCCATTTGATCTTGCTCATCCTCACGCATACGGGGGTTTTCCTCATGGTATCACCTTCTCACGCATAGGATTCTTCATCGTTTTCCTCACGTAGAGAGCTAGAGAAACTGTTCTCGGTCAACCACGATCTTCCTGTGTATGTTTTCCTCCTGTCCATGATGAGAGTCTGATTTCTCTTCCATTTTCAGACTGTGTATTGTTTTCCTTTGTTTCATTGTGAGACCGGGGCTGTTGTCTTCCCCACGTTTTTGTTGGCTGTGGTGTTTAATTACGTTTTGGGCCACTATGGATTCTGAGTGAGTTGTTTTCTACCATCCACGATGTCCCTGTGAAGTAGCCATTCACGATTTCTGTTGTGGGGGTGTGTTTCCATACCGATTTTGTGGTCTAAGTATATGTTTTCCCTACCCAGGCTGAAAGTATGATCACCTCTTCTATTTCGGGTTGGGTATTTCCGTTGTTTCAATGTTGAGATTGGGGCTACTATTTTCCCCACGATTTGTGGTTTGATGTGGGTTCTTTTTCGTTTTGGGTTTACTGTGGCTATTATTGAGACGTTTTGGCCACGATAGGGCCAAGAACGACTCAAGAATCAGATTTCCCTGCCCAAGCTGTGAACCGCTGGTTTTGCTACATGTATGTAGTGGTTGGTCTTTGGACTATGTTGGCTTGGCTGATTTGTTGATGGCCTGATAAACCCAACTATGTTGACTTGCTGATTTGTGTATTCTTGGCTGTGGGTAAGCCTGATCGTTCCTTATTCCTTGGGAAATCATGCAGCTCGGAGGTGGCAGTGTTGCTGAGAGATTAAGGATCACATTGGCCTATGGTTGGGTGGAACGTTGCAGCGATGTAGCTGGTTTCGGGACGAATACTGCATAAGATAAGTAATCTTGACTATTCCATCTCTATATTTATATTGATGTCTAATGAATTATGATGAACTTGTTGAGTGCTTGAATGTATGGTTTTGCTTCCGCTATATGCTTAATAATTATGCATCTCTGCATGTTTTGCATCAAAACATTTTAGTTGTCAGTTTTTAGTTATGTAAAACTCCATGGGTCCAGTTGCCCGAATGTCTGGTGTTTAGTAGCGTCCTCTTGCCCGGTCGGAGGGTCGGGGACATTACACCAAGTTCTCAAAAAATTCTAATGGCACTAATGTCCCCACTTAGCTGAATATTATGCTCTTGGGAGGTCATGTGTGATGGTTGTAGGCATTATTCTTAGCCAAATATGCTTAAAAATTCCTTTATAACCTAAGTCCCACTCTTTTTTTCCCAACAATGTTAAAGGTGTTGACACCTATAACTAGTCTTAAAATTCTCTATGTACCACAAAAATCCATACTTAGAGGCCAAAGATACCATGGAAAGATCTGTTATTCAACATGTCATTCTTGGCTATAGAAACCTAAAATCTTCATTTAGGTCCTTATAAGGCTAATTTCCATTCCTTAACCATGTCTAGGGCCCCAAGACCCATACCTAATGCTCAAAAAATTATTATTAATTCCCATATTCTTACTAGAAAGACAAATATACCCTCGAGAGGTTAAGTTTTGTGGTTGGAGACATCATTGTTATACCTTTAGGCGTACAAGTTTCCTATATGTCCCAACACATGAGCTTCCTACACCAACCATGGATAATACCTCAACACATAAACCTAGCTATAAAAATATCCTAATGGTGTCCATATATCCACTTGGTGGCTAAGGATACCCTAGGGAGATCGTGTGTGATGTTTCAACGTGATGTCGTTGGCCCTACATATCCATATCCCAACTTGGAGGAAAACAATACTCTCAAGAGATCGAGTGTAATGCTTTAAGGTGTTGTTCTTGAAATAGGCTACATAATATATTGTTTTAGATACCAAGACTTATCTTCCTCTTTTATCCATGTCTATAGTCCCACGACATATCCTTTATGCTAAAAACATTTTAATGGTGCTATATTACAACTTAGAGGCCAAATATCCTATATAGAGGCCATGTGTGGTAGGTTAAGTGTTTATTTCACGTTTATTTACAGCCCTTTAGTTTCAAAGGCTACATTTTAGGGCTAAGGCTAGTGTTTCATCACTCTATCTTTGTTTAGGCCTAATACTTACACATAGTTCTCAAAATACCATAACGATTCCAATATTCTCTATTGAAGGTGAATGATCCCCTTGAGAGGAAATTTGTGTTTGTTTAAGGAATTTTTACTAGCATTGGAAGCACAAAATAACCCTTTTATGGCATAAGGACTAGGTTTCCTCCATCCACCATGTTCAAGGCCTTGTGAACAATGCCTTGTGATTAAAAATTCATAATGATGTCCACATCACCATTTTGAGGTCAATTATCCCCTTGAGAGGTCATGAGTTTTAGCTCAAGGAATCATTCTTGGGACTATATTCCTTTAATATGCATTTTATGGATTAGGAATAAATATTGTCTACTAACCATGTCCAAGGCCTCGAGACACATACTTGGGCCAAGTCCACACTCAACAATTTGATGTGTGGTTGATCAAGGACTTGTTCTTTTAATATAAATGCATATAACTTTACTTTACACAATAAGGTCTAGCTTTCCTTCCTTAATCATTTTCAAGGTACTTATATTTAACATAAATCCAAAATGTCCTAATGATACTTATATCCCCACTTGAAGATGAGGATAACCTTGAGAGGTCTTAGGTGGTTGTTTGAGGTATTGTTGATGGGCATGAGTACCTATAACATTTATTCGGAGTCATATCCCCACATTTCCTCTCCAAACCATGTAAAATTCCTTGAGATACATACCTACTACTCAAAACATTCTAATGGCTCGCTTAGACCCACTCAAAAGAAAACGATACCTGTGATAAGTGTTATGTTGTTGCTTGAATTGTTTCTCTAATCCTTAGATAACCAGAAGCTTCCTTTATGGCCTAAGTTTTATGTTTTCTTCCCCAACCTTGCTCTTAGCTCCAATACCTTTACATAATGTTGAACAACTTATTAATGTCATCAACATTCCACTATTAGGTGAAGAGTATCTTTTATAAGTCATTTGTGGTGGGTTGAGGTGTTGTTCTTGAACCTCTATGCATAAAAGTTTCTTTTAGGGTGTAAAGTCAATATTTTATTTTTCGACCATGTTCATAATACTAAGACCCATATCTACTATTCAAATCCTTCTAATCTAATTAATATCCACACTAAGAGGTGAAAGATTCCATCTATAGGTCATGTGTGGTGATTCAAGCCATTGATATGGGCCTTAGGTGTACAGAATGTGCCTTTAGGGCCAAAGGATTATGTTTCCTCTCATTGACAACGTCAAAGGCATTGAGACCCATGTGTATTGCTCAGTTCCTCCTAATGGAATTGGTATCTTAACTCAGACATCAAGGATACCCTCAAATGGTTTTGTATAGTCATTTGAAGTGTATTTCTTGACCAAATATTCCTAGATAGTTCCTTTAGGATCTAAATTTCAAGTCTCCTTCCTTGTCCATATCTAGGGCCCCAAGACCCATATATAGTCCTTAAAACCTTTCTATTCCACCCATATCCCTATTCTAAGGCCAAGGATCCCCTTGAGAAGTCATGCCTTGTGGTTGGAGGTGTCTACATCTCTATTAGCCTTGAATCCTTGAAAGCATAATTTAGTGCCTAATGCTTGGTTTCATCCCTTAACCATGTAAATGACTCTTGGTTCCATCTCTACTTATCAAAATTTCATAATAGTATTGATATCTACACACAGACTAAGAATACCCTTACAAATTCATATATAATGGTTTAAGATGGTTTTATCAGCCATATATGCTTAGAAGATTCCTATAATACTTAACGTAGAAGTTTCCTCCCTCAACCATGTCTAGGGCCTTGAGACCCTACCTAATGCTCAAATCTTCTTAATGGAACTGATACCCACCATACTATTTGAAACCATTAATAAAAAATGCCATTCAAACAATCCAATTTCAATTCAAAACACTTTCATCACCATCTTTGTAATCTTAATAAATTAAAATTGATTATCTTTTATCATCTTTCAATAATAAATTTGTAAAATGCATATACTTATTTATTTAAAGTGACAATAATATTAAAACTAAACAACTGAATCAAATATTTTTAAAAATATAGATATTTTTAAATTGTTATATATATGGTGCAAAGCTTGATATTTAAAAGTATTTATTTGTTTTAATAAAATAAAAAAATAAATAATTGAAGTGGGTTATTTAGAAAAATAATTATTTTTGAATTTGTTTTATGGTTGGTGCAAATCCTCATAATTAAACTTTAATTGTAAATTTAAATGTGACAAATGACTTATCACCACCTTATTGTACTTGTCAAAGTGTTATACACCACTTCTCTAATTAACATATATGATAGGGCATGCCATTTCCAATTAGATTGACAAATACTATGGCCACTTTAACACCATATAATGTAAGTGGTGCTAATATTTCCATATTAACACCATATAATATAAGTGGGGCTAACTTGTGGTGCTAAAGATGGACTTAAGCTAATAATTAAAACCTCATAATGATGTTAATGTTCATCAACAAATTTAATTATATCAACATAAAGAAAGATTCAATTGAATAGCCACATTTCAATTTAAATAATTCTATTGTTATTTTATAATATTAATAATTAAAAATGGTTATTTTTATTGTTTGTCAATATTACGAGTCTTTTAAATAGTATTAAAAATTAATAATTAAATTGAATTGAATCAAGCGAATTTATTTGTTTGAATAGTGTCAAAATAAGAAAGTGAATTTGTTGAGATTGTGGTGTAAAAACTCATAAATTAGTCTTATTTGATTGAATGAAAAACATTATCAATAACTAAATTAAACTATTTACACAATAATGATTTGTAAAATGGTTATGTTTTTGGTTGAATAGTGTCAAAATAAGAAAGTGAATTTGTTGAGATTGTGCTGTAAAAAGTCATAAATTAGTCTTATTTATTTGAATGAAAAACATTATCAATAACTAAATTAAATTATTTACACAATAATTATTTGTAAAATGGTTATGTTTGTGGTGAAACTACTCATTAATAAATTCTACATTTACATGTCTGTGTGACAAATAATTAATAGCACCACTTTATGGTACTTGCCAACATGGCATTTCTCTTAATATGCATGAGTAAAAACATAATTTCCAATACACATTAACACCATTTTAACACCACAAAATATATGTGGTGCTACTACCACCATCTTAACACCACAAAATATAAGTGGTGCTAATACCACCATCTTAACACCACAAAATTGTAAGTGGTGCTAATAGCACCACTTTAACACCATAAACTATAAGTGGTGCTAAAAGATGAATTTTCTTGTTGTGCACAGAACTTCACCGTGCTACTGCTGGAATGGGGTGGCCTCGGGCATACATTGATAACGATAGTCCAACAAGATAGTTTCTTGATAAACCTCATCAATATAAACAATGATGCATTGCGGCTATTGCATCAAAATCATAAGACAAAAGTCAAATGATTGAGCATGGAGCATGGATCACGGGCTGCTCTATACTGCTTAGCTTCACTTTTGTTTAAGCGTCTTCAATAAGAATAAATTCAAGCTGAATGTGGTGCTGCTAAGACACTCTCTACAGTGATATTAAGTAGTCACATGCATTGATGATGGTTTCCAAGATTTAATCTCCCAACGCTACCAACTGAACTTATTTGTGTTGGAGGAACTGTGGATAGTTTGTGAAAAGGAAGATTCATTGATTTTGCATCGTGTACCTTTAGACAACGTGGAACCATTGGCATTTTGTGCATACTTAACAAAAATCAATAATGGCCATTTAAAATTAATATTTGCATAAAGCAGTATAACTAGGAGAAAATATGAGAGTAGATTCTCACAGTTCTTTGCAAACCACAGAAACTGGTTCTTCCAGTCAGAGTAGGGAAATCAACCCTCAACATGAAAAACATACTACAGGAGACTCTGCACGTGGATATTTGACCTCTTCTAAGAAGCATAGAGATATTGGTCGGTAGAATCAAAAACCAAATTGTTTCTTCACGAAGAGGTAGAGATAATGGGCGATATCCTCATAGCAGAGAAGGTGACGCAAAGCATCAAAGCTCTGTTGGTTCTTATTCACAAACCATGAACACCCATGTTGCCCCTTGTCCTCAAACGTGCAATGGTGTCCCATATTCTAGTACCAATATAGAGCATTCAACTACTAGTTCTAGTAGCTGGCTCGAGGAAGAGGAGTTTAGAATTCCATGCAATGACATGTACCCTCTGGGCTATGCAAATGAAAGAAAGGATGTGCGAAAAAAAAACAATATCATACAAAGGCAGGGGAACAACCAACCAAAGCATCATCGAAGGAGGCCATTTTAGCACCACTATGGTAATAGGATTTCTGATTATGTGGATGAGGAAAACAGTTCGAGAGGAAATGCCTAGGTACATCAAGAAAGATTGTATGCTAGGAAATTGCATGCCAATAGTACCCCAAACAATTGGAAGAATAGTTCACATTCCCATGGCTTATCCTATGGCAATCATAGGTTCAATCATGAGCCTAATGATTCCGAGCAGTTTGATGGTCCTAGGAAACGTTACTATGTGAATGAGGAAAACAAGTCGAGATGAAATGCTCAAATTCCTCTCTACAGGTTGGGTCATGTATGCAAACTGGGTTTTGCAGGAAAGCTGGGTATTTCCATCTAGCAAGGTCTAGATAGTTCATGCTATGTAATGTTAAATTTTATTTAATAAAAAATTTCTTAAGAAATACATTTGATATATTCATATGTGTTTGTTATTTCGCATATATATATATATATAATTGGTAAATGTTATGACTCATTAAATGCCATTTGTGTTTTGGTGAGAAATTTTTAACACACACTAATTCACACCCCCCTCTTGGTGTCTAAGACCTGTTTAACAAGCCTTTGCTCAAATTGATAATGCTCCTATCAATTTCTATACTCCTTGCAAATTAACAATTTCAAGTTTTTGCGACTTGCTAGCCTTTGGCCCTTCAGGTACAAGTATAATTTTCTCTATGACTCGTATGAACTGGGAAAATTTCCAAAGTCGGAAGATGACTGAAATCCTATCAAGAGTTTGTCCCAGTAAGATCAAATTTTCCAATTCTATTGTTCTGGGATAGTTTTACCCAGAATTCTGGTTTTTTACCTCACCATTGAATAGTAAATACTTATTTTTTTATTTTTCCAATTCCTTGAATTCTTTGAGGAATTCTTCAAATCCATTTCTGGGTTATGTTATCGGCATTCAGTTCCTGCTACTAAATTTGTGGTTCTTTTTTTTTTGTTTCTGGCATATTTCACAGTCCAACATTGTAAAATGCAAAATATGGCTTGTTCTTCAAACTGGTACAAAATCTACAAAATTTCTATCAAAACTTTTCTCTAGATAATTCCGCTATAACGCTTTTAAGAAATTTAGTCAATCTAAATATACATGTAGGGAATATCTAAAAACCAAAAAAATGTTTCCATACTTCAGTTTTTCTGATTACTTTTCTGTTTTCATTCTCCCTTTCTCATTTCTCTTCAAAACCTCAGTTTTGTAACTTTGCTAAATTTCAGGCATGTGACTGACTCACTAGCTTCTCCTTGTTGAGAACATTTTGTTGAGGATATACTATAAACATGCCCCTGTTTGGATTTTTGCAACCTCTCATGCCTCTCGGAAAAATTCCTTTTAAAATTTTTTAGTACTCCTGTTTATTTCTCTCAGGATTCTACTGACTTGATGTAGTATGTACTCCATTGTCGCTCTGACTCCTTGTCATAACACCTTCACTCATTTTCTTTGTTACTCTGCAGTCACTCCCACTGTGTTACTCTATGTGGTCACTCAAACTCCGTGTCACTCCACAGTCACTCTGACTTTGTCTTACTCCGCAGTACTCAAGTTGTGTGCCACCACACTCCATCATACTCCATGGACCTTTACTCTACATATCTATGTACCAACTGAATCTATTGGTATTAATTTACTTCATGGACCTTTACTCTACCTATCTATGTACCAACTGACTCTGTTGGCATTAATTTACTCCATGGAGTTTCCTCTATTGAAAAAATTAGGATACCATCACCAGATACATGCATTATTTTAGAGCAGGCCATGAGTGAAAAGCAGTTTGGTCAGAAAAGGAAAAGCATGGAAAAATAAATTAGAGGTTCTTGATTAGTTCTTGAAAGTGAGTTCCTATATCGTAGAAAAATAGTGACAGATAACATTGTCTGCAATTTTTTATCTTTTAAACATGGAAACACTGAAGAGAGCATTCAGGTTTCAAATTGTAAAGAAAATTTGAAGGGTGAAAAAGATTTTGAAAATATTCATGAAAATTATGTTCCTAATGTCAAAGATCATGTGCTTTCTACATTTGTGACTAAAGACAATGAAGTTAGGGTAGTTCCAAACACTTCTCTGCATCAGAAGTCCATTCTGAAGAAGAAAAGAAATCTCTTAAAGAAACATAATTCAAGGTTATCAACTCTACCAGTCTACCAGAGAGATCAGATAATCAAATAAAGATAAATATTTGCACAAAAGAAGAAAATGTTCTTGAATTATTATCTAGAGTAGATCATCAAAAGAAAAGGACATAGATCAAGGAAAGGAAACTTAACTTTAATGAACATTTGCATTTCGTAAAAAGGACAAGAATTGAAGCTAAAGATGAAACCAATAAAATTGTAGAAGGCTCGAATAAAGGAGGCATAGCAAGTGCAAATGACAATAATGGATAAAATATGGCATCGGATAATGCTTGTGTTAAATGAATGCCATTTGAGAACTAATAATATCTTAAGTTCTAACAGTCTTGAAACTATAGGCTTCTTCGGTATCTTAAGTTCTAACAGTAAGATTTCTGGACTTTTCAGAATGTGATGATGAGAAAAATAAGGTAGAGGAAAATCACTCAGGGGAGAGAGGATGAAACTACTCGAATAAAGTGATATAGCTTGATTTGAAGGTTATATTTTTCCATCATAAATTTAACAGTGATACTTGCATAAAAAAATATAGCTTCATGTGGATGTTATCTTTTTAGTATCTTTTCAGATATCAAAACCATTGCAAGGGATGGTATTGCAGAATATATGTTATGAGTAGTTACCTGCATAGGGAGATATACATTGCATGTTTCAAAGTTTTTCTGTACCCTCTCTAAGTAGAAATTCCAATGGAATATAATGCCAAGCAAGCCCTCATTATTCTGCAAATATATAATAGAGGGCCAAATACTATTTTGTAAACATGTAATCTACAAAGTCTGATGGTTTTTCTAGGCCATACGATTTTGATGTATCTATTTTATGGACATATTAACAATTTCATGTAAAATTAATAGGGGAAATTGGTTGGGAAAAAAGCTATCCACTAAAATTCTCTACAGGATCTATTTTAAACAACTTCAAGGAGAATCTATATTTGAAAGTAGTATACTTGGCATAAAAATCATCATAATTGCTCATTATGTGTGTAGATTTTCATTTTGCTGCTTGGATCTTGTCCTGATCAAGTATGTTTAGTGTATGAATACATGGCAGATGGCATTCTAGAGGATCGGGTTTTTCAAATGGGAGCCACACCACCTCTTTCAGGGTTTGTGCACTTTAAAATTGCTTGGGAAGTGGCCTATGGATTGTTCTTCTTACACCTTTCCAAGCTCGATCCCTTAGTTCATGAAGACCTAAAACCAGCTATTATCTTGCTAGATAAAATATTTGAAAGCAAAATTGGTGTTGTGGGTCTAGCCAGACTTTTCCCCCCAATTGTCACATGAAGCATTACACGGTGTTGACACACATCAATCATGTGAACATTCTGCTACATCGATCCAGATTCCAAAGTATCATAGGACTGGGACGCTTGAAAAAAAATATAATCGTTATGCTCTTGGAGTTTTTCTTATGCAATTATTAATTGCCAAATCATGATAGGTCCTTACATATAGTGTTGAAATACCTATGGAGAAGGGAAATTTTAGTGAATTTTTTTATCAAAATATTAAAGATTGGCTTGTTGAGGAAGCCCAAAATCTATCCGAATTTGCATTGATGCAAGGACAAGCCAGATTTAGGGACAGTTGTTCTGCTAGAAATTTAGAGGTAGAAATATTTTGTAGAAACCCATATTGAGCTTAGGGGAACATGGGACGAGATGACATGGGTTCTATAGAGATGTTTCATTGCGAGAATTGCACACTCCATGGAAGTCAAAATACAAACAAACAACATTCGCAAAAAATAACCAAATGGAAAAACAAAAACCTTATGTGCTCAGCAAAACCCACTTAATTGGAAAGATAGCTAAAACCATGATTCAAAGTGGAATCAAAGTAGTGTAAAATGACAATCATGGTGCTGGAATTATAAACTCACCTACGTGAAACACCATATACTCTGAACTCATCCTCCAGTTCCCACTCGGTCGCCTGGAAATCCAAGTTGCGAAAACCATTTGCATAAAAAATCCCACCGCAGACTCCTACTAGATAGCATCTGCTACCTATGAAACTTAGGGGTCAAAGTAAGAAATTGGTGGAATTAGCTATGCTGCTTGATGTTGTTGGAACACCATCCGGTTACTCATAAGACCATAAGCAAGGGCAGGTGTGCCACCAATAAATCTCGCTCACATTATTTAGACCGATATCAATGGAAGAGTACAAAATCACAGAGTCGACGATCGACCAAAGGGATAGGAGAAAGGAAGCCCTCGTAAAAAAGGCATCAAACACTATGGAAAACCCACAAAAACCGTGTGAAAACCAAAAACACTGTAGAAATCTTCTTCAAAATTGCCACTGCAAAAATCTCCTCCAACACTTCCACGAAAACCCGTGGAAAACCCTGTGCATATGGCATTTCTCCCTCCCTAAAACCCGTGGAAAACCCTGTGCATATGGCACTGTTCCCTCCCAAAAACCCATGGAAAACACTGTGCATATGGATCGTTTGGGGCTTGTTTGCAATAAAAATTCCCCCATGATATTGGGTATTTATATATTATATAATATATGCTCCTTTACCCTAAATATAACATCAATATATTGGTTTGAATTTTTTTTAATTTTTAAACCCCCAATATGAATAAACGTGCTATCATATTGGTCCCTCAGCGACGCCCCCGTGAATGTGTTCTTCGATAGGAATTGCTGATGAACCATTGAATCTTGGAATCTTATCATAATAATTCTCAAGAAAATCATGAGGAGCACCATGAATCATTGAAAAATCGAAAGTAGGCGTCCTAGCTCGGATTCCAAAGGCTTGGTCTTGTAGAGGGGTTGGTGTGAGCCATTGAAGAACTTACTTTGGGAGGACTACTCAGAGGCGTGGAAGGATTCAAACTATTTGTTGGAGAACTGGGTGGAATAAGAATTGGACTTGATTGAAAAGTTTTTGGAGAGTTATTTGATATTTGTCGAGGGATGCATCCATGGAGGTGGGTTACAATTTTTGGCAGGGAAATTTCAGAAAAAAAGAAAAAAATGTACCCTTGATTGAGGGTTTAACAAACCCTCGATCGAGGTTTATTAAACCCTTAATCGAGGGTTTAACAAACCCTCGATCGAGGTTTTATTAAACCCTCGATCGAGCTTTTGATACTCCCTTGATAGAGGTGTTAAGACCTCGATCGAGGGTTTACCAAAACCTCGATCGAGCTACCGACCTCAATCGAGGTCCTTGTTAAAAAAAATTATAAAAAGGTTGCAGGAAGCCGCGGCCTATTTCTCATTTCCTCCACAAAAACACCTCGATTGAGTTGCGGCACAACCAAAGACTTCGACCGAGTTGTTGTGCAAGACACGACCACACATCTCTTCACCACAATGTCGAAGCAAAGAGGTAAACCCGCAAACCTTGTGTTTTGAAATTTAAATAAAAATTTACTTGTTTTTTAAAAGTTTTAAAATTTTAAAATGTTAGGTTAAAATTGAAGAAAAGCATTGTTATAGATGTTTTAGGTTAGTTCTTTTTGTCTAATATGTTTGAAATGTGTGCCGACAAGCAGAAATGTTGCTGAATTTTTATAAAATTGTAATTCAAATTTGTTATTTATTTAAATTTATTTTTTTTGTTTTATATATATTTTGTCAACCGGTAGTGTTTATGATGCTGGTTTAATTTTTAAATGTGTGCCCGGAAAGCAAAAATGCTGCCCAGAATTTTTCAATCCTCTAAAAATACACGGAGGTTTGAAAAATTCAAATTTGTTAAATTTAAACATTAAATTTATAGTTTGTATAAATATTTCTATCAACCAGCAGCATTTATGTTGCTGGTTTAATTTTGAAATGTGTGCCGAGCAAGTAGAAATGTTACCAAATATTTTTCAATCCTCCGAGAATACACGGAGGATTGAAAAAAATCCAAACCCTGGACGTGAGACAATCATGAACCTTAAACCGACAGAGGCATTTATCTAACAACCCATAAATTATAATTATAATTAAAATATAATTTTAATTCATATTTATGTTTCTTATAAATATTTTTTTCATAATAAAATATTATATGTATGTTTTGACTTATTAGTTGACATATTTTGATTTTAGTTTATTGAAAAGTGTACTTATGTATTTTTGTTTTTTTAAAGCTCAAACAAAAGTATTATGAAAATGTAGATCATCCTTTTTTTTAATTTTTTGAAAAAAAAGAATAATAATAAATATATGTATAAATTTGAGTTTTAATTTATAAAAAGTGTAGTTATATATTTTTGGATTTGTTAAAGAAAATCAAATGGAGATATTAATAAAGTATATAAGATTTGATTTTAAATTATGAAAAAATAGAAATATTTTTTAAATTAAATTTTTTTTTTTTAATAAAAAGTTAAGACAAATTCATGATTTAAATTTTTTTAAAGAATATCAAATTAAAAAATTAATAGAAATCCATAATTTAAGATAAAATTATATTTTTTATATTTTTTAGAAAAAATATATAGATTTATATTAAACATTTTGAAAATCATAAATTGTAAATTTAGAATATTTTAAAATAATAGTAACAAATATTATCAATAAAATATATAAATTTATACATTAAATTATGGAAAACAATTTTTTTTTTTAAATGGATGAAAGAATTAATTAAATACATAAGTTGTGAATTTAAATCATAAAATAATTGAAATTATATCTATTTAAAATGTCGAAATGAAATAATTAACCTATTATATTAATTGGAGTATAAGTTTTAATTTGTAAAGAACGAAATTATCCACCCAAGGAATTATCCACTTTTTCTTGCCTAATCATCATGTTAAGGCCCTCCATAATAACATCTAAAAACTTCGTCTTGGCGAGGAACCCAAATTGTTTTCTAGAAATACATTTTTCCAACTTTGGCTTAATCCCAATTATTTTTGAGATAATTTTATATACTAAATTATAGAGTGTTATAGGTATGAAATTATCGAAAGAAAACTCAGTTTTGAACTCTTATGTTCGAGGGAAATAAAAGCGGCATTGAGAGATCCATATACAACACCATTTAGGGCCTAGACTCAAAAGTGGCTAGAGATTCTAGAGATCAATGTCCAAGAACGAAATATGTAGTCAATTTTAGACAAAGTATCTAAAATGAGAAACCAATCAAGTCTTTTAGATGCCCCAAAGGGCCCATCCATACCATTCTTCAAAGTTGGGGCCATTGGATAGGAAGTGACATCCACCAATTTTGACTCCAATAATAAATTTATGAAATAAGAATAGAATGGATCCAAATTAGAGGAGGTCCCCCAAACCTCATTAACAATCATTTTCAAATTCATGTTTACCCCCCCCCCCCCCCCAAAAAAAAAAAAAAATCTTCCCTTAAAATGATAGTGATACACACAATCTCCCATAACTATTTTCTATCTCTTTAAATGTTAGTGGTCCTGTGAAATAGTATCAAATTATTTATACTTTGTTATTTTACTTTGCTAATAAAATTATAATTATCTCTTATACATCTTTACTATTGACATACTTATCATTTATATTATAATGTATGTTGATTGCATTTATTATTCCTTATTTCATGCAGATGCATCTACATAGCAGGGTTCTTCGGTTCGTCGAAGGTAGATCATTGGCAGATCTGTGGCCATTCCTCACTCCAGAGTTCGGCACAGGTCTCGTAAGTATACAATTGTGCATGATGTACTCTTTGTTGTTAGTTACATAAAATTAAATTGTTTCACATGTGTATATTTAATCATCAACTTGTATGTCTCTATTTTCACAGGTTCTCCCATGCGTCCTATGATGACACACACTCCTGCTGGGGAGTTGAGCAACATCCACAGTGACAGTCTCTTTATGCATGCGAGCGGCGAGGAGGATACTGCTTGTGTCAGTGGAGAGGTTCCCCACGAGACAAGTATATTAAATACATATATATTTTTCTTTCAATTATCAGTACCTTTAATTTATATTGATTTTAGATTCACCGATAGTTGATGTTATAGATGATTTTACCACACATGGTTGATCACATATTTATGGCCTTCCTTGTCCCTCTGTAGACTCTTTATACCCCATGGAATTATATTATTCTTTGATGTTCCAAGATCGTCCCTTAAAAATCCTCGTTTATTTTTGTATGCGACTTTTAAACATATACTTGTGTGTACATGCGAATTTTGACCACTAAAATTAAAAAATTTGCATGAAATTGAAAGAGAAGGGCTTGGGTAATTACCTGGAGCAAACGCAAAGTGATTTCGTCAGATGATGCTACTGGAATCAGCTCTTGAAATTCTGGATACAAATGCACTATGGTGAGTGAATTTTCAAAACGGTATAAATTTTTTTAATTTTTCACTATTTTATAGAAACAAATTTGAAATTTTTACCCACTTCCTATAGGTTTTTACCATTTCTGATCATTTTGGACCGTTTTGACTAATATGATGTTGTAGGATCCCATTTTTAGGGCGGTTTGACCGAGTCTTCGACCCGTTTGTGTCTATTACAAGTATCATGTCTAAACTAGCATATAGGTTAGGATTTCACATCCTCTTGCATTTTGCATGACCTTCTAACCGTTTCATTTTAACCTTAGGTACAAACCCATTCCACGATATCACAGAACCCTCATGCTATTGTTAGAAGTGGTATTGTGAGAATGGTATAGCTTTCCTATTCATGGGTTCCCTAGTTAGATCCCATATTGCATTTGGTTCCCATGTCGACATCTCTCCTTTAGGTTGTGGGAGTCCTTTTTAGTCCCAACATGTCTTTGAGCAAGAGCTTCATACTCCTCTTGAACTTTATGCTGGCCATTTCACTTAGGACTCCCTTGTATATATCCACTTATAATTGTAGTTTCATGAGATTTTATTTCCTTTGTGAGATTTATTTCAGCTCCCTGAATTTTAGTTATCATCCATATAGCCCGAGCTTGTCTCATATCTAGCCAAACATAGCCTTTTTACATATATTTTGCAGCTCGATCATCCCTTTTACCAGGAGGAGACCTTCCCCTGAGTGTTGTTATCCTGCACATATATCCTTGCATTGAGCATAGGCATGTTCCACTGCTTGGAACTATTTTTCTTTCCCCATGACACTCATATCCTCCTAGATTTGTACTACAAAGAACTTTTATTCTTTTTCAAGCTTTTCAAAATATCCAAAAAAGTCCAAAAAAAAATAAGAAAACCAAAAATATGGACAGGAAAAGATGTTATCTTTGGCAACAGTCGAGTTGTGTCACCTTCGAATAGAGCACTGTATATCACATCCACTGGTTGGGTTATTAGTTTGACTTTAGGAGCTGTACTCATTGATCTAAGTTTATCTCCACCGACTGGTTAATATTCTAGTCCCTATGGAGCCTCTGTTGATGCCTCCTATATCACAGAGATGTCCCAGTTTTCATATCGAGTCCATGATGCCTACCTTTAGTCACCATTCTCCTTTATGCTCTTGTTCGAAGGAAGTTGAAGCCTGAGTCGTCCATTCCTCAATTATTGTGACTTTGCATGTCGGCCATTCCCGGTACTGTTACTGGTTCCTGCACATCTTGTTCTTCCACATTATACAGCGTTTCTGAGTACCTCGTGTTGGTTGATGGGGGATGACTTAATTCCCTCCTTCCAGCAAATGCCATTCCATTGAAATCAGATCATTTATTCTGGAATAAGAGCTAGAGTCATTTGAGTGCCTTGAGACTTCCAGTCATCAATGGTAGGTTCTCTTTCCGTAGGCAGTTTTAGGAATACATCAATGTCTCCTGATTGATGGATTATTCCAAGTGTTTGACCTCAACAGATCTATTCACACTTGTTAGATTTCACTCTGTACGTTGATTGACATTTTCATTATCGGTGGGTGATCTCGCGTCTATTAATGGTATACATTAATGACCGATAATCAGACGATGGACTACTATGTTTGACATTGACACATCTATTCGCATAGTAGGACATGTACTTGTAGCGTTTTGTGTAGAATACCTTCCATCTTGGTGGCATTCCATGTATGCTACCTCCTTGATCATGCCAGTGTTAATGAGATTTCATCTCTCGGGATTTGATTCTCGTGTATATCAAACATCTTCATCTACTATGGAGATCTTGATCCCTTGTATATCTTCATCTATTATGGAGATCTTGATCCATTGTATATCTTCACCCACTTTGGATATTTTGATCTATTGCATATTGTACGTGGCGATGACCACACATGTCACATTTTGTATATCATTCCTATTCATGGCCATTGTACTCTTATGTATCCAGAACTGCTATATGTATTTGCAATCATATGTAGATATTGATTATTGTATTGTACTGATGAGTGGGTGGTTCTTCCAGCTGGGTTTTCAGTACTCCACTTCTGGGATGGATTTTATAATGTATATCGGCCATCATGTTACCCCTCTGACCTCACACATTATGTTGAAATATTGTAACTTCGAAGAATATTCTATATGTATCTTTTGTGGTCCTCGAGGGTCCTATCGAGAGAACCACTTGTATTACTTTGTACCCCAATGCTTCTAATCGGAAGAACTAATAAGAGTCATGAGATAGTCCCCTCTAATTGTAAAGGTGGGTCATTAGCACCCCAGTGTGGTTACTTGAGCCTACATGTGTAACTTGAGCCTACATGATTAACTCGAGCCTACATGTCGGATGAGTTAATTAAAGTGAACGGATGAATATAAATAGAGGTGTGGTACTCTCATTTGGATCACACACTCTCACTTGTGTAGCACATTAGTGGAGAAGAGAAGTAGCTGGAGAAGGAGGAGGATCAGGCTTTGATCTCCTTGTTGGTTTTATCTTTTATCTTTTGGGGCATCTATATTGAGGAAGCTTTTGCTGGGTTTTTCCCTTTAGGATTTTCCCTGGATAAATATTTATGTTCTCCTTTTGTATGGTTGTGCTTGTCTATCTTTCAGTGATCCTGTTTATATGCTTTTGTTATGAAATCAAAATGAAATACTAATGATCTAGCTTAGCATATGAAAATTTAACACATTAGGGGGCATCTGTTATAGTTGATTTTACCACACATGGTTGATCACATATTTATGGCCTCCCCTGTCTCTCTACAGACTCTTTAGACCCCATGGAATTATATTATCCTTTGATGTTTCAAGATGATCCCTTAAAAAACCATGTTTATTGTTGTACATGACTTTTAAACCTATACTCGTGTGTACACGTGAATTTTGACCTCAAACCCGTGTACATTGGGATGTGTGCATAAGTCCAAACATTTTTGGAATTTTCCTCATATGAGTCTGAAGATCCTGACTCTTGGCCGAAGAGTTTACTGATCATGGAAAATATGCCACCTCAGAGTTTGTTAGGTTTTAGGATGTATGTTCAGTTTTGATTCCCATGATGTAATTGATTTTGGCACTTCGTTTTGAGATTCCTCTCGAGAGAAAAATGAACTATAAATGTAACCTCAAAAGAGGAAGAAAGGGTTTGACATTCAATTTGAAATCCTCTGTTCTTATTTTTTTAGCTCTGAAACTTTCTTGGAATTAATTAATGCAAAAGTATTTTTTGGATTCCTGAGATTCATCAAAGTATTCAATGTCCAGTCTATGTTTCCTGTATGCTCCATTTTCATGCATGTGTAAATTTCTTCTAATACGTTTCTAGATTTTATGCAAGGAATTCATTCTATGTTAAATGTTCCTTTCATCAGAAATTGTATTTGTAATGTGTTTATAATGACTGTAATGGAATTCATCCTTGGTTAGGTGCTCTATTTCGGTTATTATCCTTAATTGTTACTTCTGTTAAAGGTGTTTCAAGAGATTCATCCACATATATGTGCCTCTTGTTTCACTGGGCTTCTTCCCATTTTTACCTGCCATCACTTATGTTTATTTCACTGAATGTTAGCACTCATGTTGCCTCGTATTTCAAAGGATAGTCACTAATCATTATACTATAATCCATTGAATGTTTCATACTTCAACTCCATTGCCCAATGATGTTTTTCTGTTGTCTGTCCTACACTCTTTAAAGTATAAACAACCTATTCCTAACAAAAAGCTAGCCTTCTGATCATTTTCTACAAGATATATGTGTAGGTGAACGGTCTTTGCGACCCTGAGAGAGCCCTCTCTGGCTGTATAGGCTAGAATACAGCCTAAATATTGGTTTTAAATGGTTACCCCAGTGATTTCCTACTCACAACCATAGGAAAATTACCGGGTGATAACATCTTGGCGTCGTTGTCAGGGACTAATTGTTATTATCTCCTCGGGGGAATGACATTGTCCTAGTTCTACAACATGGTTGAGCAGTCGTCCATAGAAACATATTGGTTGTATATGCTCTAGCGAATCCACTCAAATTTTTCAGAAGATGACTCCACTAGAAATACTGGCAGCAAGAAGGACCAACATGAGAAGCAATGCTAATGTTGAACCTTTTCAAGAGATTTTTTATCCAAAGAGACTGATTCAGAAGGCCAAGAAGCTGCAAATGTTAGTTATACCTCAATTAGACAGAAATCTTTCTTTAGCTACTGAGGGTGCTTCTTTTATTAATGATATATATGAACATTGTGATGAATAAATTGAGCTAGTTTTCCCCAAGACTAAGTTTGAATCTAGCCTATCTGAAGTAGTTTTGGACCCCTTTGCATTTGATTTCTCCCGTACTTCCTGGTCACCTGAAATATTAGAGTCTCTAGGAAGCGATCGTTAACCCTTTCCCGACTGAGAGTGCCCCCTATTTTCCTCTGAATTAGCCTCACTAAAATCCACTTTCATAGATCAGGCTGCTGCCATGCCCTTATTTCCCACCACTTCAAAGCATAAGCATCCTTCATCATCCAGTTTCACAACCTCTAACAGCTCTGCAGTTCCTCACAACATAGTGATTTCGTCTGTCACACCCACTTTAATTCCTCTTGGAAACCTTGACATAACCCTAGGAATGGATAAGAGGTTTTATCCTATACTTGTCCCTACTTCCCTTCATGACCTTCCCCAGGGATACTCCCAAAGGCTCAAAGAATTTAATGGAGAGAGGGGCATTCAACTGAGGAACACCTAGGATGGTTTTCAGACTGGATAGATTTGGAGGAAGTAGACCATGATGATGTTAAAGTCATACTGATTCCCCAAATTCTTGCTGGAGAAGCAAGGAAATGATTCAAAATATTATGGATAACTCCATTCTGAACTATAAATCTTTTGAATATTTTTTCAAGGATAAATGGGAAGACAAGAAAAACCCCAAGCAGTATTTGTCCCAATTTCATTCTATGAGGAGGATGGAAAGTGAATATGTCCAATATTTTTTTGACATATTATGAAGATATATAATGCCATCCCTTCCCAGTTCAAACCTCCCCCTAGTTCTGCCCAACTCCAATATGTTGAAGCCTTTCATAGTGAATCGAACTTGTTGCTGAGTGAGAGAAGCTCATCCTCCCTAGTCTATATGATGAAAGGTACCATACAGGTAGAGGTGAACCTAAATTTTGATAGAAAGAAGAAGAGGGATGAGGGATAATTGAGGAGAGAAGAGGGATATAGAAGGAAGGATAAAGAACCTAAACAACCTTCTCCCTCTAACTCACAAGAGGTCAGGATGGATATGATGATGAAAACCATGGAAAGGTTGATGGAGAGACTCACTATGGAAAACAGACCACCTCCCAAGGAAAATCAAGAGAAGAAGAATAGAAACCATAATGTTAGAAGGCCCCAAGCCCTCTAAAACAGGCAGAGAGATCAGAGAAACCCTAATGATCAACCTATAAGGCCCCCATTTCAGGATAATTGCATGAATCAAGATTATGGAAATCAAGTTGAGGATGAAATTCACCAGTTGGAAACTAACTCATCCTCTTCATTTTTTACCAAAGAAGAGCATGATAATTCTTGTCATGAAATAAACGAGTTGCATGTTGAGGAAACATAGGAGTTTAAGAAGGGGTATCAACTTGTTGTCGTGGATATGCAAAGGAAGATTGTTCTGAGGAACAAATATTGTTACGAAGAGAAACTTCCTATGGCTTGGGGTGTACCACAACAAACAACTTTGACACTAGAAATCAATCCTTCCCAATATGCAAGAGAAACCAAACATCTAACACTAAGGGATACCGAATCGTACCTTGTTTCGGACGATTGAAGTAGATCCCTGTTGAGCTTTCCAACTCATGCTTACATTATCAATTCACTCTCAACAACAAAAAACAAGACAAGCATGCTCTATAATAATCTGTTAGACATACTCTAGCATATATATTCAACAATGTATAAGAAATTAAATACATCCATGGATTCAATATTCATATTCAAATGCACATAATTGGACAGGAAAATATATTTCTATTAATAAAATCAAAGATTACAATAGTGACAACCTTTGTCGGCACATCTACGAACCGGAGAAATCGATTCCTCCACCTGGGCCTCCACCACCTCAATCCTCCATCTCTCGATACCAAGCTCACAAGCAAAGGAAAGCTTGGGAAGAACAAAAAGTGCTCCAAAGGCACAAAGGGATGTAGGCTCAAGTATATGCAAACTGAGGCAACAATGGACTATAGTTTCTTTGCTCTTCAATTCATCTTCTTCAATGTATCCAAGGGGTTCCTTATATAGCACTCGAAAAAGGTAATGGAGGGTCAAATCTGAGCGATATCAAGGCATATGGAAGGCCAAGAGTCAGGATCTTTGGACTCATATGAGGAAAACTCTAAAAATATTTGGACTTATGCACACATCCCGATGTATGCGGGATTGAGGTAAAAAGTCATGTGTACATGTGATTATGGGTTTAAAAGTTGCGTACATCAATAAACATGTGGTTTTTAGTGATGATCTTGGAACATCAAAGTATAATATAAGTCCATAGGGTCTAAAGAGTCTACAGAGGGATAGGGAAGGCCATAAATATGTGATCAACCATGTGTGGTAAAATCAGCTATAACAAATATGTTCATGTTATGAGAAATAAAGATGCACTAAAAAAAACCTCTACAAGTAAGCCAAAGAATGATACACCCCATAAGGATACCTCCAAGAGTGTAGCAAATCACAAAGGGAAAGAAAATAAAGAAGATAATACAAGGAGCTCAAATCAAGTACAAACTTCTTTTAATTTAGAGACCGAAATTGAAAAATCAAAATCTTTGTCTCTCGAACTGAATTTTTAAAAAATTATGAGTATAAGTACAAAATCACAATTGTGCTGAATCCTCCAGAGGAGATCTCTGTAATTTCAGATTCCCTAAATCTTCAAGATGAGAGTCCCACCATCCTATTTGGACCCAATGTAGGTGAGCCTTTCGAGGAAGATGTCCCTCCCTTCTATGCTAGTCTGAACATTCATGATGGCATCCTACACAATGACATGTTTGATTCAAGTGGTTCATACAATCTAATGCCCAGGAAGATCATGGATAAACTGGGATTAGACGTGACTAGGCCTTATAAATACCTTTTCTCTTTTGATTCCAATAAATTTAGGTGCCTAGGATTGATCAAATATTTGGTCATCTCATTGGCTTAGATCCCCGCCAAAATCCTTGTCATGGACGTAGTTGTGGCTGACATTCCTACAAATTTTAGAATGCTGCTTTCAAGATCCTGGGTGGCCAAACTCAAGGGTGCAATTCATATGGATATGTCATATGCCACCATCCATTAGAGGAAATTTCAACTCAAAATGGTCCTTTTAACTCTAATTCAAATTCCATGTCTTCATGTGTTAGCCAATGAAATTTCTTTAAATTTGAAATAAAGTATAGGTGTTAAACACTTTTTTAATATAAATTTGGGGATAGGTATCATAAAAAAACTACGTCATCATCACGTTTTTCAGGTATTTCTTGTTTTTGGGGCAGCAGGGTCCATCAAAAGTATGTTGAGTGGGTACTCGTTGGATGCGGAATTTGATTCTGCATCCAATGAGCTCTCCCCGTCTAAATTTGAGTAAAAACACAAGGAGATATGTTGAAAATACAAACAAAAAAATAGTTTTTATTTATTTTCTTCCTCCAAAATTAATAGATATTATTTTATTATTTTAACTACTATTTTTTTTTTAGGAGGCCCATTTTGAGTTGAAATTTCCTCTAATGCATGTTTTTGGGGAACTAAGGAGTATTTTTAGAGAGAAAAAGTTGGAATACATGGTGATTAGTGTTGGAAATCCTAATAACCACCCCATCTATTCGTTGGACATTGAGATGGGATCAACCATTTTCTTTACAGAGGGAGGTAAAGATAGTTTTGGTTCATAGAATGCTTCCTTTGTGCCCACTCAGGAAGAACTAGAAGGATTATGGAATGTGAGTTTTGATGGGGCAGTATGCCAAGAGGGGGCAGGGGCTAGAGTTTGGGTGAAACCCCTAGAAGGAAAAGCCTTAAATTAGTCCCATAAATTCACCTTCAATTGCACAAATAATGAGACAGAATATGAGGCTATTATGTTAGCGATTCATATCCTGATATATTTCTAAGTCTGTAGGGTGGTGATACATGGGGACTCCAAATTGGTGATTAAACAAATTCAAGGTGAGTATCAGGCCAGACATCCCAGGATGAGAAACTACATAAATATTGCCCTATATTTGATAGTATGTTTTGAAGAATGCAATATTAATCTGATTCCCAGATTGTAGAATTGTCAAGTTGATTCTTTGGTCACTTCTATTGTTGTTTTCAAAACTCCCACATACTCCAATAGGAAATATGAGATTGAAGTTAAGGACAAACCCTCTGTCCCAGAAAATGTTAAGAATTGGTAGGTCTTTGAGGACGACAAACAAATTCAGAATTTCCTTAACCTCACTGGGGATTTTGATGGTTTGATCATTGATAAAAGTAACATGTTCCTGGAAGGGTCTACTCTCACCCAGGAGTTCCTGCAAAGTCATACTAATGTTCCCAAATAAATACCTCAGGTTGATATTGTTGTCCCTACTGAGGGTGTTGTTGGCAGTAAAATTGAAGGAGAGATTGGGCCAAAATTGCAGGGGATTGATGGACAGCATAAATATCTAAACAATATTTGTGGAAAAGAAATCCTGCAGCTTAAAAGTAACACTATCCCCATGGGTTTAGTTCCCTTAGAAACTCTCTTTGATACAAATGATGTTTCTAAGGAGCTTCGGCTTGTTCCAAGATGTGAGGATGTGGAAGATGTGAATATTGGCACGAAATCTCACCCTAAAACCATCAATCTCTTAAGAACACTCTCACCAGAGGCCAAACAGAAATACATCTCACTGATGGAAGAATACACGAATGTTTTTTCTTGGATCTATAGTGATCTTAAGGCTTATGATACAAATATAATTCAACACAATATACCAATAAAAAAGGATGAGATGCCTTTCAAACAAAAGCTAAGGAGAACTAACCCCAATACGCTACCCCTAATTGAAAAGGAATAAAGAATATGTTATAATCCAAAATCATTGTGGCTCTTAGATTCTCAAGGTGGGTGGACAACTTAGTTCCGGTGAGGAAGAAGAATGGAGAAATAAGGTTGTGCATTGAATTCATAAATCTAAACAGAGTCTCTTTGGATGACCATTATCCTCTTTCTAAGATGGACCACATTCTACAGAGGGTAGTGGGTTCTGAAAGGATCTCCACCTTGGACATTTTCTCGGGATACAATCCGATCATGGTACACCGAGAGGACCAAGAGAATACTGCTTTCACCACACCCTGGGGAACCTTTATGTATGCAAAAATTTCGTTCGGAATCATGAATGCAAGGGGAACCTTCCAGCAGGCCATGGACATAGCATTTACTAATGAGAAGGACAATATTTTGGTTATCTATTTAGATAGCATCACTATTTTTTCAAAGTTTGATGAGGAACACGTTTCACACCTGCTAAGAGTTTTTAGAAAGTGTAGAAAGTTTGGCATCTCGTTGAGTCCAAAGAAGTCCCACTTTTCTCATTTGCTTCAGACACATAGTGGCAAGAGTATTGGTACAAAATAATCATGATGAGAATGAGCAACCCATTTATTTATACAACAAAACATTGAGAGATGCCCCACTAAAATACAACATTCTGGAGAAGTAGGCTTATGCTCTGGTACAGGCCTTGAATTAGTTTTGGGTTTACATCCTGCATTCTCACATCATTGCTCATGTTCCCACCAGTGTAGTGAAGGATAATCTAACTCAACCATATTCTGAGGGTAGAAGGGGAAAATGGATAGAAGTCTTACTTAAGTATGACTTGGAGATTAATCCCACAAATATGAATAAAGGCCAAGGAATAGCCAAAATCATGGCACAGTCTAATTGTGATTTTCTCAGCCTGCACATAGTTGGTTAATTATCAGCAGAAGAGCAAAACCCTAAGGAACGACCAGATCCACAAGTGGTTGAATATTCTTTCCATCTCCATGGTATGATGACATCATATTTGTTTTGTAGCATATGGAAGCTGCGTAGGATATGGAAAGAACAAGGGCCATATTTCTCAAGTAGAAAGTAGAAAAGTTTTGCATCTTAAATGGGAACTTGTATTGGAAAGAGCTAAGATGGGTTATGCTGAAATGTGTAAATGAGCAGGAGGAAAACAAGCTCGTTGAAGAGTTTCATGCAGGGGAATGTGGAGGTCATCATTACTGGAATACCACTGTGAATAAGATTTTGAGAGTGGGATTTTATTGGACCACTATATTTTCTGATACCCATAAGAATATTGCCACCTGCCATAAGTGTCTGATCTCTGAAGGGAGGAGGAATATTTTTCCATTGTTTCTGAAGCCGATACATGTTGAGGCCCCTTTCCAGTAATGGAGATTGGATTTCATTGGAGAAATAAACCCATATTCCTCAGGGAAGCACAAGTGTATTATCACTTCCATTGACTATTTCACCAAATGAATTGAATCCATCCTGACTAAACAGGCCACTGAGACAGTAATTATTTAGTTTTTGGAGGAGAACATCTTGTTGAGATTTGGAGTTTCTAGAAATTTGATCACTGGAAATGTTGTTGCATTCAAATAAAATAATATGGTTGAGTTTTGTTTCAAATACCACATACAATTAGGGAATTCCACAACTGAGTAGCCATAGGGATATGGGTTGGAAGAATATTTAAATAAAATTTTGATGAGGATTATCAAAAAGTTGTTGCAAGACAACAAGAAGGTCTAGCACACTAAATTGACTTATGCTTTGTGGGATGACAGAATCATTGTAAAGAAATCCATTGGCACCTCACCATTCCAGCTAGTTTATTGTTGTGAGGTCATTTTTCCAAATTCCCTAAGTTTTTCAGTGATGAGTTTGTTACAAGAGAAATATGTTGAACCCCAGCCAACTCATAGAAGGATATATTAGTTGGTGGAACTACAACAGCAAAGAGAAATTTTTTTTTGACAAAACTCAGAAGTTTCAGGATAAAATGAAAGGAATATTTGACAAGAAGAATAGTTTGAGGATTTCAAATTGGGGGATGTAGTTTTGTAGTGGATGCACCACATGAAGAGAAGGGGAAGCATGGAAAATTCCATCACATGTGGAAGGGACCTTACAAAATTGAAACTTTCAGAGGGAAGAATGCCTACATACTGGAGGAAATGGAAGGTGATATTGTGAAAGCAGTAAGGTTTCCAGGAAGAGATATCATTTGGCTTTCCTTTCTTTTTGAATTTGGAATTATATGAACTGGAATGAATTTTGAGGAAAATAGGCATTTGGGATGAAGCAAAGTGTGTAGTTAACTTGGGTTTTTCAAGCACAGTGGGGCCCAATGGATAGGAAATTGGTCTACTATTCTTTACTTCCTCACCGGGAGGACAATATCTCCAATTGGAGCCAGTTGTCAGAATAGTGTAAAACTAAGGGTTAAGGTGAAATTGACAAAAGAGGCTTAAGGATAATGTGTTTGTCTTAGAAAATATTTTATCCATCTAGCAAGGCATTCGACGAGGAAGTCTTCCTTGGCTAATTTAGAAACCTGACATCTCTACAGCTAAATGTGGCACAGACAAGCGGTTGTGGACCCAAAACACCACCATGATAAAACATGGGTAAGATTGATGGCCTTCATCCATCTGCACACCTCCAACATGATCCAATGATGCACACGCACATTCCGGTGGAAACTTGAACATGAAAAGTCGGAGAGGGCCGACGCAATGGGGAGCATGCACAAATGATGTGTCTCCACCCCATTGTATATCGTGCCCAGGTATTGAAGGTACAAAAGTGCATTTTTTAGGGCATGATGGTTTAAAATTCAGATCCAACATGATGTTAACCGTGTGACTTAAAATTTTGAAATAAAGTGGTATGTTTCCGCTCCCGCCACCCTGCAACTTTGACGTCCTCCTGAGCACGATCCTACTAGATCCAACTGCAACCTCCAGAGGTGTCGACTATCACTACCAGGTACCCATCCATTTCTTCTCAACCCTTTGAAACTTTTAATTCACCCAATTCATAGTTTCCATCGTGGTCTCGTCTATGAAAATCCTTGACCCATCCGAGGAAAGAACCTGCAATTGGCTTTACGATGCTTATGATCCTCATTTGCAATTTTCTAGCGTCAATGATTCTCAAATTTCCTTGTTGTCACCATCTGAGGGTCGGTCAGATTTATTGGGAAATTTGAAGTCATCCCTGGTGGGGTTCACCTTAGAACAGTTTCCCCATTTCCTAGATATTGTCCAAAGGGTTGCCTCTAACTACTTGACCACTGGAAGGACCATCCTAGATGATAACCATTCCCATGTCCTCTACAAAGTCACACCGGAAGCAATCGGGGCTTCTTTGCATCTCTCTTAAACTCAAATCCAAGCCTTGATACCCTTTACTGAGTCAGAAGTTCTGCAAGTCTTCGGGAAGGCGGACCTAGAGTCCAAGGATATGTTGTTTCAGACGATTTTTAAATCCCCATCTTCCTCAAAAACCTTTACCACCCCAATTCTTTCAGAATTGTTCATAAAACCCATCATATTGGTTTTCTCCCTCCTGAGTCAAATCCTAGGTCTCAATAACGATAGCATGGTCACTAAAGTGATGCTAGAAACCTTCCTTTACCTGAGTTAGTATGAAGCAGGAATTAAGTTCAATGAATTATTGCCTAGAGAAATCAATTCCCAGCTCGGGAAATTCTATTTGGATAAACACTTCAAATATCAAGTATACCCATCATAGTCAGCTCCAATAGGAAATCCCTAGAGGGCATGGACCCAGAGGTCTTCAAGGAATGGCCCCAGTCCCTTCAGAAAATTTAGGACTGGTCCTACACCCTTTTTATTGATAGGATTGTCCTCGGCATCTCTAGGTTGATCAACCCTAAGGAGAAGAGGATATCAGAATGAATGAAGGTTTCCTTGTAGCAAGAGAATATAGGGGATTGGTTCCTGAAGGAAAAATATTCGATGATCAGGGTGTATGGATATTCAGCTGCCCCTTTCTTGCTACATAGTGAGGAGGTTTGTGATCTACAATAGAGGTTGTAACCCACAAAGTGGACGTGCACATGAACCAAAGAAAGTAAACATGATCATGAAAAAATCCGATGGAAGGGATCGCTCGGCTCTATATTTTGGCGCCATACATATACAACTATGATCGCATCCGGTACAAAAGGTGCATGGTCAGATCAGTAGGTGAAATAATATAGAAGTTAGCATGTGGAACCAACCAAGTTATTATTCTGCAGCATTGGGAAGCGAGGGTTTCATACTGTGCAGACCGTGAGACCTTAAACAAGCCTCAGAGAAAGCTATCAACCACCTTGGTATATTTTTCTTATAAAAAATGTTGTTTCATGGCTGAATTGGAGGATTCAGAAGATCAAAACCTCAGGTTTCAAGGAGCTGAAGAAGCCCTAACATATAAGGATGATAGGGTCGTCGACACTGTCATTATAAATGATAGTGTAGAAGCCACTCAGGCTAAGTTAAAAGCTCTCCAGTCACAGGGACTTAAACCGCATTGGGTGTTCAGTTCTTTCTTTTTCTACTTTTTCATTAAGAAAACCCCTAGCTTCCCTTAATTTGTAAGTTGGTGCGCCAAAAATTATTACTGTGTGAAGGTATGATTATGGACGTGTCTATGTCTAAGATATTGTGTCCCATTAATTCCCTCAATATCCAAAGCACTCTGTCGATACCATCTGATTTTACCCAACTGTCCAGTGAATATAATGAAGGATAGATACTTCATTTATTTCAAGAATCTTAAGATGAACAAAAAGATGCCTTCCACAAAGCCTATTTAAAACCTGAAAGCCAGTTGTAAAACCCTCCTTTCTCCATTTATTTCTTCCTGTTCAATGAAGAGACTCAGTCTGTAATTATCCTAGCGAGCCAATTTTTAGGTATGGACTCAAATGAGTTCGTCACTGAACCCTTGCTGAGTCTAAGTTTTACCCTTAGTTTAAGCCAAGCAGTGTTAGGAACGTCGAGTCATCCTTCACCACCCTCTTGTCTACAATTCGAAGAGTCCTTGGACAGAAATATAAATGTCCAGCTGAATAATTTTAGTTAGTCTGGGACCTTCAGGTTCCAGTCTATTCTTATGAAAATATTTTTGAGTTTTAATGATGATAACATACAGCTCCTTGAGATGGTAATGACAAAGGACATGCACAGTGACCATTGCAAATTCATGAATGCCCTCATGGCTCCAGTCTATGAGACACTCTTTCAAAGGAGTCTTTAGAGAGTCTTCCTGGAGATGAAAAGCATGCTGGAATCATCCACGGAAAGGAGATTCAAAGATTGGTTCCACTTATAGAATAGTACAGTGATCAGGGTCCATGGATTTACTCTCCAACCATACGTCCTCCCATCATTTCTGACATCGAGGATGTTTTCACTAGAACTAATCAAACAAAAGTTGGTGGCCGAAGATGAACAATTCATAAGTTCCAAGAAACATGCAGACATTAAGTTTCCATGGGCAGTTGGCCCTTTTACTGTCAAGAAAAAAATGGCTTTGCCAAAGGTACGTAGAAGGTTTGCTCAAGAAGAAAGTTTTGACATGGAAGTCGCAATCGAATACGAACCACATCATATCATCTCCAATAGAATACAAGCAAACAAGAGAAAACCTTCCAAACATGTTGAAGTAGCAGGATTGACAGAAAGAGAGAATTGGATGCAGCACCGTGAAGAAATAATTTCTAACGAAGATATGCCAGAAAGGACTACCTTTTCTGCCCTACTGGAGAGTCCTCCTCGACCAGACCTATCCTGCATTGTAGACATAGCCACCCAGATTACACTGCTGGCCAGCTTGTCTGATAGGGAAAATAAGAGAGAATACTCAGAAGCCATGGATGTAGAAGAAGGAGAGGTGACCCGGACGCCCAAAAAGCAGAAAATTGAGGAACCAGATGAAATTGCACTGAGCGCCAGTACCAAGGGAAAGAATAAAATTGTGAAAGTCAAGGGTGCATCCTTCACGATCTAGGAATACATGTTTAGTAGTGTTCCTAGGGAAGCAACAGGAAAATATAAGTCTAAAACTGAGCTGCTATAAAAGTACAGAGAGGCTAGTAAAAAGGCCTTTGAAGAAAGGTCAAAGTTGAGCGAAGAGGTGGAAAGATTGTCAGGCCAGAAGACATCCTTGGTGATAGTCAGAGACCCTACTAAAGGCACCCTGAATTTGGCCGTGATTACGGGTGACAAGGTGGCAGAGTTAAAAGTAGATCCGAAAAGAGTCCTTAATACTGACATAATTGATTTTCATCAACGAATAAGTGAATACCTCTATGCTAATGTACTCCAAGCTGCTCTACAAATATCAAAATTGACAGGTGTAAGAAAAGAGTAGAAGAAATGGTCTGAAAGGAGAGAATGGAAAATAAGGCTCACCTGGCCCAGATCAAGAAGCTCCAAGTGGATCTTTCTATAGTAGACATTCCAGGGGATAAAGGGGTTGCCACCCAAATGCTACTGAAAGAAAAGGAAGGTACTATCCAATTACTAAAGAAAAAGGTAGAGATTCCTTCTGCTTGGCTCATTCAGATAGCTGAGTTGACTGAGATAGAAAAGGAGAGGGAGACCCTAAACACTGAGTTGGTCAACTGTAAAGCTAAATTACTCATACAGGAAGGGAAATAGGTGCAATGGAAGAAAGATGCTGAGCTCTGGGCTGAGGAAAAGTGGGATTTTGAAACAAAGCAAGATGAATTGGAAAAAGAGTTAAAGGAACTGAAGGAAAAAGCTTAGGAACAGGAAACACCCATGACCCAATCATCCGAAGTTCCTGATGCAGACTCGTTATCCCAAGCTATGTAACAAGTGAGCCTAAAGGCTATAGAGATTATCGGCCTAATGAAACAGAATCGAGACTTGATGGAAATGGTGGATGTCAAAGAATATTTGAAGAAGAAAGTAGAGGAGCATTGTAGAGAATTAGAGAGTAAAAACAGTGAATTATCAAAGCTGGTTTCAGGCCAGGAAACTCTGATAGGAGAAAATAACCTCATTCAGGACACGATTATAGTCGAGGAAAAAAAAGTACGACCATACTTGGATTTTATCAAGGATAAGGAAAACACCATACAAGTAGCCAAAAAACACATCCAGGCAGCTCAGTTAGACCTGCATAAAATACCCTTGGACACAGATGAAAGTGCACTCAAATTCCTAAACATCCTGATAGATGAAGACATCAGACAAAGAAAGATACGGGATAGGGTTCCTACCATCACATGGGCCAAAAGATCAGTTCACAGACACCGCCATTTAAATATGGGCGAGGTGAAGTGGAATTTCATGCATAAACAAACTGATGATTTTTCTGAGAAGTTTAAAACTCTGTTATAGAGATGACTCCCTTTCTTCTGGGAGGAGAAGGGACCCATGCTGTCCCAGAAGGAGTATTACGATAGTTGGTTGAATGCAGGAGGGACCACAGATAATTCAAAGATATAACTCATCAATCACCTTCAGGAAATACCGTGATCAAATAATTGTCTATGGAGTTTGAATTGTTATTAGATTTCAAGGCTTTGTGCACTGAGTTGCCAGCACCTTCCTATTTGGAAAATCTAGATCTAGAAGTGTTGGCAGAAGAAGTGGTTAAAATGGAGACACCGATGAATAGCCAATGGAAAATGATTGAAAACTACAACAATTCTAAGCAAAGGCTACGCCAAGGATGATGGACCCTAATGGCAACCAAAACTTGAGATACAGCTGTGAGAAGATCAGGCGAGCGGGGAGCTTAAATATGCAACATATTTTGGACCTAGAGAAAAAACTTGCCTCCATCATTTTATGTTTTGCGTCATTTTGTTTTGTGTCACCCATGGGAAGAGGCCACGATACTATTTGTTAAGAATTTGTTGTTGATTTTTGTAACTTATTTTGGCCCTGTTTTGAGGTTGGTCTCAGGTGCCCAAAACAATTTAAATAGTCTCCTCATAGAAGGAGAAAGGGTTGGTTGGTTTTGAATTTGTAAGACTATTATGTCTGTAATAATTTTGATTAATATACAGAGCCAAATGTTGGTTATATGCATTTTACAGGAATTCCTGTGTTTCCAAATTATAGTCTATGCTTTTCTTTTCTTATGAGCATGTTATTTCCAATGTTTCTTTACATTATGTTTCTCTTCATGTCATAGACATAGTGTATAATGGATAGGAATTCATACCCATATGTTCCTACCATTGTCTCTGATATCCACTAAAATTTTATTCCAAAACTGGCGTGGATTTCATCCCTGTGGTGCTCCATATTAGTAGACTGTCATCTTTTTTCTATTACCACACAACCCTAACTACAACGACAGTGATCAAGGCACTACCTTGATCTTGTGAGAATTTTCCCATGCAAACTGCTCTGTTCTCCTATTATTTCTTACTCCATAGCCCAATAGCTCTTTGTTTTATTTCCAACCACCAATGTTTGATACTTATCTTGTGACAATATAAATCTGGCCTTGTTATGTATGTGTGAGAGATCCCTCTCTGGAATTGGAAGAGCCAACTCCCTTTCCTAAAATGGTTCTGGTGTTACCTCAGAATCTTCCTTCCTGCAATCTTGGGTGCGATTTTGGGTGCTAACAAACTGGCATGATTGCCGGGGATAAGATTGAAGATCATCCCTAGGAAGAACGACAAAATAAATTGAAATGATAAAGGGTTTCTGTTGGCAAAAAGAGACTCCTGCAAGTGAATAAGGTTGTATATTTTCCTTGGTGACTCTACATTGTTTCTCAACTACATACAGAAGTTATCCTGGCTTCCCAGTGGCCGCATACCAAAGGTAATACTAACCCCTAGGTTTTTCAAAGTTTGGATAATCCAAATAGGTATTTTAGGAATAAGGGAAAAGATCAGTTGGTTGTTCCCTAGTTTGAAAATTCTTCCACTCAAGAATTATGTAGCCTCCCTGATTCTATGAAGGAGGATTCCTTTAAAGGCACCCTAGTGAAATCCAAGTCAGAGTCAGATCTGATAAATACTAGGGTGAATCCTGATCGCTTGGAATCCTAGATGTTGGACTCTATCCGGCAGAACCTTCAAATATATAGGAACCCTGTTGACCATAATTTTCAACCCCATACCCCCCCAGCAGTGCAAAATCAATTTGTCTTCCAAGTCCCTCCTGTATTCATGAACTCACCTATACCAATGGCTGGCCAATTTTCCCCACTAGAGCTACCTGTCATGTTGCATGACCTCCCCCAAGGTTATTCCCAAAGACTCCCCTCCTATGACGGGGAAGGAAATTTTACCGCCCAACAACATGTTGACATATTTGAAGACTTCTTGGATTTGGACTTGGTAAATGATGATGATGTGAAGATGAGGTTGTTCGTGTTGAGCCTCTTGGGAGAGGCTAAGAAGTGTTTTAAATATCTACGTGCTAGATACATATGCACGTTCCTAACCTTCCAGACTATGTTCTTGGAAAGATGGGACGATAAAATAAGCCCCCTACAAGTCCTGTCCCAGTACAATGGTTTGAAGAAAGGCAGTTTCGAGTCAGTGCATGAATTCTCTGGAAGTTTTATGAGGACATACAAGCCATTCATGTCGACATCAAACCGCTAGTGGGTGCTGTGAAACTACACTACGCTGATGCTTTTGATAGTGACTTCACTATGTTGTTAAGGGAGAGGAAGTCAGCCAATATCCATGCGATGTTTCAAGACGTCCTAGAAGTGGAAGCTAACATGATGGCGAGCAAGAAGATTAGGAAAAAGATGGAAACAAGGAAATTTTAGGAAGATGGCCTGTCTACCTCTATTGCTTCCCCTAACAACATAAAGTTTGAAATGATGTTGAAAATGATGGAGAAGCTGATGGATAAGTTGTTCGTAGACAATGGGTTGCTGAATAGGGAACAAAATGAACCCCAAATTAGAAACCCAAAATCTAGGAGGAAAAATCATCCTCAACCTTCGCAGATTAAACAGAGGGAAGCCAGAAACCCTAGGAACCTGAACGATCAGAAGATATAACCACCTTTTCTCGAGAATTATGTTGATGGTGGAGGTGACAAAGAACCTGTTGAAGATTAGATCCACCATTTTGGGGATCTAGATTCTGATATACGCCTCACTGAAGTGGAACACAACCTATATACCCAAGAAGAATATGCAAAAAAACTTGAAGAGGAATCAGAACAGTATCAGTGGGGATACATGTATGCCATAGACAAATTCAAGAGAAAAATCCATCTAAGGAATAGAGATGTCGTGTTCAAAAAAGGTAATTTGAGCCCGGATCAACCCTCCTCTAGTATGAAAAGTGAATATAGAAGCAAGGAGAAACAAAAAGAACAAATTTCATGCAAAGAACCCATGGATAGAAGTGAGAAGGAAAAGGAAGTAAGACCACCCGCACCTGTTGAAGTGGAAAAGGTCACCTCTGTCTTCAATCTGTAGACCAAACTCTCCAAGGTAAAAATATCTATCCCCTTCAACGAATTACTGAGAAATAATTAATACAGAGATAATATAATCGAGATGGTTAAAGGCCAGGGATATTTTTATCTCGACATCCTGGAGGTAAATGATGACACCCCCACCATTAGTTTTGGGACCAGGCTCAAAAATTGAGATGAAGAGGAGGTTCCTCCTTTTTATCTAAGCTTGATGTACACGACATGGTCATACATAACACTATGTTGGATTCAGGAGCGTCACATAATCTGATGCCTAAAGGGGTGGTAGAAAGTTTGGGGTTAGAGGTCACTAAACCCTGGCAAAGACTTATATTTTTTTGATTGTAGAAAGGTTAAATTTCTTGGGTTAATAAAATATATGGTAGTGACTCTAACAGAACTGCCTTCCAAAATGGTAGTGATGGATGTGGTCATGGCATACATTCCCACCAATTTTGGTGTGTTTCTTTCTAGAAACTGGACCTCCAAATTAAAAAGGAGCCTACAAATGGATATGTATCCACTATTCCTATGATCATAGGTAGTAAAAGGCTGTCTGGTGAGAAGTAATCCCCTTATGTGGTCAACAGCCAGAACCAATCAGATGATCAGGCTATATATGTTGTCGACACTGACTTGGGGTCATCCATCTTCTTCAACGATGTTTCTTCGGGCACTCTCAAAATCTCAACATCCGTTAAGGAATAAGAAGAAGAGCTTATCGAGGAACAAGATGTTGTAGCAGTGAAAGAAAGGGAAGAAGGTATTTGGACCTTATACTTTAATGGTTCAACCGCTAAAAGCAGAGCTGACATGGGTGTGTATATTCTTTATCCCATAAAATAATTTGTGAGCCTGTATTACAAGTTAAATTTTGAATGTACTAACAATGTAGTAGAGTACGAAGCTTTATTGTTGGGACTGCATGTCTTAAACGACATGAAAGCTAAGCGGGTACTGATCATTGGAGATTTAGAATTAGATATAAATCATATCAATGATATATATCAAACCAGGCATCCTAGGATGAGAGACTATAGAAATGAAGTGTGGGACATGTTCAGAAATTTTTTCAACGAATACATGGTCAAAGTAGTCCCCAAAACTAAAAACACAGTTACTGATTCCCTAGAGGTCGCTGCTGGAATATTCGAAGCCCCTGCGGCTTAGGAAAAGGAACATAAGGTATGCGTTAGGAATATCCCCGCTATACCTGGTAACTCTAGTCACTAGCAAGTGTTTGAAGGTGATGAATAGATTAAGTGGTTTCTAGAGCTATCTGACTAGTTTGAAAACACCGAGATAGACATCGATAACTGCCACCTCGAAATTTTTCATGATGCCGAGGGTGATGAAAAAGGAAGTGATGAAGGTAGCCAGTAGAGAGATTCCTTGGGAGGAAAGTACATAGTGCAACTAAAGGGTAATCATATCCCCATAGGCTTGATTCCCATGGAGAATTTTTTCAACCAAAACGATGAGGCTAAAGGCCCCAATATGAAGCCTACAGAAGATTCAGTCGAAGATAAAAACATCAGGACCAAGAGCCATCCGAATATCATAAAAATATCAAAGAAATTGCATGTCAGGGTGAAGGAGGATTACGTCAACTTGATGAGGAAATATATTGACGTCTTTGCATGGAGATACAAGGATATTAAAGAATATGACACATCCATCATATAACATACCATCCCCATAAAGCCATTTGAAAGTCCTTTAAAAAAAAATTGAGGAGGGCCAATCCAAAATTTCTTCCCATAATTGAGAAGGAAATTAGAAATTTGTTTGATGCCATGATCATTGTAACACTAAGATTTTCTAAGTGGGTCACTAATGTGGCACTAGTTAGAAAAAATAATGGGGAGATCTGGATATGCATAGACTTCAGGAATTTGAATAGGGCTTCTTTGAAGGATAGTTATCCATTTCCCAAGATGGAACACATCTTACAGATAGTTGTGGGGTCTGAGAGAATTTCCAACATGGATGTTTTCTTGGGTTACAACCAGGTGAAGGTATTTCCCGAAGATCAGGAAAAGACCGCTTTAATCACACCTTGGGGGACTTTTATGTACGCCAGAATGTATTTTGGTCTCATGAACATAGGAGCAACTTTCCAACGTGACATGGATATAGCATTCCATGAAGAGAAATATAAATTCATGGTGGTCTATATGGACGACATCACTGTGTATTCCAGATCAGATAAAGAACACATCCAACATTTGGAGAAGGTTTTTCTGAAATGCAGAAGATATGGGATATCATTGAACCCCTAGAGATCTAATTTGGACTAGAAGAAGGAAATTTGTTGGGGCATATCATCTTGAGGGATGGTATAAAAATAGACCCAAAAATAATCAAATCCATCCAGAAGGTCGAAGAACCAAGAAGCAAAAATGAAGTACAATCCTTCATCAAGAAGGTAAATTTTCTCACAAGATTCATCCCTAACTTTGCAGAAATACTAATGAACATTACTAGCATGCTCAGAAAATACCATGAAATTAAGTGGACACCAAATGTGAAGACAACTTTCAGGGATATTAAAAAGGCCCTCACCGAAGCCCTAGTCTTAGCAAGCCGTAATTTCAACAAAGACTTCTTGATATTCTCTTACGCATCTGACCACACTGTATCCGGGGTACTATTACAAAAGAATGACCAGAATGTTNCCTCCCCGAAGCCCTAGTCTTAGCAAGCCGTAATTTCAACAAAGACTTCTTGATATTCTCTTACGCATCTGACCACACTGTATCCGGGGTACTATTACAAAAGAATGACCAGAATGTTGAAAATCCTATAGCATTTTTTCAGCAAAGTACTGAGAGATGGGGATCTGAATTATGACATAATAGAGAAACAGACATATTCTTTGAGAAAATAATTAAAGGATTTCAGAGTCTACATCCTTCATTCCCACATCATTGCTTACGTTCCTAGCAGCATCGTGAAAGGCATCCTCACCCAGCCAGATCCCGAAAAGAGAAGATAAAAATGGATCAATGTATTGTTAGAATATGATATCAAGATCAAACCCACCAAATTAGTTAAGGGTCAAGGGTTGGCTAAGATGATGACTAATTCAAATTGTGATTCCTTTCAGCTTAACTTCTTGACAAGTCACTCATTCCAATTGGAGGTTGAAGCACATGAGATTCCTAGCTTCTCCACTTCCCCTTGGTAATCTGACATTATATATGTGATGCAAAATGTACAGGCACCTGCAGGGCTCAACAAGACAAGGGCCAAGTCAATAAAATTGAAATCTTCCAAATTCTACATTCTGAATGAGTACCTATATTGGAAAGACCCGGGGGGTGTCTTTTTGAATTGTCTATTGGAGGACGAGGCCCAGCAGATCATGGAAGAATTCCAAAAAGGGGATTGTGGAGGTCATCACTCCTTGAAATTCATAGCGAACAATATTTTGAGGGTCAGCATCTATTGGCCCACATTGTTCTCTGATGTGTACAAAGAGACCAAAAACTGCCATCACTTCTAGGTCTTCGAAGGAAAGATAAAACTTGTCCCACTCCCTCTTAACCACATATCTGTAGAAGTTCCATTTCAATAGTGGGGGTTATACTTCATCGGAGAGATAAATAGAAGTTCTTCTGGGTAGCATAGATGGATCTTGCTTGCTACGGATTACTTTACAAAATGGATAGAAGCAATACCTACCAGGAGGGCTACTGATGAAGTGATTATAAATTTTTTAGAGGAAAACATTTTGTCCCGGTTTGGATGCCCCCGGAGGATAGTAACTGATAATGTTGCAGCTTTCAAATCAAAGAAGATGGTGAGTTTTTGCCACAAATACCACATCAGCCTCAACCATTCAACCTCCTATTATCCCCAGGGAAATGTGTTGGTAGAGTATTCGAACAAGAGCCTAGTGAGAATCATAAATAAATTGTTGGAATACAACAAAAGGGCATGGCACATGAAGTTAAAGTATGCTTTATGGGCTGACAGGGTTAGCATTAAAAGGGCCATTGAGATGTCCCCATTCCAGCTTGTATACAGATCTGAAATGGTTTTCCTGACCTCTCTAGGAGTTCCAACGATGAGGTTGTTGCAGGAGAAACAAAATGATCCAAACCACCTATAGAGAAGGATAAATCAGATTTTCAAGTTGAATGAACTTAGAGACAAAGCCTACGACAGCGTGCAGGTGCACCAATAGAAAATGAAGAAGACCTTTGACAAGAGAGTTAAAGAAGAAAAGTTATTGATGGATGACCTAGTTCTGAAATGGGATGCACCACATGAAGATAAAGGAAGGAATGGTAAGTTCAATCATATGTGGTTAGGTCCATACATTTTTGTAGTGCACAGAGGAGAGAACACTTTCATTATGCAACCCCAAGATGGGTCCCTACTGGAAGGGGGTCCAATGAATGGGAGGTTCCTCAAACACTACTTGACATCAGGTAAAGAAAGAAACACATGTACTATAGTTGTATATATTTCCTAGCTATCAAATAAATGAGAAGGTGGTTCCAGAAGGAGTTTGAAGCCCGAAGAGAAGGCCATAAGACACGGAAGGACTACCGTTTTTCTATTTTTCTAGTTTTTTATCTTCGTTAAATATAGCAACAAGGAAAAATTAACAAATGTTTTGAAGTCTGGGGCAGATATGCTCTCCCAATGGATTCAGCACCTAGTATACGGGTTCTTTGCTACCTCATAGGGGGGATAGCATCCCTAGCTAGAGCCACTTAATAGCACCTGTTTTATGCTAAATGGGACAAAAGGTTTCTGACCCGAAAGGAAGGAAGTGGGGCCTGGAAATTTTCATGACGAGAATCCTTGGGAGAATAGTAATGAGTCCTGGACGATAAGGGAGACCTCTGAAGGAGAGGCTAGAGGGGATTTATGAGGACAAGAGAACCTGCACTATTCACTTCCCACCAAGTGGAAGAGAACCCAGGGATTAGAGTTGTACGCAAGCCCACCCATGATTGGTCATGTAGAAGGGGAGGAAGAGGACCTGTCAGAGAAAGCACCAAAGGTGGAGATGTTTTCGACGGTCGTGATTGGAGATTGACGCAAATCAATGGCATAAACTATTTCATGAATTCCAAATACATTCCAAAAAACTTCTCTCCAAATTGGAGAAATATGTTAAATTGGGGTGATCTATAATGATGGATATCGTAGAGGTCCTAGATTGATGATGGAGATTAATTTTGTCAATCCAAAGTGCAACACAGAGATGGTGAGCCAAAATTCTTGAAATGCTTTAAAGGGTGGATTTATCCAATGGAGGAGATTGATGCATGGGGAGATATATGGTGAAAGGACTGTTTCGCTTACCATAAGTGCTCGAAAGAAAACCTCAGCTAAGAAAAGAGAAATTTAGTAAATCTCTCCACATCAGATGGCTAGATAGTGAGGAGGTCTATGATCTACTACAGAGGTTGTAACCTGCGAAGCAGACGTGTGCACGAACCGAATAAAGTAAACATGATCATGCAAAAATTTGATGATAAGGATCACTCAGCTATAGATTTTGGGGACCTACATCTATGGCTATGATGGCATCCAGTAAAAAAGATGCATGGTTAGATAAGATGGAAAAATAGTATAAAATTCGACACGTCGATCCAAACAAGTTATTATTTTATGGCATCAAGAAACGAGGGTTTCATACTATGCAGACCGTGCCACCTTGGAAAAGCCTTAGAGTAATATTTCAACCACCTTGGTATGTTTTTCTTATAAAAACTGTTGTTTCATGGCTGAATTGGAGGATTTAAAAGCTCAAAATATTGTGTTTCAAGGAGCTGAAGAAGCCCTAATAGAAAAGGATGTCGGGGTCTTCGACACTGTCATTATAAATGATAGTGTAGAAGTTGCTTAGGATAAGTTAAAAGATATCCAATCACATGAAATTAATCTTCATTGGGTGTTTAGTTCTTTTTTTTTCTACTTTTCTGTCGAGCAAACCCCTAGTTGCCTTGAATTTGTAAGCTGGTGCACAAAAATTTATTCCTCGTCCAAAGGTATGATTATGGACGTGTCTAAGTTTAGGATATTGTGTCCCATTAATTCCCTCAATATCCAAAGCACTCTGTCGATACCCTCTAAGTTTACCGAACTGTCCAGTGAATATAATGAAGGAGAGATCCTTCGTTTCTTTCAAGAATCCTCAGATGAACAGAAAGACACCTTCCTCAAGTCCTTTTTAAAACCTGAAATCTAGTTGTCAAACCCTCCTTTCCCCATTGATTTTGGTCTATTCAATGAATAGAATCAGTCTGTAATTATCCTAGCGATCCAATTTTTAGGTCTAGACTGAAATGAGTTCATCACTGAACCCTTACTGAGTCTGATTTTTACCCTTAGTTCAAGCCAAGCGGTGTTAGGAATGTCGATTTAGCCTTCACCAAGCGCTTGTTTGCGGTTCGAAGAGTCCCTGGCTAGAAATAAAAATTCCTAGCTGAATAATTTTAGTCATTCCAGGACCTGCAGGTTCCAGTCTATTCTTATGAAAATGTTTTTTATTTTTAAAGATGATAACATATAGCTACCTGATATGGTCATGACAAATGACATGCATAGTGACCATTGCAAATTCACAAATGCCTTCATGGCTTCAGTCTATGAGACCCTCTTTCAATGGAGACTGTCGAGAGTCTTGCCGAAGATGAAAAGCATGTTACAATCATCCCTAGAAAGGAGAGTCGGAGATTGGTTCCTCTCAGAGAATAGTACAGTGATCATGGTCTATGGATTTACTCACCAACCATACGTCCTCCCAGCATTTCTGACGCCGAGGATGTTTGCACTAGAACTAATCAGACAAAGGTTGGTGGCTGAAGATGAACATTTCATAAGTTCTAGGAAACATGCAGACATTAAGTTTCCATGGGCAGTTGGCCCTTTTACTGTCAAGAACAAATTGGATTTTCCAAAGGTTGAAGGTTTTATCAAGGAGAAAGGTTTTGACATGGAATATGCAATCGAATACAACCCACATCATATCATCTCCAGTGAAAGACAAGAAAACAAGAGTAAAACTTTCAAACATGTTAAAGTAGCAGGCTTGGAAAAAAGAGTGAATTGGATACAACACCCTGAAGAAATAATTTATGATGAAGATATTCCAGAAAGTCCTACCTTTTCTGCCCTACTGGAGAGTCCTGCTCGGCCAGACCTATCCTGCATTGTGTCTGTGGCCACCCAAATTACACCTATGACCAGCTTGTCTGATAGGGAAAATAGAGAGAATACTCGGAAGCCATGGACGTAGAAGAAGGAGAGGCATCCCAAATGCCCAAAAAGCAAAAAATTGAGGAACCAGATGAAATCATGTTGAGCAGCAATACCAAGGGAAAGAATAAAATTGTGAAAGTCAAGGGTCCATCCTTCGTGAACCAAGAATAGGAGTTTAGTCGCATTCCTAGGGAAGCGGTAGGAAAATATAAGTTGAAAACTGAGTTGCTAGAAAAGTACAGAGAGGGTGGTAAAAAGGCCTTTGAACAAAGGTCAAAGTTGAGTGTTGAGGTGGATAGACTACCGGGATAGAAGACCTCCTTGATGATAGTCTGAGACCCTACCAAAGGCACCCTGAATTTGGCCGTGATCATGGGTGATAAGTTGGCGGAGTTAAAAGTAGATTTGAAAAGAGTCCCTAATACTGACATTATTAATTTGCATCAAGGGATAAGTGAATACCTCTATGCTGATGTACTCTAAGCTGCTCTACAAATATCAAAATTGAGAACTGGGAAGAAAAGAGTAGAATAAATGCTCTGAAAGGAGAGACTGGAAAAAAGGATCACCTAGCCTAGATCAAGAAGCTCCAAGTGGATCTATCTGTAGCATACATCTGGGTGATAAAGGTGTTTCCACCCAAAGGATACTAAAAGACAAGGAAGGTATTATCCAATTACTACTGAAAAAGATAGAGATTCCTTTTGCTCAGCTCATTCAGATAGCTGAGTTGAATGAGATAGAAAAGGAGAGGGAGACCCTAAAAACTGATTTGCTCAACTGTAAAGCTAAATTACTCATACACAAAGGGAAAGAGGTGAAATAGAAGAAAGATGTCGAGCTCTGGGCCAGGAAAAGCGGGATTTTGAACAAAGCAAGATGAATTGGAAAAAGAGTTAAAGGAACTAAAGGAAAAAACTTAGGAACATCCAACACCCATGACTCAATCATCTGAAGTTCCTGATGCAGACTCGTTATCCTAAGCTATGTCCAAAGTGTGCCTCAGACTATAGAGATTAACGGCATGATGAAATAGAATCGAGACTTGATGGAAATGGAAAATTTCAGAGAAGATTTGAAGAAGAAAGTAGAGGAGCGTTACAGAGAATTAGAGAGTAAGAATAGTGAATTATCAAAGTTGGTTTCAAGCTAGGAAGCTCTGATAGGAGACAAGCATCTAATTTGGGACACAATTATAATGGAGGAAAACAAAGTACAGCCATACTTGGATTTTATCCAATATAAGGAAAACACCATACAAGCATCCAAAAAACACATCCAGGCAGCTCAGTTAGACCTGCATAAAATACCCTTGGAAACAGCTGAAAGTGCACTCAAATTCCTGAACATCTTGACAGATGAAGACATCAGATGAGGTAATATGAGGAACAGGGTTCCTACCATCACATGGGCTAGAAGAGCGGTTCACAAACACCGCCATTTAAATATGGTCGAGACGAAGTGGAATTTCATGCGCAAACAAACTGATGATTTTGTTGAGAGATTTAAACCTCTAGTCTAGAGAGGACTCCCTTTCTTCTGGGAAGAGAAGGAACCCATGCTGTCTCAAAAGGAGTATTACGATACATTGGTCGAATGAAGGTGGGACCATAGACAATTTGAAGATATAACTCAGCAATCGCTTTCAGGAAAGACCGTGATAAAAAAACTGTCTATGGAGTTTGAATTGTTATTTGATTTCAAGGATTTGTGTGTTGAGTTTCCAGCGCCTTCCTACTTGGAATATATAGAGATAGAAGTGCTGGTAGAAGAAGTGGTTAAACTGGAGACACCAATGACTAACCAATGGAAAATGATAAAAAAACTACAGCAAGTCTGCGCAAAGGCTACGACAAGGATGATGGACCCTAACGGAAACCAGAATCTAGGATACAACTGTGAGAAAATAAGGTGAATAGGGAGCTTGAATACGCGACATCTTTTGGACCCAACGGAAAACATTTCCTCCATCATTTTATGTTTTGTGTCAATTTTTTTTATGTCACCAGTGGGAAGAGGCCACGATACTATTTGTTAATAATTTGTTGCTGATTTTTATAATTGATTTTGGCCCTGTTTCGAGGTTGGTATCGGGGGCCCAAAACACTTTAAATAGGCTCCGCACAGAAGGATAAATGGTTGGTTGGTTTTGAATTTGCAAGACTATTGTGTCTGTAATGCATTTTGATTAATATATAGAGTCGAATGCTGGTTATATGCATTTTATAGGAATTCCTCTATGTTTCCAAATTACAGTTTGTGCTTTTATTTTCTTATGTGCATGTTATTTCCAGTGTTTCTTTACATTATGTTTCTCTTCATGTCATAGACTCAGTGTATAATTTATAGGAATTCATACCCATATGCCCCTATCATTGTCTTCTATATCCACTAAACGTTTCTTCCAAAACTAGCGTGGAATTCATCCCTTCGGTGCTCCCACGGGGGCTTCACTTGTTGGCCAATATCCTATCACGTTAGTTCATATTGTGGGTTTTAAAATTATCAAAAATCGAACGAATATATTGCAGGTATTGGGGGGTGATGGGTTTAAGGTGGGTGTGGGTAGGGTCGTTTATAAGGATTGAGGTATAAAAATGGGTGGGGAGGAGGTTTTAAGTATTGGGAGGGGGTTTCAACAAAAAGAGTTTGGGTCAATATCTCTCGAAATTAAGGGTATTCTTTAATATCCCATGATTGCATGTGCTATGTGAGAGGTTCACTAAGTGAAGTCCCCGTGGGTGCTCCACGTTAGTGTACTGACTTCTTTCTACTATTACCACCACACCTAAACTAAAATGACAGTGATCGAGGCACTACCTTGCTCCTGTGAGAATTTTCCTATGCAAATTGCTTTGTTCTCCCTTTATTTTTTTACTCCATAGCCCAATAGCTCTTTCTTTTGTTTCCAACAACCAATGTTTGATACTTATCTTGTGACATTATAAATATGACCTTGTTATGTATGTGTGAGAGATCCCTCTTTGGAATCGAAGGAGCCAGCTCCCTTTCATAAAGTGGTTCTGTTGTTACCTCAGGATCTACCTTCCTGCAACCTGAGGTGGGATTCTAGGTGCTAATACACTCCATGATCCCTTATTCATCCAAGGAGGAAAATTCTCTTTCCCATGATTTTTATTGGAGTACTGTAGAGAGGATTCAAACAGCTCAAGAAGAGAAGGGTACAGTCCCAGTCACTCATGTGCCCCTAAATGCTGATAGTAGAAACATAAGGTCTATGTTAGAGGCCACGGACATGGAGTGTGATGAACAGGCTCCTCGCAAAAAACCAAGGATAGACACAGAGAGTGAGGTAATTAACCTGGAGTAGTAGGTTGATTTTGATTTTGATTCCCTCAAGGCAATTATAGAGGATGAACCTACCACAAAAGATACTGCTGGAGGGGAGACTACAAATAAGGTGGTGGTTGCACAATCACTAGTTGTTATGCAACTAGTCGCTACACAATCAGAGAGAAACCCCTCAAGATTTGCACAATCAAAGAAGAAAGTGGTTGAGGAACCTTTACTCATATATCATAAATACTCATTTTGTTATGTTGTTGAAGTACAATTTAAGAATGAGAAGAAAATGTTGACTGGCTATGGCCACCTCAAAGAGAAATCCAATATTGAGACTCAGAAACAATCCAAAGAGCTGAGGAAGTTGTCAGGTAGCAAGGTCTCCTTCACTAGTACAAGGAATCTTACAACAAGCTCTTTGAATCTGGCCATCACTAATGAGGAAGGAGTGTCAGTATTCAAGTTCAAGATGGACCATATCTCAATCCCAGAAATTATTTTGTTTCATAAGGGAGTTAGTGAACTCATATATGTTGATTTGACTAAGGAAGCATTGGCCCATCTCAAGTCTCAACAAAGGGTGGTAAAGTTGGAGTCCCAATTCAAGAATGAAAAGGAAACAAACAAGGCCTAGAATCTGAAGGAAAATATTCTACATGACCAAGTAGAAGACCTAACAGCACAAAATGATTTCCAATAGACCCTTACAAATGAGCAACCCATTTCTATAGAACATCCTACTTCACTAGCCAAGCCTCTAGCCAAGATCTAGGATTAGAAAAAGAGGAGAAATATACCTGCGAAAGATATACATCTCCCTCCTCATATAGTGCAATTGAAAGGGGATATTCAGACATTGCAGCATGAGGTTTTAGATATTAAAGGCCGCCTTGTTGTGCTGGAAGCTGACAAGCGCACATGGGAAGAGGAGAAGAGAAAAATGCAGGAAAGAAATGATGAATTGAAGGACTACAACACCCTTGAAGATAGGTCACCCACTTCTTTGGTGGTAAAGAATATGTCTGGCATGTACCTGAAGGACCTGGAAATCCTTCAATTTAAGGAGACAAATAAAGAGCTTAAGGACAGGATCACTACAAAACAAAGTGAATACTCTATTGAGGACATTAGGACACTGAGAGAGAAGGTGTCCAGGTTTTAGGAGAGGATCATAGGCCGAATCCCCCTGCAAGGGGATAAGCATTTGATCTGGGATGCATTAATAAAGGATATGGCCTCATTTAGGAAGCATCTGGTTATGTTGGATGAGCAGAAGCATGCCTCTATGGAAGCAAGCAGAATATGCAAGATCTTGCAGGAAAATATGGAAAAAAGACCTAGGGAGGAAGCCCAAAATGCAATTATTGTTCTTAGCACAACAAAAAGGGAGGAACTAATTACCTTGGGGGTTACTAACAAGATCGTAGTCTTGGTGGGAGCAAGGAGAATGAATATTAAGCACAATGTGTTGCAGAATATGCTTGCAAGGGTTGATCTTATTCAGCAAGGGTTAGAGAAGTTCAACAAGATGTTCTAGCCCCTTTTCTAGAAAGGATTTCCTAAGTTTTGGGATAGTGATGGAAAGATGATCCCTCAGGGAAAGTATGTTGAGCTGCTGAATCAAGCAAGATTGTACCATGCAAATTTTGAGGGTATGGACGGTGGGCTAAAGGGAGAGGTAATCGTCAGTAAACTCAACGATAAATTGGATGTTTCCCTAAAGGAGTTGTTTGAGATGACAATACCTTTAGATCAACTATGGAAGGATATACATAAGATGGGTATTCAACAACTCGTAAGGGGTGACAGTAGATGAGTCTATAGAAGTTCATTTGAATCTTCTCTAAAAAGTCATTTTCATCAAGCAAGACCAAGGACCCAGATGTCAAGGCTTTCCATTTTGATCGATCATGCGCATCACAACATGCTTTCCTGATTCGTCTGGTGATCATGGAGAATCTACCACCTCAGATTTTGTTAAGTTTTAGGATGTACATTTGGGTTTGATTCCCATGATGTAACTAATTTTGGCGCTCTGTTTTGAGATTCATCTTGGGATAGAAAATGAACCATAAATGTAACCTCAATAGAGGAAGAAAGGGTTTGACATTCATTTTGAAAGACTCTATGCTTGGTTTTGCAGCTCTAAAAATTTCTTGGAAGTAATTAATGTAAAAGTATTTTTTGAATTCCTGAGATTCATCAAACTGTTCAATGTTCAGTTCATGTTTCCTGTATGCTCCATTTTCAAGCATGTGTAAATTTCTTCTAATACACTTCTAGATTCTATGCAATGAATTTGTTCTCTGTTAAATGTTTCTTTCATCAAAAACCATATTTGTAATTTGTTTATAATGACTTTAATGGAATTCACCCTCAGTTATGTGCTCTATTTTGGTTATTATCCTTCATTGTTACTTCTGCTAAATGTGTTTCAAGAGATTCATCCATAGATAGGTGCCTTTTGTTTCACTGGGATTCTTCTCATTTTCACCTGCCATCAATTAACTTTATCTGACTGAATGATAATACTCATGCTGCCTCAGATTAAGAAGGAAAATCACCAATCATTATGTTGTAAGCCCTTGAATGTTTCATACTTTGACTCCATTTCCCAATGATTTTTTTCTATTGTTTGTCCTACACCCTTTATAGTATAAACAACATGTTCGTAACAAAAATCTAGCCTTCTAAGCATTTGTTGCAAGATATATGTGTAGGATAACGGTCCTTGTGACCCTTAGAGAGCCCTCTCTAGATGTATAGGCTAGAATACAACCTAAATATTGGTTTGAAATGGTTACCCCAGTGGTTTCCTACTCACAACCAGAGGAAAATTACTGGGTGATAACCCCTCCTACCTGACAACCACTAATGGAGTAGAGTGGAGACCAAAACCATGGAGCTACGGGAACATTCCTTGAATGGCCATGGTGGCCCAACTTCAAAAGAAAGGTCATTTTAGTTCTTTTTTTGCATTAGTTAGTTAAATATATATGAAAAAATACAAAATGGTTGTTATTACTGTTGTTTCTTGTTATTAGTCAAATTTTAGTAATTCTTTGCACCATTGAATTCTACCCTATGATCTAGACGATCTAGGGTAGGTGCTTTTGCACATAGTAGGGGATAGATCCCCACTACACATGGTGATGATAATGTCCAATAAATACCTTCCTTGTTAAGAGGGAGTGTTGTTGAAAATGTAATTTCAAAAGATATTCATATATTATTATATTTATTGTACTTTTGTTATTCCTTCTTTCAGAGATTTTTTCCTCCAATCGAAGATGTATTTTATGTATTTGTTCATGTAATAATATCGAGGTAAAACATTCGTTGTAATTTGGGGAAATATTCCCAAAAAGAATAAGTGTAAAATGTATTTTTGAGTCTCCCTAGAAGAAGTCAGCCCATTGATTCTAAGAATTCGTCCCAGTTAGATTTTTAGCTCATCCACATGAAGTGTATAATTAGGGAGGTTCCCTCCCTCATTTGGACACACAGCAAGCTCAAGAAAGTTCACTCCAAGGAATAGAAATACAAGTTCATTGGTATAGAAGAAGAAGAGGCTACAAAAGTTATATTATCTCTTGGGTTTTCTATCTTCGTTCGGAATTGTACTAAGTGATGAATCTATACTAAATACGGTTGTTGGGTTTTTCCCAAGAGAGGGTTTTCCTGGGATATATATGTTTCTCTTTTGTGATATGCTTGTTTATATTTCAATGATCCTATTGAATTAGATTATAGATATAACATAGTTGAATTAAAGTGCAAACTCTAAAACTATGAAGAGCAAGGCCATGGATAATTACCTTAATACCACTACTATAGGTACTTCCTCATCCTTCAAGGAATTGGAGCAAGTACATAATAGGATTACTAATCTAATTGAGAAAATCCAAGAAATAACCATAAATCATCCAAATTGACCACAAGTATGGTGTACGAGATGTATGACAAAAGGCCATCATTCATTAAAATTTATTACAATGAGGGGAGGATAAATCTCACTGAGAGGACCATTTTGCAGTGGACTAAGTGCAACAGTTGTGCAAGTTGTTGCAGCGAATCCTTTAAGCTCAATAAGTTGACTAACATACATGTATCCACCAAGTTGTTCTCCAAGTGACTAATGTAATATCTATAAATCATATGGCCGCCCTCCATGACTCTGACTAGTCCTATGGAAGTATTCCTCAGTCCCAAATATAGTACATTGTGAACTTTGTGGATATACTATGCATGGTACCAATAAATGCAAAGAATTATATGTCTTAACAAAAATATTATACTATTCCATATATCAAGTGGGATATCATCCCTCATAGAGAGAGGTGACAAAGGAAGAGGAAAACGATTTCGATCTAGACAAGGAGGGGGTCGCATAGGTCTGATTCACTATTACAACTACAATGAAATTCATTAGAGGAAATTTCAACTCAAAACGGGCCTCCTAAAAAGAATTAATAAAATAATAGTTAAAATAATAAAATAATATTTTTAATTTTGGAGGAAGAAAAGAAAAAAACTACTTTTTTGTTTGTATTTTTTACATATATCCCCGTGTTTTTACTCAAATTTTGATTGGGAGAGCTCTTTGGATGTAGAATTAAATTATGCATCCAATGAGTACCCATTCGGCATACTTTTGATGGACCCCGCTACTCCAAAAACAAGAAATACATAAAAAAATCGTGATGATGATGTCATCATCACATTTGTTCAGGTATTTCTTGTTTTTGGGGTAGCGGGCTCCATCAAAAGTATGCCGAGTGGGTACTCGTTGGATGCGGAATTTAATTCCACATCCAATGAGCTCTCTTGGTAGAACTTTGAGTAAAAACACGGGGAGACATGTCGAAATACAACAAAAAAAGTAGTTTTTTTTATGATACCTATCCCCAAATTTATATTAAAAAAGTGTTTAAGACATATACAGTATTTTAAATTTAAAGCAATTTCATTGGCTAACCCATGATGACATGGAATTTGAGTCAAAGTTGTAAGGCCCATTTTGAGTTGAAATTTCCTCTAATGAGACGCCTTGCTTGAGATTTCCTGCTAGGTAAAATTCCCTGGTGCACATGTTTTCATACAAATGCACACATTGTTGAAGAGTTCTCAAATCTTGTTTCCAAGTGGGAGGATCATGAAATAAGGCCAACTAACTTTATTAAATCTAAAAAATGAGAAAACCATAGTGTAGAATGCTTTGTTGTTACCCAGGGACGGGTAGGAACTAGAGAAAAGTAGCTTAGACCACACTCAAAAGTAATAAGAAAATAAACCCCAAGGAATACCAAATATGTCCCAATTCAACAAAATTAAATTTACCATGACATGATTGATATGTTTAGGAAGATATCGATCCATCCACCCAAAGATGAGGCAGGACCTTCTCATTAGTACAGGAGAGATGATACAGCATATTTTAATACTATTAAGGTAAGAGACCTTGTTTCTATGTGGTTTTCTTTTATCAAATATATCCTATAATATGAAAGCACCACCCATAAGTTGAGAAAAAAACTCTATGGAATAAAGGAAGTTGTGAAAGATGATGAATGGATATGTTCCCACTACCTGAAAGGAATATTCAGATGATACAAAATAAAAGAATAAAAAGGATTGACCGAGAATTATTTATTAGATGCACAAGTGCATGGTTATGACATCAAGAATGGCATGTTATATTTGTAGTATGATATGAACATAATTTCAAGAAAACCTGGGAAGCAATGGGGATCCCACCTCTGGTCTACTCTCCTATTTGGCTACAAATGGAAAACCAATATCACATTTTCTCGATTGTTTGATTGGAGAATGTTGAATTAGGTATAGGAGGAATTAAGGGCGTAACATGTTTTGAAATTATTGATACCATGGGTGGGAATTGATCCTTACCCATCACTATTAGGGATTGGGTGGGATTATCAAAACTATGGATTAATCGATCTAAAGAACATAATGATGACCTTTGAACCCGGTTGTATGAATGTAACACAATGTTTATACCCACACTAGGGATATCAATATACTAAACTAGTACAATGAAATATGGAAAGATATGTCATGTATAACATATACTCCTTGATGGAAGTAAAGTGAGAGAACTATGTGAACCCAATGACAAAAGGCTCAGTAAGTTGGAGGGGTATTCACTCATTTGATAGTGACTACAAATAATCCTGGGACAACTAGAGAATGGATTACATGAACTCTCTTCTCGGCATTTTTCAATGATCAAATCATTCCAATGGTTTGGTGTTAAAGTCAAGAATACACCAGTGAATGATAATGTCTTAGAAAATGTTTTACAAAAAATGGACTCCTCAGTGGTGAAATAATATCGCATGGATGTCTTGGACATAGTGCTGAGAGGAACCCCCACAAGATGGTGGGGGACACACAAGGATGATCTTACTGACTAGATCATAATCCAATTGGAACTAATGATTAGGTTAAATCCCTATACACCAGCCAACATAGTAATGGATGTATACACGGGGGAGACCAATCCCTACACTCACATTGAATTATGCAAACATTAGTAGGAATTAGATAAGTTGCTTTTATAATTTTGGTTTCATTAGTTCTTCCATGAGCTTGGGAATATTACCAAGGCTTGATACCTACATGAGGATACAAGGTGACAGACAAGTTGTTGGAAGAAAATGCACACAAGGTTTTTTCAAGACTTTTATTTTTCCATGACCAACGTGTTGTTGTATTTGTAACTTCAAAAGATATTCTAATGTATATTATCATTGTATATTGTTGTACCCACATCCAATATTTGTTTCCCTCCTTCATAGATGTCATTATTGTATATGGTCCTTGAGGTACAACCTCTGTTGTAAGTCGGGAAATAGTTCCCAAGATAAATAAAGTCAAATGTATTTATGAGTATTCCTAGGTAGGTCGATCGCAAATAGGTTACATGTTCAACCTAGTTAGTTGAGTAAGTCACTCAACAGAAGAATATAAATAGGGAGGCACACTCCCTATTTATATACACACTCACACTTTCTCATGTACACCTTAGGAGAGAGAGAACAAGCTCAATAAAGGATGGAAGAGAGAGAGTTGCAAAAGACTTCTCATTCTTAGGTTTTACCATCTTGTGATATTGTCTTAGTAACAGAACTATTATGAGGAAGTTTTCGAGGTTTTCTCCTTTATGATTTCCTTGAGGAAAATCCTTATGTCTTATGTATCGTCTTTATCTTTTGCATATTGGATATTTATTTTCTCTTTTTATTCTTTCAGATAAAGATCCTAATCAATTTGAAGAAAACTAGAAAAACTAACATGGTATCATATCTTCTCTGAAAGAAGGCACTGTGTGATCCAACTAGCAGTTGGTATGTTGTCGAACTTCGACAAAGTCTAGCACTTCGACTACTTCAACGGGTTTAGTATCGGCTTTGACAAGTCTGAACCTCAACACAACTGACCTTGACAACCTTGACAGGTCTTTTTCTCGACATACATCATCTTGACATGCCTTGTCAGCATCGACGACTACCGAACATCGATAGAATGTCTTTGTCTTCCAGTCGTGTGCAATGATTGAAATTATGAACCGTTATAACTTCTTTTGCAACTAAACGTAACAAGTAGTCACCCAAGTATCTCAGCATTCTATATAAACATGTACATTATTTTAACAAAAAAAAAACCTTCATGAAGAAGAAGTAATATAGAAATTGGTTCAAATTCTTTCATTTTGTTTGTGCGCATGATTTCTGTCGATATAGTGTATTTCCTACTTTACTTGTTCTTTTTCTATGCTTCCACCATAACAGTGCTCGACTCATTAAGACAGTTGTTTTCTTCAGCATGTACCTGGCCACAACCTAGATCATTGGTATCAAAGCTTGATCTTGTTCAGAGCTTAAGTTACAACATCACTTCCATCAAAGTTATTTAACTTATTCCTATTCAAACGCACTAGAAAAATCAACACAAGCAAACACTTCCTTTGACTTCAGAAAATATGGCTGAAGAAGAAGACAATATACATGCAATTGACGAGATATAGAAACTCATAGAAAAATCACTAGCTCGCCAGCGGACTGAAATGTTCACCTAGTTCAGAGATATTCTCATGCGATTCGCTTCGAACTCCGGGGAATCCTCGATGTGACCTCACTCCGATTAAATCATCCCATTCAAAGTGAAAATGAATCTGGACATACTGAATCTTGAAGGAAATATTGAGGTGGAATCCATGGACAATTGGGTATGACAACTAGAATATTACTACTCTGTGAATCAAATCTCCGAAGAAGAAAATATCACCATTGCATCCTTGAATATGTCAACCTCCATACACTGCAGGTGGGATAATTTATTGAAAAAAATGGAAAAATAAGGCGACCCCATATACATATGAGTAAAATTTATTGAATAGGTCCAAAAGGATTTCTACCCACCCAAGTATCTTGAACAATAGTATAAGAAGTGGCAGTAGCTAAGGAAATGGAAATACTAGTCTGTGGAGAGTTACACCGATGTGTTTTATCAACTCATGGCTAGACTTGGCATCCCAAAGAAAAAAAATTATTGTCCTAAGGTATGTTAGTAGATTATCCCCGTACATTTAGCAATACATGGAGTTTTCAACTGTCATTATGCTTGCGGATGCGTTTCGTTACACCATCAAGATTGAAGATATAAAAAAAGGAAAAACATGTGTCATGAACAATCCAACATGTTGAACATCCGACAAGAATTCATTGTTCGACTCTGAAAATTCAAAGCACCCTTCTCAGTTGAATCTGCTAAATTCTGATTATCATAAGAAGAACTTTTAGAAAGACAAGAAGGATCACAGAAAACAAGCTCCTACTAGCAAATGGCGTGATTATCACAATTCATCCTGGAATGATACATCAGAATGCAAATATCGAAAGACATGTTTTGCAAATTTTTTGAACTCAACTTTTCTAACAAAACCTTGGTAGAATCTGATCCATATGTATCAACCCTCTTGTCTTCTACTTTGACCACTCTGTCAACCTCGATTCTCGTCAATGAGGAGAAACAAGGACGCCTGTTCCATACACGGATATGGGTTCAAAAAAATACATTACATCTGCTTGTGGATAATGGTAGCCAGAAGAGATTTGTTTATGAATATATTGTGAAGAAACTTGGTCTTGTCACCACTCCACATCCTCATCCTTACAATATTGGTTGGATGAAGGATGGACAGGAGCTAAGGATCACTCGCCAATGCAGACTCGCCTACTTCATTAATACTTTTGAATATAAAGTAATATGTGAGGTGGCATCACACTCCATAGTCAACGACTTGTTTGGGAAACCTTACTTGTGGGATCGACATGATACATATCAGTCATGGCCTCATAAGGTGATTGTCAAAATTTGGAATCAATGGTACGACATAACATAGTGAAAACCCACATCAACGGTTGCTATGATAAATACCAAACAAACAAAGAAGCTTATCAACCATTCCCATAAGTTCACATTAATTATGATAACGCCTCTGCATTCTAGAAAGGTTGTAGCAACGATTTGACTCACTGGCCAGTGCAGCTCTTGAAAATAGCAACAGATCGACCACATTCTTGAGGAATATCGAAATGTATTTCAAAATTCGAATGGAGTACCTCTACATTGTCAGGTAGATCTATTACTTAGACTTATGTCGCATATTTTTCTGAGAATGGAATTCATATCAGATCCAATCAATTTAGAACCATTCCACTCATCTTATTCACCTTCGAGCAGCCAAAAAGTAAGTTAAATAAACACTTAATTGCAATTTCTCATGAATACATAATAAAAAATAGGTTTAAGGTGTAAGAGTTGAGCTTATATAAATATAACTCGTTGGGCATCATCTGGATTTTTTGGGATATAAGCTTAAAGTTATAAGCGGTAGGATTAATGCAACAACCCATGCCAATGGAGTCTATTATAACATATTTATCCAATATTTGTACAAGAGGCAGTTGCTTCCAAATCATAAAAACTAAGAACGGAAAAATATCAAATCACACCATCTCTATAATAGGTAAATGCTTATTTTTCAAACACTCCATTTAATTTGTTCCTAGTTCTTCATTACATAACATGTCAGTTTATAGAAGATCCATTCCTGAGAATGAATAAATTCGTAGGCAAATCCAAGATTTGATCGACAAATTTCGTATCCTCCCTATCTCCCCTACTTGTGGAAGTCCATTCGTCCTAGTTACAAATAAAGAAGGGACTTGGTGCATATGCATCGACTATCGGGCTCTCAACAATATTTTGATAAAGAACAGATACCCTCTTCCATGGATAGATGAACCCATCGATAGTATGAAAGGTGATCAATTCTTTACGAAACTTGAACTTAAGTCGGGATATTACCAAATTCCGATCGAGTCCATCGATGTATGGAAAATAGATTTCAAGACCAAGGAAGGATTGTTTGAATGGTTAGTCATTCCTTTAGGCTTAACCAATGCACCTGCAACCTTCATGATCTATATGGATGACCGTCTATGACCTTTCATCGGAAAATGTGTCATTTTCTATCACGATGATATTTTGATTTTCAGTCGATCATGGGAATAACATGTCAAACAGCTTCGACAAGTCTTGGACACTCTCCAACAACATCGACTATATCTGAACATGGAAAAATGCTCATTTGCGATGACCATCATCAAATATTTGGGAAATGTAATTGACTCTGTAGGCATTCATGTCGACCCATAAAAAGTGTGAGTCCTGAAAGATTGGCCCATTCCCCAAAACATTCATGAATTGAGAAGTTTTCTTGGTTTGGATAATTTCTACGGATGGTTCGTACTTGGCTTCAGTCACATCGTATGGAATTTGAATCAGTTGACTAAAGGAAATGGGAAAATTGTCTTCAAATGGACACATACAATACAATAAGCTTTTGATCAACTCAAAAATAAGCTTTGTACTACAGGAGTACTTTGGTTACCTTATTTGCATCATCCCTTTGAGATTGAGAGGGATGCATCAGAATATTCCCTCGGTGCAGTGATCAGTCAGACGGGTCACCCAGTCATGTTTCATTCTGAAACTTTCAATGACACTGTTAGAAGGCATTTGACGTATGAAAAATAACTGTACGCAATTGTGCAAGCTCTTAAGAAATGGAGACACTAAATTATTGGAAAGGAAACAGTCATCCTCATTAACCATAAACCTTTGTAGTTTGCTCTGTCCCAGGTAAAAATACAAACAACACGACAACTCAAGTGGATTGATTACCTGCAATAGTTTCAATTGGTAATTAAATATCAGAAAGGAAAAGCCAATGCCGCAGTTGATTTCTCAGCTGACCACCCATTACTATATTGTCTATAGTGATGAGTATGCAAGGTTATGACACCACTAATTAGCCATAATTGTATTCAGTAGACAGTGACTTCTCCACAATTTATTGACCGCTTCAGGCTAACATGTTGTCTACTACCGTCTACTTCCTAAAGGACACCTTGCTATACAAGCTTGGACAGCTTTTTTAACCGATCGATGACAACCTATAGAAGCTCATCTAGGACATGCACTATAGCAATACTACATGACATTTTGGAGTTGCAAAAACACTTTTTATGCTCTATAATTATTTTTACTGGCCTTCAATTAAATATGACGTCAATAAGTGCATTTGATCGTGAGTGGTTTGTGTCATTACTAAACCGTTGAATCAACAACAGGGACTATACACACCTTTTGCAGTACCTAGTCAACCATGGGAATCTATTTTCTGTGGACTACTTGATAGGATACCCTACTACCAAACATCAGCATGGCACGGTCTTAGTAGTAGTCGATATATTTTCCAAGATGGTTATACTGATACCATGCAAAAATACTACGACAGCACAACAGTCTGCAGCTCTTCTTTGAACATGTTTGAAAGTATTATGGCCTCCCAATGACCATTATCTTTGACATAGATGCTATATTTGTCATCACATTTTGGAAAACTTTCTAGAAACATCTCGACATGAGACTTTCTTTGTCGACAACCTTCCATCCACAGACAGACAAAAGTCGTAAATTGCTTGGTAGTACAACTGCTTTGCATGTACAACCACAAGAATCAACGAACATTGGATGACATCCTTCCATACATATAACACATCTACAATATTGATCAACACAGTTCTACGAGAAAGATTCCATCTGATATCTGTTATGGATTTAAACCCTTAGAGCCCATTGAATTGATCAGTTCCTTGACACAATAGAATGCCACCGACTTCGAAGGATGAGAAGTTGAGAAAGCATTGAAATTCAAAGATCAAATCTACAACATCTAGAAGCAAGCACAAGAAATGTTGCAGAGAGATAATTCAAAAGCTAAGGCCTGGAACGACAAGAATCATATTCCTTATTTATTCCAAATTAGGGATCAGTTCTAGTTACATCTAAAGGAGGAGTGTGCCAATGTCCCATACATAAAGCTGAAACCTTTGCGATATGGTCCATAGGGTATCCTTAAATGGATTGGAGAAAATTCTTTTCAGCTCGACATTCCTGCATGCATTCATATACATCCAGTATTCAATGTAAATCTACTTAGAACATACCATGCACCATTGTTGGAATAGAACGACTTGCATACAACAAAACCTAAAGACATCCATCCAGATGTTAAGGAACCTGTTGTTTGTAACACCATTGTTTCAAGTGGGTAAAGCTGGAAAGATCCCCATGCAAGTAAAATGATACTCTGCTTCTAAAGTAGCCAACAACTTTCCTCGCTTGAAAGAATACACAATGGAGAACAGTGCTTCTTAAGGAAGGAGGAAAATGATCTAGGTCGTGCCCAGGTGCATGCTGGGGACAATAGTTGACTGAATGAGTCAATATTTGTTATGGAAGAAGCATATAAAAAGAACAAGTAAATAAGGAAATAGACTATATCAACAAAAAACATGTGCACAGACAAAATGCAAGAATTCAAACCAATTTCTATATTACTTCTTCTCCATGAAGGTTGGTTTTTTGACATATACATATGAATTTATTAACATATTTTGGAAAATATGAAATGTTTCTAATCATGGAACTAAATTTGACTTGTAGGAAAGATCACATATAATCACCTATAAGAAAAGAATGATGAGACTTGTTTTGAAGAACAAGTGACAACGATTTATCTAGAAGATTCATTCCAACAAAAAAATAAAGAATAACCTAAAGCTCTGAGGGACAAAGACTCCATGATGAAAGAAAGATATTCAGAAGAATATAAGAATCATATTATGAAAAAACCACAAAGAGAGGTAGATCCACCTCGAGAGATGAATACCATCTTAGGCATGAGATATCATCCAAGATGAATAAAATTATGATGGGACTTCTAGAAAAAAGAAGAGGCATCGGATACACTCTAGTTATGTGACACTATTGTGTTTCATCATTGATGCAGACCCTTCTAGCTATGAAGAAGCATCCTAGAAGGAAGAATGGAAGAAGGTTATGATCAAAGAGTATGATTTGATCATGATGTCTAGGATGTGGTTTCGAAACCTAAAGGGAATTGTATAGTGTAATCCATGTGGATATACAAGATCAAGCATGCAGCATATGGAAGCATCAAGAAATACAAAGAAAGGTTTGCATTTTCTCTCATAAAGAGGGAACATCTTATGGTGAGATGTGTTCCACTTACCAGAAACACTTCTCTAGTAAAGTACAAGTATCAAGCAAAGAATCACATGTGCACATAAGGCTTTGTACGAGATCATAAGGCACCCATGGGATAACACTTGCAGTTACATGATGAGCTTGAATATCACATAGAGTGATGGAGATCTCAACCTTTGCTACATGTTTGAAGATGGAACCCTATAGAGGACGGTAAGCACATAGATAGGTGCAAGAGGAACTTTCAACAAAGTTTCAAATAGAGGATCTTGGTATCTAGTGACCTTGAGGAATGACATCGATGGATACATAGAATATCAGTAGAAGAGGAGGCTACATGTCACTCCATTACAAAATTTTATGATACATAGACTACAAAATGTAGAGGGAGGATGTTGCTCCGCTTCAAAGGGAGTGACTACAGAAGATATCAAAGTCTGAGAATATTGACATAGTATGACATGACGGGAAGCTTCCTAATGAGCTTAGGCTTTACCAAGAGTAAAGAAGATTCCAAACTTTACTACAAGATTGAAGGTGGAATACTGGTGATGCTCTTGCTATATGTTGATTACCTATTTTTTATGGGAGAGGATGAACTCATTGTAGATGCAAATAGGAAGCTTGTCGTTGAGTTAAATATGAAATACCTAGGGATGATGCACTACTTATTAGGCATGGAGGTGTGGCAGAGTGAAGATAATATTTTCGGAAAGTATGAAGTGGAGATTTTGAAGAGATTCGTAATGTTGGACTATAAGGTGATAGCCACACTTATGGAATTGAACTTGAATCTACCGTTTGATGCTTCATCAGAGATAGTTGATGCAACGGCGTATATTTAGATTATTGGTTCATTGATGTACATGACGAATACAAGACCAAACATATGATTTGTTGTGAACACCCTGAGCCATTTCCTAATGAATCTTAGACATGTTCATTTAGTTGCTACAAAGCATGTATTGAGGTACCTGAAGGGTACAATTGATTATGGGATCAAGTATAATGTGAATCAGAAGATTAACCTGCACGGTTATGTTGATTTGGATTGGGTAGGAAATTCTGCTAATAGGAATAACACTTCAGGATGTGATCCAACATGATTTCTTGGTTTAGTAGGAAGCAATTTTGGTTGGTGGTGAGTATAGATGAGGTAGAGTATTTCGTATCTTTCTCAACTAGTTATGAGGCAGTATGGCTTCAGAAGCTACTATCTGATTTGTTTGATCTCTAGATAGAGGTGACTTGTATCTTTTATGACAACCAAAGTTGTGTGAAGTTGTTGGAGAAACCGACATTCCATAACAAGTCAAAGCATATTGAGATCAAGTTCCACTATATATGAGATATGGTGTAGAGAGGAGCAGTTAACCTCTAGTACATGGAAATGGAAGAGTAGATAGACTATGTGTTGACTAAGATGCTAGCTAGAGTGAGGTTCAAGTACTTCAAAGAGAGGCTTGGTGCAATCCAAAATGAGGTCCCTAGAAAGAGGGAGTGATGAGTTCAAGCATGGTCAGAGACATAGGTTGTCTTGGTGATGTAATCAGTCCTGGAGTGCTCCCATGTTAAATGTGACAATATACTGGAAGACACAGATGCATGAGATCTCATATGGGAAGGTATATAGGTTTTCCTTGAAGGTAAAAGTATTGGAATTGTACACGGGTTGTTCTCAAACGTAATCAATTATGTCAAGTTGTCTATGGATGTAATTAGTCCTGGAATGATATACAAATTTTCCTTATATGTAACTAGATGTTGAGCTTGTCCTTGAATGTAAAAATATTGGTGTTGTTAGCTGGAATATTTCACCTCCTACGAACAGTAAGGTGTTCCACTGGTCTGAATGGTTCAGATCCAAAACAAATAGAGGATAGAGGTTGAAGACTCTCCCTAGACATCATAGATACCTGGAATGCAATGCTTTGATCGTTACCTTGTGTACCTGCAATAGGCTTCAACACGCAAACAGATCAAGGAAATCTAGAATATAATCTACTGATCTATGTTAGTGACTAAGGAATCTAACAACATACATGTGAAATCAAACAACAACAATATATGTGGGATAGAAATCAACTTGCATTAATATAGAAATATGAAGAAGTTTACAACCAAGCCTTAGTGTTGACATGCATCTCAATGAAACCAAGCATTCTCATCCTTGTAAACTCTGACTGTAGCTCTCTCTATGATCTCCAATGGTATGGACCATGTGATCAATCCAACAACATAACAATACCTTAAGAGTTCCCCCCCTCAACCATGGACATGAGCTTGTATTTATAAGGCTCAATGGATAGGGATGGTTGAGAGATTTGTGGATGAGGTGGCCTCTAAGATCCTAGGATGAGGGATCTCAAGCTCAACTAACCCACAATGATAGGGATAAGGGAGGACACGAGGCTTATCATCTAGAAGCCTTGTGAAACTTCTCTTTTTCCCTTTTTACCCAGGGTACCACGTTTCTCTTTCAATGATAGAGTGGTTCTGGTAAGAAATGCTTATGTACTAAAGGGCATAAGTGGTGGCACCGCTTGTGGATAACAAGGGATAGGCGGTATGAACAAGGTACCGCTCCTGGCTAACAAGGTAAGCATGGTGCTGGGAATTTTCATGAAAGATTGACATTTAGTATGGATTTCACTCCAACAGCTGGGATTCAGGGCAAGTAGGTATGTCAAATGTCTTATTGCATGACGGTGATAGGATTTTGGTATAACAGGATGCCCCCCAAAGCATGAGTCTTAGAGGGATACGATAAATGAGAGCTTTGAGAGAACAAGTCGTCGCCATGAGATGAAAATGTTGGCTCAATTAGAGCATGTTTTCAAGTAGGCATATGTAGTACATCAATATGTTGACTCATAGACATAAGTAACCAAATTCATGGCTGTAGACCAATACAAGGCAGATCCATGATAGGAATAAACAAGCATGGCTACTAGAATACAGCGTATATCCATGTGATAGTGGACTCAAACTTGGACATAGCTACCAGAAATACAATGTAGATCTATGTCATACAGACAAAAATTTGAGCATAGCCACGACCATACAAATGTGGATCCATGCTAGACATACAAAACTCCATCGCAACCTAGGGAAAAGAAATGAGCACTTTTAAACAACTACCCAAGTTCTTCGTCTCGTCTTCCACAAAGTATGATTATATCCATGTGATTACAATGATATAAAGTTGAACATGGTAGAAACCACTCGATTACCAGTCAATGATGTGAACCATTAACAAGTGCAAGGGAGATCACCATTAATGTCAATGATTCCCAAGGTACTCTAGTACAATCTACTGAGTGTGAATAGGTGTCCTAATGTTGAACATCCAGTCGATTCTCTTGATCAAAGGTCAATGATGTGAACCTATGTTGAGAGCAAGAGAATTTGTCAGTAAGGCATACAGATCTCAAGGTACTAAATATTGTTTCTAAGACTATTTCCTGGATGATGAGTTGGCATTGATGGGAATAGTCTCATCGAAGGAGGGCCATGATGAGTCCCACATCGACGCCACAAAACTTGGAACATAGTTCTGGAATGATGTGGATGTAGTAACCATATGACTGACTCAAATATACTAACACAAAGACTGTGTAGACTGAAGAGGTAAAACTTCTTCAAATCCCCTTTGAACATTGGGTGGCATGACAAAAAGACTTGGGAGCATGACTAGACGGGATAGACACATAGTGCGATAGTGGACAATGCATTCTTTTGAAAGACTCAAAGGAGTGACATGACTCATGAAAGTGGATCGTCACGGAGATCAGCTGAATACCCAATTGACTAACATGATTGTGCAGACAAGTGCCATGTTCAAAGGTAATGACAAACAACTGCCATTATTTGCAAAATCATTCCTTTCCCATTTCCCCCATCATGATCGATGAGTGCCTCTTTTCAGTTTTATGAGTTCAAAGAGGGTAACAAACACTCGATATAGCTTGTTGGAAGACAAGTCTAGAATCATATGTTTTACGAACCTGAGAGAGGAGGGGTTAGTTCCCAAAATGGGTCTCTCAATGTTTAATTTAATGATTCCACTGAACGAAAGCTCGGTATCGTTCATGTTTAGAGAGTCTGAACGAATAAGGAAGAAGACTCCAAAGGGGTCCTTTTTCGTATGAATTAGTCTCTAAGGCCCAAAAAAATATAAAATCATACCTTAGAGAACTCTTCCAGTCATGATTGGCTAGAGTGTTCCTTTTTCGTAAATAGTCCTATTCGAACCAAAAAAGAGATAACCTACCGTCGGACAGACAACTCTTCAAATACTTTAACGAGCATGAAGAAGACAAGATCGCTCGACAATATTTTTGTATTTAGGGAGCCTAAAAGGATTTTAAAGATGACTCCATGAGGTTTCTTTACACGATGTCACTTTTTATGAGCTTGGAAAGATTCGAAAATGGACTCAACGATATTTTCATGTTTAAGGAGTCTGAAAAAAGATGTGAAAAGAAGACTCCATGACGCTTCTTTACACAATGTTGATTTTTACGAGCCTAGAAAGAAACTTGAAATGGACTTGGACCTTTGAAACTAGATTTTAACGAGCATGACAAAGTGTCATAATAAATGCTCAATGACCTTTTCCATTTTATGAAAGTATGAAAAATCCATAAAAAAACTTTCAAAGCTTTTTTGCTAGAGTTCCCTATCCTGCAATAGCCTCAGAAACAAGTGTTAAATGCATTTAAAACTAGCGTTAAGGGATTATGACAGATAAATTTTGCCTAAAACATTATTTTATATTAAAAATATAGTAAGTCGGACCCAAAAATGCCTATATAAGTTAAGCAAATAGTAAAAAATCAAATCATTTCACTATTTACCTCTAGCAGAGAGCACTTGGAGCATTTTCTTAGCCATATCTTCTGCAGCTGATACCATGAGTTTCCATCGTCTGTTTTCAGCATTGTCAGTTGTAGGTAACAACTAATACCTATATCTTTCATTTCATAGTATTTATTTTGAGATTTGGTGGGGTTTTGGGCTCATATGGCAAGCCCTAAAACCCAAAAATACGGGCACCACGACTACCCCTTGTGGGATACGTGGTACCACCTGAGAACTGTGCCAATAACACAGTGGATAGGTGGTGCCACCGCCTTTCTCCAATGGTGCACAGGCGGTGCCGATCGTGCATAAGTTAAACTAATAGCATGGGTAATATAAATTAATTCCTTTGATTTTTAATGATTGGGGAAGACTCTAATGCATGCCATTATTGTTTTTGGCAAGTCTAGGGTGCTCAAAGCATGGTGATATGGAAAGAAAGAATGCATGACAATGAGGATGCTACTGCTGAGAGAAATGCAGGTTGTATTGCTGCATTACAAGACCGTGGGCTCCTGAAGTTCTTCCAGACCCCAAGCATGGTGTCACACGAGTGGTTATTGGAACATATACTGCGGATGTGGAATCTAGAGCAGCAGTATTTCAAGGTGGGGGCCCATATCCTTATGGTGGAAGTAGAGGTTATCTACTTCTTGACAGGTCTCTCAAGATGGGGTGCCCCCATCTTACTAACAGGTTCCCATGGTGGGGACATTACTACCAGAGAGCTTATAGATCAACACTGTGCACCAGGGACAGGTACATTGGGGAAGAAGATCCCCATCAAAGTAGTGACAGATAGGGCCCTATGGATCATTTTGTTTACCATCGAAAGGGTGGCTGGGAGTCAGGGTGTGCACTAAGATTCTAGGGCACACATGTTGTATGCCATAGAGGCCATGGCACCCACGGTGTTCAACTAGGAGGAATTAATGCTTCCAATCTTCAAGGATCAGCTAACTAAGTGTCACCAGGGAGAGCTGAAGCAGTTTGGATTTGGTTCCATTTTAGCCTGCTTCTTCTTTGAGCGAGTTCTACAGATGAGACCTCAGGTGGTCTTCGGGTGTTTGAGAGAACGGGACCCCCATATGCTGAGGTGGGTCCAGGTCATGGCTCGTACAGGAGCATGTAGAGGAAGAGTGAAGTTCGGCGATCCATTCTTCAGATGGCTCTGAGATCAGATCCTCATGGTTGAGGATTATTCTTACACAGGCATGAACTTCATCGGAGATCCTGACCTACAACTCCCACCTGGCCTCCAGTGGGGCGATATCGGTGAGAAGCAAGAAACCCTAAAATGGATGAAATGTTTTTATGTTTTTTAAATTTTTTATGTTAAGTGACAAGACCTATAAATTCTCATGCAAATGTTGGAGCAGTGCGACCTAGAGGAGCATCTCCATTGGATGGGTGAGCTGGAGCTAGTTTTGTACCACAGGGTGATGATATCACCAGGGAGCTGGAGGAGAACCTGGAGAGGCTTACCTTGGACATCCCAGATGCTGACATAGATGACCTCCCGATGAGATATCAGATATCTATAGTGGGAGTACCAGGCCGATTCAGTAGGCTGCTACGTAGGGTAGCTCGAGCAGTGATGTGCTATCACGAGCACCACTAGTGTATGAGATATGTACTGAAAGCTGATAGCTTCAGGATTTTGTATGATGATTTTGCCTGAAATCCTACGTGCTTCAGAGGAGGTCTCGGGACCTATTTTTGTAAACTTTTTCGTATATATATATATACATACTTTTACATGGTGTTTATATGTTTCAAATGGTAAATGTGTTTTCTATGAGTTTTACGCGTGTCTCAAAATTTTTATTTACAATGGACCATGTTTGATTTATCGTCATGAATGGGAAATATGCCAGTCTAGGATGTAGTTAGCCAATGAGTTAGCAACTACATTATGTTCCCTAGGGATATGCCTATAAGTAATAGTTTCAAATGACCTTTCTAGTAAACGCACTCTCTGGAAGAGGCAGAGGAGTGCCGGATTCCTAATGGTGTAGACATGATTCAAATGGTGAACCATAAGCTATGAGTCTGTCAAGACTACTAGATCACGAACATCCTGGGAGGCAGCTTCAGTCAGAAGACCGATGACTACTTCATACTCGATGATGTTATTAGTAGCGGGACCTATACAAACGGATCTTGAACTGACCAAATCTTCAGCTGGGGAATAGAGAACCCAAGCAGCCGAGGTGATATTCAAGGTGTGGTGGCAAGCACCATCAACGAAGTTGTAGAAAGCCATCTGCATGACCAAAACATGGTATAAATAGATGTGGACACTAAACTCAAAACCATCTTGAAAATACTAAAAGCACACTGAAAGCCAATCAATATACATATATACAAGATACTATCCAAGCAAGACATAGGCATAGTAATTTTTCAGGTACAACCCATTGTGAGGTTGCCCCAAAGGGATTCCATCATAATCAACGAGCTCGTAAGCTCCTTTCTCTAACACCCTAGAAATAACAAAAGGTCCGTACCACATGGACTCAAACTTACCCTTCCCTAGTTTGTCATATCTCTGATCATAAGTCAAGACTAGGTCACCCTCATTAAAGACACAAGGTTGGACGAATTTATCATACTGCGCCTTAACGCATTTCTTATGTGCCTCATTAGCCAAGGCAGCATCTCTGCGAGTCTCGTCAAGGTTACTCAAGTAAAAAATTATTTCTTCCTCTATGAAAGTGTTTGGGAGAAGTTCGACATCAAGTTGTAAAGATGGAATCTGACATTGGATCGGTAAGACATCTTCAAGTCCATAGACAAGCTGAAATGGCGTGAAACCAGTGGATTTTTTCACCGAAGTCCGATAAGCCCAAAGAGTGGAGAAAAGAATGTGGTCATTAGAGGAAATTTCAACTAAAAATGGGCCTCCTAAAAAGAATTAATAAAATAATAGTTAAAATAATAAAATAATATTTATTAATTTTGGAGGAAGAGAAGAAAAAAACTACTTTTTTGTTTGTATTTTTGACATATATCCCTGTGTTTTTACTCAAATTTCGATCGGGAGATCTCGTTGGATGCGGAATTAAATTTTGCATCCAACGAGTACTCACTTGGCATAATTTTGACTGACCCCACTACCCCAAAAACAAGAAATACTTGAAAAATATGATGATGACATCATCATCACATTTTCAGGTATTTCTTGTTTTTGGGGTAGAGGGGTCCGTCAAAATTATGCTGAGTGGGTACTTGTTGGATGCGGAATTTAATTCCACATCCAACTAGCTCTCCCGATCGAAATTTGAGTAAAAACACGGAGAGAGATGTCAAAAATACAAACAAAAAAAGTAGTTTTTTTTATGATACCTATTCCCAAATTTATATTAAAAAAGTGTTTAAAACCTATACGGTATTTCAAATTTAAAGCAATTTCATTGGCTAACACATGATGACATGGAATTTGAATCAAAGTTAAAAGGCCCATTTTGAGTTGAAATTTCCTCTAATGGCTAGTTGGATTTATGATCTCCAACCATTCGATGAAGCATAGTTTTCAAGACTTTGTTAATGGCCTCTACCTGACCATTAGCTTTTGGATAATACGGCGTAGAGTTTTCATGGCGAAAACCTAGCTTGGCACTCATTTCCTCCATCATCTGATTACTGAAATGGGATCCATGATCAGTAATGATGGACTGCAGAACTCCAAATCTAGCTATAATATGATTGAACAAGAAGAGAGTGGCAGTCTTACCATCTTCTGCATATGTAGGCATGGCCTCAAGCCATTTTGTGAAATAATCAATGGCTACGATGATGTAACCATGCCCCCCGGCTGAGGTAGGATTACAATGCATGAAGTCAATCCCCCATTTGGAGAATGGAACAACAGCAATGACAGGGTGTAGCGGAGCAGGATGGGTGCACTTTTTTGGATAAAAGTGTTGACAAGGTGGGCATTTCTTAACAACCTCATGACAATCTTTGAAGATACAAGGCCAGAAATAGCCAGTGCAAAGGATTTTCTGGGCTGTAGCCATCCCAGATAAATGACTACCACATGCTCCAAAGTGGCAATCATTCAACACCTATTCAACCTCCTCGTGAGTGAGGCATCACCGAAGAATAGAGTCAATCACACATCCATACAATGTATCATTCTGGATGAGATAGTATTTTGCGTGGTGATGGGTATGGCAGCAATCATCGCGAGATAAATGCGGCTGAAAATGTTGTGTTTGGAGACATATAAGAAAATATCCATACCAAGGATCAGTAGTGCTTATTAGGAACAGGAATTCATCCGGAAATGAATCGCTAGGCTTAGATTCTGTAAAAGCACAGGGAAGATCACACATAAGCTCTGCAAAGACCAAGGATTTCTTTGATGTAGCCTTGGAAAATTCCAGAACAAACTCCTGAAGTATGACAATCCAATGGGAGTAATTTCCCCCGAGTACCTGATGAGTCAGGATGTAGTACATTGGCTTCTGGTCTGCCAATACAGTGGTAGTATGGAGCAGAATGTAATGATGAAACTTTTATATCGCAATGACCGTGGCCAATGCTAACTTTTCCACATGTGAATAATGAGTTTTAGAATCTAGGATATTCTTACTGGAGTAATAATTCACGTGCTCCTGACCGTGGAGATTGTCCTGCACTAAGACCATAGCGATGGCAGTAGCAGAGGTGGCAATATACAAGAGAAATTCCTTTTAATAATCAAGGGAGTGTATCACGGGTGAATGAGTCAGAGCGTGCTTAATATTATCAAAGGTGCGTTGGGACTGGTCATCCTAGAAGAATGGTGTAATCTTCTTAAGGATATGCATATAACCGTGTTTTTTCTCTGTGAAATTGCACATGAAACGACATATAAAGTTTGCTTTCCCCTGCAAACTTTGGAGTTCAAGGAGATTAGTTGGTGTTGGTAGATCAAGAATGGCAGAAATTTTCAAAGGATCAATTTGGATGCCATCTTTGGATACCACAAATCCTAGCAGATGTCCTATCTCAATGAAAAAAACACATTTATGCGGATTGAGACGTATATTATAATGATGGCATCTCAGGAATATCTCTCTAAGATGACCAGTGTGGTCCTCCCATCACTATGAATGAGTATGGAGGTCGTCAAGGTACGGTTCAACAATATGTCTAATATCGTGAAACGCATAGGACATCACATGCTGGAACGTGGCTCCAGCATTTTTCAAGCCAAATGGTAACTTATTATATGCGAAGGTTCCCCATGGGAAAATGAATGCCATATTATGCTGATTGAAGGGTAATATCTCAATCTGATTATAGCTAGAGAAGCCATCCATGAATGAAAAAATGACACTTCCAGCACAGTTGTCAATAATCTGATCGATGTGCGGGGTAGGAAAGTTGTCCTTGGGACAAGCTTTCTTGAGATCCCTAAAGTCGATACAGACTCTAATGGTGCCTTGCTTTTTGTTGATAGGGACAACATTCGATACCCATTCTATCAGGGGTACAGGATAAATAAACCCAGCTTTCAGAAGTTTTTCAATAGCTGTGGCCTTCCGAGGATGGACTTGCTTTAGTTTTTTCTTGACAAGTTTGGCCAAGGGATAGGTTTTAATATCGTGGACCACAATGGATGGGTCAATCCCCAGCATATCTTCATAGGACCAAGCAAAAATATCATGGAACTCTTTAAAAAGTGCCTTATAGGCTTCAGATTCATCTGCAGAGCAGTTCTGCTCAACATGAACATGCTCGATAGTATTAGGCTTAGATGATATGTCAATCAGATTTGTCTGTGTAATGTTGCAAAGCGTTCCTTCAAAATCTGTATCTTGCAACAATATAGGACTTTAGGGTACGTTGACAATATCAATAGGAAAAAAGGATGCAAAATCATGGCTAACCGAACTGGTATTGGGGAGGAACATAGATCTATGATGGTGATCCTCCCAAATGGGCTCATCCGTATTCATGATCTCTATGATGGA